>JARJIL010000006.1:1575000-1980000 GCA_038502395.1 Dittrichia graveolens | reverse complement strand
ACTAATAATGGTTCTCATGCAAGAACCAATATTGATCATTCAAGTGGTAAGTGAAATTAATGGATGAAGAGCATGGGGGATTGAGTATGGCAATGTGCATGTAAGAAATTCATGGGTTGACAATTCAATTGAAGGAGGAATTGGACAGCTAAGATTAATTATCGCAAATGATGCAAATGGTGATCTATGTAGATTTTGACGGCAAAATATTAATTTAAGAGAACATATTTTAGGAGAGTGTTAGGAATGTGTGTATCCACATGAGTTCATGTTGAGACGATAGGAATTATACATATATACATTTCTCACCCGGTCGGTATCGTTTAGATGGATTTCATATCGTTTTGCGATGTTCATAAGTGGGAAATTATTCCATGCTATCTTCTCTATAGGATTTTCATACATTCACTTGAGTTGAGTTGGAGCTCCAATGTTCCATGCTATTCTCTTCTATTGGCCCACTTCGGTTTTGTTTTATTTTTTTATGTTTTGTGCTCACTACTCACAGTCACAAACAGTTATTGATTAATTAGTATAGACTTTGTATTTATAGGTTATTTCTATTATAGTAAATAATTTATTTTAAATGCTATTTAGTTTTTTATAATTTTTAACAAATAATTTGCGATGTAACTATGAATATGTATTTGTGATCGTCACATTTTTAGCTACAATTTGATATAAACTTTATAGTGATACGATATTTATTTAAAAAGTTATTTTTCAATGTTATAACTTTTAAGTTTAGTTTATATGTTTTTAAATAAAACATTGGAATACTTCTAATAGGGTTATATTTTTCTTAAAATGTTTTCTTTGACTATAAGGATTAATAATACTATATGGTTATGTTGAATATGATATAAAACTCTTTTTATCCTTGAAACAATTCTTCGATTGTAAGGAATAATAATATTACATGGTCATATTGGATGCAATATGAAAAATAAAACCTGAATTAATTTTAGTAATACTAGCAAAGTAGCCACGCCATGCAGTGGTGGTGAATAGTTTGTACTCAACAACATGTTAGGTTTCAAGAATGTTGGGTATAGTATTTACGAAATGTGATTTCTTTCTGTGACATATTCGTTTTCTTTCTCCTTTTTTAATTTTCTTTATTTCTCTATTTTCTAATCAACTCTTTTATTGGTTTTTATATAATTTTTAAAAAATAATAAAATATGAAAAAAGATATATAATTTTGTTTAATAAACTGTTAAAGAACAATTATCATAAATTAGTTGATGTAACTAAAGAGATGATTGAATGAACTTTTGCTTTAAGTATTTGTATTATTTGTATAAGAATAAGTACAATTTAAAATTAAATAGTCTTAATAAGTTAGAAGACAGAAGATGTTAAATCCTTTATATATTAGTATAAATATAAATTACACTTCTAAATGAGTAAATTTTTACAGGCTTTATTTTAAATGTTTATGTTTAAATTTAAGTTTCTATATTTTATTCACCCCAAAACCCGTAGTAACACGTGGATATAAATGACTCGTTAATTTTCATTGTGAGAAACCAATTTATGGTTTCTATTTTTTCAATTTATTGTATATTTATTCTTTTTAACTTTTTTTCATTTTTCTAAACCATCCTACATTTACTTATTTTTATTATCTTATTCCATGTAGGTTTTGAACTTATATTGTATAATATACAATATAAATATTAAGATGCAGTGATTTTAGACTAGATACAATAGTTTTTAATGAGAAATCGTTGAATATTTCAACTATTGATCAGTGCATCTCATCTAGAAAAACATAAAGTCATCTTAAAACTAAGGCATATTGGTTGAAGGATTTAATGACTTGTTATTTTAAAACCACTGCATCTAGTATAAAATCACCGTATCTTATCTAAAAACATTGCATTTTATCTCCATCGCTTACTATATACACACACATGTCATGTAAGAACTTAATCATAAAGTTTAGTTGAATTTTGCCTGAATCGGTTGTATGCAACTAACCATTTTAAGCCGCATATTGCTAACAAAATCACTGTATCTAGCTTTTAATCACCGGATCTTAACTAAAAACTATAGTGTCTCCTTAAAACTAATACACCTTGATTGCATCTCATCTAAAATACAATAGAGTTCTCTTAAAACTATTACATCTTGGTTAAATGATTTAATGATGTTTCTTATCTAAAAACTATTGCATCTACTTTAAAATTACTATATTTTATCTAAAAAAATTACATATTATCTCTGTCGCTTACAATATATGTGGAGTCTAAAAATTTAATGATAAAGTTTAGTTGAATGTTACTTAGAATGTTGTATGCAAATCCATTCTAGAAAATAATAATTAATTAAATAGGTGTATGTATATGTGTCAATTTCTTTATGACAAAACTCACAAAGAGACATCACCAAATGCATGAAAAGTTGGAAAGCATCCCTAATATTAAATGATTTTGGTTTACTAAATGTTATCATATACAGGAAGCTTAAAATTCAACATTGGCTGCGCAAAACCACCATCCAAAATTAATCCTTACCTATGAAACATCGCGTTCACAAACGATACTTTTTACTACATATAGATATACTATTTTATAAAGCATGTAACATTGTAATGATTTCTTCTTATCAATTTAAATTTTAAAAGTTCTTAATTTTCAATCAATACTTCATCATAACCATTCATCTTGTCTTTATTAATCACAACCATCCAATTATTAACCATCTGAAATAGATTAAAAAATTTCTAAAAATTAAAACTAATTTTCTATTTTGTATGCACATTCTTCTAAAAATAAATCAAAATTTAAAGTTTATCCTATATTTGTTACACACATTTAATGGTATTGATTATAATCACCGTCGCATCGCACCGGTACTCCAATAGTATATATATATATATATATATGTGTGTGTGTGTGTGTGTGTGTGTATATATATATAGAGAGAGAGAGGAGGGATCCGATGAGAACACATGTTAAATGGAGAACAGTGAGAATACTTGTAGGCCAATCATTTAATTAAATAAATAAGAGATCTAAAATCGACCTACATTAATTAAATCAAATCATTAAAATTCAACATACCTTAGTTAACCAATATTAATATCAGCTATTAAATAAAAATCATCCAAGGACTATAAACTGTTCTCCAAGTTCTCATATTTAGAGGTGTTCTTATTTGATCTTGCCCCCCCTCTCTCTCTATATCTATATATATATATATATAGGGTAGAGATCAAGTAAAAAGAAAATTAAAGTAAAAAGGGTAAAAGGGATGATTATTTGATCATTTTTCGGTATATATATCAACTGATAATCATTAGTTCATCATCTTTATTGATTAAAACTAGTTTTTCATCAATTTCTTTTTGATGAATACAATATATTCATCACTTTTTAAATGAAAGTATTTTGTTCATCAACAAATTATTCCAAAATTTTGTTTTCATAATCTGTATTTGAAATAAAAAAGAAATTGATGAAGAACTAGTTTTAATCAATAAAGATGATGAACTAACGATTATCAGTTGATATATATACCGAAAAATGATCAAATAATCATCCCTTTTACACTTTTTACTTTAATTTTCTTTTTATTTGATCTCATACCTCTATATATATATATATATGGTACTTACTTGAATTCTCTTTTTCTTAGGTCTCCACCTACTCCTTAATTAATTCTCTTAATTTTAATTTAAGATAATTAATATTTAGTAGGTAGCTAATCCCATCGTGAATGCATGTTTTATTATTAATTAATTTGCATTTTACATAAAGGCTAGATATAAAGTTTTGATTTAACACGACTCAAAAGGACGAACTCAAAAAGACATAAATGATATATATTGACATAAATAGAGCAGGAGAACGTACAAGATATATAGCCTAATATATATTGAATTATGAAAAATGATATATCCTTCTATTTTTTCCCTCCTATTTCATTCTTCTACTTATCATAAGATGACATGTACAGTCTACTAATTTTATTTTCTTACATTTCTTATTGATTTTAACACTTATGTTGATATTGTGAGTAAAATAACAAATAGAAGAATATGTTATCTCTCTTGAATTATTTGTTGTTTATTATTTGTATGTTGTAATTATTCTTCTGACGTATGACGATTACCAATTGTTAATTCACCATTTCGATATAATATGGTTCATATTTAATGCATGTTTGCCACTGTATATAATTTAATAATTTATGGGTAAAGTTATATATAATCTCATTCTTAAATATAGTCGCTAAAGTTCAAATTTTAGTTAGTCATTTAAAATGGTAAAATATGAAATGAAAACTAAAAATAAGAAAAATTAATACAAATTTGATACAAATATAAGAAAAATCTTTAATACTATATAAAATATACAACAATTTCTCTCCTCTTTACTATTCAAAACTCTTAAATTCAATCAACAATACATTTCATCATTTTTTTTTCTAAATTAATCTAATTCACTCAATATTAAACCATTTTTCTCTCCTAATTTACTTTAATTTTTTATTTATTTAAAAAATATCTCTCACTAACACACTCTCTCACACAAACACAATTATCCACACACATCAACATAATTTCTAAAATCTTATTAACTTCTATCTCCGTATTTTATAAATATAAATTTTTTTCTTACTTTAATTCTTTTAGAATTTTTTTTAAATTAATAAAATAGTTTGATAAAAATAAGAAAAATAAAAAAACGGACATGTTAAAGACTATTTCATGACATTGAATCATGTGAATAGCATAACACTACATTCTTGAAAGCGACATGTTATAAAACACAAATTATTTACCGATGCAGCATTGCGCATATACGATACTAATATATATATATATACACACTAAGACACATGAAACTCCACGGGAGTAAACATTAATAGTAAAAAGGTTTTGGTCAAGCGGTATATATAGAAGCTTTGGAAAATGTGCGGTCTAATTTTAAGGTCATAGGTTTTAATCTCATATAACGAACATTAGGTGTAAAATTAGAAGATTATGTATATTTAGTTGTTACAAAAATATGAAAACATGCATAAAAGTACGTAGAGTGTATAGTTTGTGAAATAATTAGGAATATATTAGACTTGTATAGTTTCTTACAGTATTCAACAAAAAGCACTAATTAATTAAATTCAATATCATTTTTCCAATTTTAACTCAAAAACATTATCTTACGAGTTAAAACCTAAAATATATCAAAGTTTTATAAAAAATACAATTTCTAAGTATAGTACACGTGCTAACATTTACAAAAGTAGTGTCAAAAGTTTGCTTCTCAAAACCAGGAGCTATCCAGCTGATCACTACGCTGGGGCCTTACACTTGCTGAAACTTGTGCCACCTGCTACATATAACACCGAAACATAAGCTAACACTTAGTGAGCATACTAGCTGAACATAAGTAAACATATAACAGGGGTAAAGTCTCCCCAGGATGTCTCGCATCTAAGATGTAACACCTACAAACCTGCACACAAACTGTTACTGTCCTGGGGTGTACCTACACTTCTTATGTAGCCTGGCCCCTTTACATTACTCTTCATATACATCTCATTGTATACCCTGCTACTGTTCTAGAGAATAACTACACCACCTGCGTAGCCATAACCCCTAACATTGTTCCGGTATACAACTACACCACCTGCATAGTTGTACACCTTGTCACTGTTCTGATATACAGCTACACCACCTGTGTAGTTGTACACCCTGTTGTACAAAGAATATACATCATATCTATCTCACATAACAAAGCTACCATATAACACAGATATCATGTTGTTCATTTTGTGCATACTCATATGCTAATTACACTAAAAGAATAGTATACTCACCTCGTAACTGAGTAATATGCTAACCAGTAACTAGTTATGTCAAGTATCCCGGAACCTTCCTACACCAGTGAATTAAGCTAGGCATTACAAACTATAAAAACTGTTTTGAAGGCTGCTCTGGAAACTGGACAGGGCATGGGCGCGCCCGTACCTAAACTGATACTGTTGTACTCAACTCAGGCAAGACACGCCCGTGCTTTGTCCAGTTACGCCTGTGCCTCAACCCAAGAGCATGGGGGGTACCTCAAGAACTAGGGTTAGCCACGGGGTGATAGGCATGCCCGTACCCTCTATGGCCATGCCCGTGCCTCCCCTGCATCAGCATTTGCCGACTGTTTTAGCTAAAAACCGAGCAAAACTCAAAACTAACAAACACAAGTGTTTCCAGCAGTAGTCTAACACTCTAACAACATTTCAAACATCAAAACAACAACAACTAACACACTTTGATAATTGATTCAACCAATTAAACCATTTAACCCATTTAAAGCTTGAAAACAATACAACCAATCATACCTTGAGTTTAGATATAAAATTTGCTGAAATGATAATGCTAATTCTGCTGAAAACAATACAACCAACCATACCATTTTGAATTCTTATCTGAATTCAAAAAGAAGATGATAGTAGCTAAACTATATGTATGTATGTATGTCTGTGTAATTTAGAAGATTCAACACTTTGCATATATATCTATATCTATGGACTATTAGCAAGAATGGTCCCTCAACTTCTCATCTTTTATTTTGGCAATTTAAACCCCTTTAGTTTTTTAAACACCTCCAATCTTTTTAGTCATAACGACTTTTGAACTTTGAGGCGTTACAATTATGTAGAATAAATAAAATAGATCATGATGAGTCCATCATTATTATGCTAGAAATATGTAAGAATCCATCAACTAATCGATGTGTTTAATAAGTCTAAAGAGGTGCGTGTTTGTTAGGGATGGCAAAAATACCCGATCTCAATGGGAATACCCGAACCTGAAACTTTTGGGATGGGATTTAGGATAGGTAAATTGTTATAAGACAGGGTATGGAATTTCTTTGAAATAATTTCGCGGGTTTGGGACTGTTATGGTTTTAGTCAATACATGCCCAATTACTCGATCCCATATACCTGATTAGAAACCATTTATGTTTTTATAATTTTATTATTAATATAACATGTATTACAGTTTTATTAATATATAAAATAATAGAATTTAGAAGATTAATAATCCCTACTTCTTTTTGACACTTTGGTGAAGAACGTCTTTCATTTCCATGAAACGATTTAAATTAGATTATCATAAAACTTGGATAGTTTAAACTTTGTATAGTGATTGTATTACTTTATTAAACATCGAACTTGTTAAATGTTGGTGTTGCTAGAAAATGATAGTTTAAGAGAATAAAAACTCATTGTTACCTAAAAATACTAACAACTTACAATTTTGATTCATTGTATGCAATCGGTAACCTGATTACCTGGCTACCGGTTACCGATTGTATACAATGAATAAAATTTTGAAGTTGTAAGTTGTGTGTATTTTTAGATAACTTGTATACAATGAACCAAATTTGTGATAGATAACTATTGTCATAGGTAACTTGCATACAATGAACCAAATTTGTAAGTTGTGTGTATTTTTAGATACAAAATGAAGTTGGTTGCATACAATGACAATATTGACATAGTTTGTTTGTATTTTCATGTAATTTGCCCTAATATTTTCTAAATAAAATACTTGTAACTTTTTAATAATTAGGGTAAATTGCATTAAAATACAATGAACTTTGTCTTAATTATCATTGTATACAACCAACTTTATTTCTTTAAAAATAATACAATCAACTTTTATAATCCTCCTATTGTATGCAAGTTGTTGTATACTATGAAAATTATGAAAACGTTTATTGTATACAATGGTAGCTAAAGACTAGACACAGAAAAAGTTGTTTGCATACAATGAATTTTTTTTTAAAGTTAGTTGTTTTATTTTTAAGAATTTAAAGTTAGTTTTATACAATAACAATTAAGACAAAGTTAATTGTATTTTCATGCATTTTGCCCTAATAATTTTGTATATATTATCATATAATTTCATTATTTTTTATAGGGTAAATTGCATGAAAATACAATTAACTTTGTCTTAATTATCATTGTATACAACTAACTTTATTTTTTTAAAAACATTACAATCAATTTTTATAATCCCCTCATTGTAGGCAAGTAGTTATATATTATAGAAATTATGAAAAAGTTTATTGTATACAATGGTAGCTAATATTAGACATAGAAAAAAGTTGAAAAGATTTTGAAATTTTGTTGTATTATTTTTAAGAATTTAAAGTTGGTTGTATACAATGATAATTAAGACAAAGGTAATTGTATTTTCATGTATTTCGCCCTATATTTTAACCCCTAAAATTTAGGTTTAAAAATGTTTTAACCCTAAACTTTTTAAATGAATGTTTTAATCCCTAAATATTTTTAATGAATGTTTTAACCTTTAAACTTGTTACAATTCATCGTTTTAGCCACTTGACCTTCTATAACATGTTACCAAGCTTTTAAAGAACATTTTAATCCCTACGCTTAGGGGTGTAATCGAATCGAGCCGAACCAAACCCAGTCAAACTCTAACTTAACTTAGCCTCTAAAACTTGAGCCGGTGAAAATTGAAGAACCAATTGTTTAGTGGTAAAGGTATTCGACGATCTACAAATTCATGAATCACCATCTCACGGATTGCCAAAGAAACTCGAAAACAACGATAGAGAAAGAGGAAATCGAGGATGTGCAATCATCAAACTAGTGCAACTATACGAACTTGTGAGTGCAATCGAGATATTATTGGTGCTATCTAAGGAGTTAGCAACGAAACTGGGGTCCTAATATGAGTTTTAATCAACCAGTTTCTAGAGAATGAGTGTTTTTATTGACATGATTGATCGTGCTTCTCCGTTGATACCGTAACAAGTATTTTAGATTTAGATTAGGGATAAAATTAATAAGGTAAAATAAGATTAAAGCTTAAATTATCTAGCAAAAATTGTTTAATGATTATAATGTTCATTATATAAGTTTAGTGGTTAAACATTTTTCAAATTTAAAGTTTAGGGATTAAAAAATATTTTACCCTATAAAAAACAACCGTACGTAATTCATCCGTACAAGTAAAATTTTCATGATAAAATATAAACCATTTGTATTCTGTCGCTAGTTGTCGTTAACTTGTGGGTAAATATTTTTGTGTAAATTGTACGAAAAACAATGAATTTTATATTAGTTATTATTATATATAATTAATTTTATTTTCTTAATAATAATATAATCAACTTTCATTATATTCACATTGTATGTAATCTAATATCTAATCTAATCTAATATTATAATTAAAAGAAAATGTTTGTGATATAATCATTTATTTTTTAAATATATTTTTCAACATTCATAATTCACAATTTCAAATAATTTCCTTACAAATAGGAGGTTGACACATCATATTACTAAACTATGATTCTTTACGACATAACACAATTTCAATTATTTCTCTTAGAAATAGGAGATTAACAACAAAAGCATTAGGTATATCCTAACTAATCATTAGTTGTTCAAAAATAAAGAAATAAATCGTTATTCAATTGTGAGACAACATGAAATACTAATTAGCATGGAAACAAAATTTGTACAATATTATGCTTCGTATTTCTTTTGTGATAATAAATTAGAATGTCAATTTTTTTAAAATAAATTGGAGCATCATCATCTTTTATAATGAATTTCGAAATGGACAAATTGTATGAAAATACAATAAACTTTGTCTTAGTTATCATTGTATACAATCAACTTTAAAATTTTAAAAATAATAAAATTAACTTTCATAATCCTCTTATTGTAAGCAAAAAACTTTTTTATGTGCCTGTTGTTTAGTTACCATTGTATACAATAAACTTTACCATAATTTCCATAGTATACAACAAATTGAATGACAATGTGAGGATTATGAAAGTTGGTTGTATTATTTTAAGAAAATAAAGTTGATTATATATAATGGTAATTAAGACAAAGTTTATTGTGTTTTAATGCAATTACTTTTTTGAAATTTGTATTAGTAGATTAATATGTATACAAATTTTGAAATTTGTATTTTCAATACATATATACATAATATTATATAATGTATGAAAAGCTCACTAATCATTTTTTTGTTGCAGTTAATGGAGATAATCATAACTAATTAAAATATTATCCTAAGTTGAAGATTTATTTGTTAAAAGATTTAATTTATGATATACATCATTTGAAGGATTAGTTAGTGTATACAAATTTGAATTATATCCTAACTAATTAAAAGATCTGTTTGTTAGAATATAAATAAGATATATATATATATATATATATATATATATATATATACAAAAATATATATGCTATCAATTGTTACATGTATACATAATCTTATACTAGCATTATACTCGTGTAGCATGTTGTTTAAAAAATGTAATGATATGCTATTCGCGCAAGATTAGTTAGTGTATACAAATAATTTCTGTTTTATAACATGTCGTTTTAAAAAATACAATGATATGCTATTAACACGATTCAATGTCACAAAAAAGTTTTTTTTACAATAGCATGTCTGTTTTTTTTCAGTTTTTCTTTTATTTGCCATTAACTATTTTATTAATTTAAAAAAAAAAATTCTAAAAGACATTAAAATAAGAAAAAGATTTATATATATGAAATAAAAATAGAGAAGTTAATAAGATTTTAAAAATTAGTTGATGTGGGTAGATAATTATGTTTGTGTGAGAAAATGAATAAAAAGTTAAATTAAGTTAAGTGAAAGTGAAATGGTTAAAAATTATGTGGATGGTATTAATTTAGATAAAATGAAAAGTCAAAGTTTTATCTTGATTTAGTTTTAAGAGTTCTTAAAATTAAAAAAATATATATTAAATAATTTATATAATAGTATAAATATAGATAATCAACTACTTAACAATTGTAGAACTAAGCAATTAAAACACACGTTACGTCACCAAAACTAAATTACACGCGCGGGTGCCATATCATCGTTTTCAGGACTTCATTACATAGTTAATTAATATATTAATTTATAAAGAAATTAATATATTAATATAATATTATATATTACGTACAAAATCATTAACTAGTCCATTATAAAAATTAGAAAGATAATACATTCTCCTACTTAATATTATTACTTATTCTCATACTCACGATATTAATACAAATATCAAAACTAATGGAGATGAGGAAAAAGAATTAATTGACTTCACATGTAATTTTATAATGAGTAAGAGAATGAAGTATGATGATAGATCATTTTTTTAAATTAATATACTGTAAAAAAAAGCTACAAATCAACGTAGACGATGTCTGCATATATGTTTTCAACTATAAAAATGATATCTTCCCTTACTTTTTTCTCCTACTTTATCCTCTTACTCATCATAAGGTGACATGTAAAATCCACTAATTTTCGTTCCTAACTTCATTCATTGATTTTGACACATGGTTCTCGCAATAAAAACAATTTTCAAATGAACTTTTCAATATTGTTCTCAAAATATTAATTAATTTGTTCAACTATTTAACTAAGACGGAATCTAATTAAAAACAATGTTTTCCGGACGAGAACTATTTTTCGTACGAGAATTGTTTTTAACGTCATTAATGACTCATTAATAGGGGTATTTTGGTAATTTATATATTTACCCAACCGTGAATTGCGTCCGGATAAGCTGTCATTAATTTGCGAGGCTTGATTTTCCATAAATAACCCTCATTAATGCGTCATTAATGATCCATTAACGAGTCATTAATGAAATAATAATGAGCCGTCAAAAATCTTAGCCATTGATTAAGTTTAATTAAGAGCTAAGATTGGTTCTCGTACGAAAAACAGTTCTCGTTTGAACCCTCCCCTATATATATATATGTGTGTGTGTGTGTGTGTGTGTGTGTGTATATATATATATATGTATGTATAGTGAAAAGTTCATTTGAGAACCGTTTTTATTACGAGAACCGCGAGAACCAATCTTAGTCTTCCAATTCCCCCTCCTTCAATTGGATGCCAACCCATGAACTCCTTACATGTACCTTGTCACACTCAATCCCCCCACGCTCTTCATCCATGAATTCCATTATCCAAAATGAACGGCTAAGATTGGTTTTCGCGGTTCTCGCAATAAAATTGGTTCTCAAATGAACACTCCTCCATATATATGTATATATATATATATGGAAAAGTTCAAACGAGAACTGTATTTCGTACAAGAACTGCGAGAACTAATCTTAGCCGTCCAATTTTCCCTCCTTCAATTGGATTGCTCACCCATGAATTCTTTACGTGCACCTTGCCACACTCAATCCTCACACGCTCTTCATCCATGAATTCCACTTACCACTTGAATGACCTTATTGGTTATCGCAGTTCTCGTTTAAACCCTCATATATATATATATATATATATATATATACTATAGTATAAACCACTAATGTCTTTTGCTTAAACTCTTAAAGTTTAAGTGTTTTAAAATTGCTAAATTACACCTCATATAAACTAAATTGAATAACTATTAAATATAATTAATAAGATTCTTATATTCTATTTTAATAACAAAACTTTACATGATTAAGAAAATCAAAATCAATATAATTTTTTTAAAAGTTAAAGTCAATACAAATTAACTTAATTATTAGAAAATATTCATAACCTTTTTTTCAATTATGGAGAATAGAAAAGTAAAGTAAATGTAAAAAAGATAAAGAAAATAGAAATATACCCAAACGAAAATTATTCGTTGTTACCGTATTACATGAATATCATATTTCATACGTCTCAAAAACGGACATATTAACGAGTAGAAAGTATTCATTAGCGCTGCATTACGCGGGTATCAATATACCTAGCTAGCCAATCACTTTTCCTTGTTTATGAACTATCATCCGTCATTTCATGCAAGAATCAAATTAAAACCCACTTATTTTCCTCTAACTCTTAACCTTTTATTGTAGCTAGCAACTGGCAAACACAATTCACTATATATACATCATAAAACATCACCATACATGTACACGTACTACCATGGAAAATGCAGCTCAGGTATTCTCATCTTCTTCATCCTCCTCCACTACCACTACCACTACTACCACCACCACCACCACCGACATCACTCCTGAAAAAGGCTCAAAGAGATCCCAAGAGCGAAAGAAACGTCATGACAATGGTGGCGGTGGCGGAGGTGGTGGTGAACATCATCCAACATACCGTGGCGTACGAATGAGGAGTTGGGGGAAATGGGTGTCGGAAATCCGTGAGCCTAGAAAGAAATCAAGGATATGACTAGGAACATTCTCAACGGCCGAGATGGCTGCTCGAGCCCATGATGTAGCAGCAATAGCGATAAAAGGTCGTTCTGCTTTCCTCAATTTCCCGGACATGGTGCACCTACTTCCACAACCAGCCACCAAATCACCCAAAGACGTTCAAGAAGCCGCTGCCAAGGCGGCTGCTTCATGTCCATGTGATAATGATGCAGCCGAGCCACCTACTCAGGAATTAATGCATTCTCATGACTCAAATTCATTTAACACTTCATCTGCATCATCAAATGACAGTACTAAAGAATCAGTGGCATCAAAATCTACAGTCGAAGACGATGATGATACAGTATTCTTTCACTTGCCAGCTCTTTGTTATCATACACATGATTTCAGCCATTACCGTTCGTTATGGCAGCTGATGCCTGAATTCGATACTACTGGCTTTCAACTTGAAGCTGAAGTAGAGCCGTTTCTTTGCTAAATATATTCATCCATCACCAATTAAGATTAAGATTGTTGGAAATTAAATATCATTGTCATTTTGTTAAGTATTAGACCTATTATTATCTTAGTATATGTAATTAAGTAGTATTATGTACGTAAATAAAATACACATCAGCAGGCAAATCGCAAATAACCGAACCATCACAATGGTTCAAGGCATCGGTTGGTTTGCTATATATATGTACATATTTGTGGCCTTTAAACAATCATCTTCTACAGTAATATATAAATATATTTTTACTATAGAAATCACGCATACACACACTTATATATACATATCTTGAATATATGCGAATGGGTACAAAAAGGGCGGATCGAACTAGAAGGTTGCGATGAACAAATACCATAATCGTGATTCTAAAGGGTCTGTTCAACACGTATCAGAGTGCAAGGACTGATCGAAAGGAAAGGAACACAAGGCCTACTCGAAAACTGCAACATATCAGAAAACTTCAAGGCTTCAAATGAAGCATGGAACTTGCAAACCTTTTTCAAGGTTGGGACATCGGTGGATGTAACACTCAAGGTTCAAAATTTCTTAAATTAATAATTATAAATAATAAATGTTATATGTGTATTATGAGTTTTCTATATGGGACTAGAGGTGTTTATAAAACTAGAGGGCTTAAACCGCCAAAATAAAAGATAAATAACTACATGGACCAATTTGTCATTATGGCATACTTGTAATATACATGTGGTTTTGTTCTTGAACTCTCCAGAACTCACTACATGGACCATTTTGTCATTAGGGCAGTAACATGTGATTAATATATTATTGGCATTGTACATGTAGAAACTAGTCGTTGACATGCTCACTCAATCATAATCATCTATGTACTATTATAGAACCTTACCGATTAAAAGGTGAATTTACTAAACTCTTTCTCATATATGCACAATGTGTAGCGTTATACTGTTATATGCAAGAATGATACTCATATGACAATTAAAGAATAATAAAGCTTGCTGCTTTGTGCGGTAGATCTCAAATTAGCATTTAGCCTCGTGTGGTAATGCTAAGATAACCCAGTAATGTGGCCTATGTATATAAGTGTGATATTATTATATAATTTTATACATGATTTTATATGATTAACTGTTTGGCATACTTACTAAACTCTCGTAGCTTATCAGATACTATTTTAAATGTTTTTACATGACGCAACAAAGGCAAGAGCAAAGCTCCTGCTTGACTACTGCTTTCATATAAATCTTTTGAAACTATTAACGCCTTTTGTGTAATGTGCCAATCTTTTGTAGTAAACTTTGGTTGTACATATAGTGTTATCTTTTGAACAAAAACGGTTTAGAACTTTGTACACTTCCGCTTTGCTTTGAAATACATATGTGAATATTATAATGGTATTTCATTTTAAATATTAGTTTTATAAATTTGGGGTGTTACAACGGAGAAATCAACAGAAAAAGGAAATGGAAACCAACTTGTTATAGATGCAGATTAGAAGGGCATTTCGCTTGGGATTGCCTAAGTAAGACAGATCGAAAGAATCAAATACAACCCACCCTTGAAGAAATCACAATTTGTCAAGCAAGTAGTTTGATAATCACGAACCATTAAAGCCATATACCCTATCACACATCGAAAGAATCATAAATGGCAATTATTTGGTAAAAGGAACTGACAAGGGAAGTTGGAACAAGATTTGATATGTCAACTCGAAGATCTCCAAGCATATGACACCAAATCGATACTTGATTGCCAAATTCAAGAAGTGTTTCATTATTAATGATGAAGATCAACTTTCCCATTCACTTTCAATACATGGGGTTTCGGTGAAATAAATCTAACAAAAAATGAAAGAGTGTTCTCTGTCCCTTATGTCTCAAACGCACCAAATATCAATATAAATGTGTTGATTTTGAAACAATTAGTGCTACAAGGTTTCGAGGTTGAGAACAAAGATTTGACGTGTGTGATTATACATGTGTGTCGACCAAGATGTTCAAGAAGATGATGGAAATGAGTCTACAGAAGACAACCAAATATCAACCGAGAATAAAGCAAGCACAATTGAAAAAGGATTTAAAATCGAAAGGAAGATGGTGCCCGTAATCATAGAAACATTTGATAACTTTGTTTCTTTTATCGCATTGGTAAATTGTGATCGAGTTTGTTACAAGAACAAATGATTGTTTAAGAAGAAGTTTGAAGTTGCAATTGGTTGGTTTTATAAGTTTATGAGTGGGGAAGAACTCACCCTCCCTCCAAGGATGGCAGGCCTAGACATTTTTGTGTTTGATTTGTATAAACTAGTTATGGAGTCAGGTGGATATGAGACAATATCAAAAGAAAAAGAATGGAAGGAAATTACCATGAGTTTTGGATACCCAGAATGCTATGATCAAGCATTCAAAAGACTGTTTGATCAATATCTAGTAACTACTACATCCTTAAGAACCCTACAGTTTTGCATTAAAAAGGTTTAACAAGATACCGAACATAGAAGATCAATAAATTGGTAGAATAACCAATAGGTTCATAATCAATCAGGATGTATGACTGATTGTGGCAGTTGAAGCTCAATTAGTGGTATAACCAGTAGCAAGGATCAGGGAGATCATAACACTGTAGAAACTCTAGATCAAGCCAAAGCATGCATACCACTAGGGATTGAAGAAAGTGAGGATGAAGAACCCAACATTGTGGAGTACTACTCGGATGGAGACACTGACACACACGAGTTGGCACCATTGCCGATGAGGCATTGGCCTATTGGGTCACATGCTAAGTATTGATTCCAGCAACACCTTTGAACGAGAGAGAGAAAAACGCCAAAAGATGATTTTGATGGGCCGCGTACGGTCGTGCCTGATGAAGATACGAGCGTGCCCATAGGCCAGGTACAGGCCCAAGTCCGGCATGACCTGGGCGTACCTTTTAAGGCTGGCATGGGCATGCTTAGTGGAGGTACGGTCGTGCCGAGTTCTTAGGCACGAGCCCAAGTCGGACGTGACTTGGGTGTGCCAGGTTAGGCTAGAACTGGCGTGCGTCATAGAGCACGGTCGTGCCCGGCGCTGTAACAGCCTATTTAATTACTCTTTTAATACTAGATTAAATGGGACATGATGGCTATTAACTCCAACAATGGAGTTACGGTTTTTGGTTATTCAAAGGACACAAAACTAGTCTCTTGGTGCTATGTGTGAAATGATAGCCACTTGAATTTGTTATTAGAAGTGTTCTTTGTCCATATCTCTCAAAAACACACTTGGAAGACTTCTTGGGTTCAAAGTGGTCTTCAAGTTGGTGTATGATCATAGCGTTGTTCTTGGCGGCGTCCAAGTTTGCTATCACTTGGGAATCACACAAGCTTAATGTGGATACCGGTAGACGAACGTTATCTTGTGTTGTCACATCCATCTTCATCAACAACAACAAGAGTTAGCAATTTGATTGGTATAATCTCTTATCCTTGTTCTCCCTTCTTTTAGTTGCATTGCTAATGTTTAGAGTATGGTCTATTGGGTTTGTGTATTGGTGGGCATTTCTTGAAAAATGGTTTCACCCGTTTATTGCTTTCGTTGCATATTTTGATGTCACCAATACCCAACAAGGAGATGATGACTTTGTCATCATCATGTGAAGCTCAAAGTAGACACGGAAGGACAAATGACATGATATTTAAGGGAAAATTGTTGGAAATTAAATATCATTGTCATTTTGTTAAGTATTAGACGTATTATTATCTTAGTATATGTAATTAAGTAGTATTATGTATGTAAATAAAATACACATCAACAAGTAGCAGTTAGGAAACCGCAATAACCGCCCAAAACCGAACCATCACAATGGTTCAAGGCATTGGTTGGTTTTCTATATATATGTACATGTTTGTGGTCGGTAAAAAATCATCTTCTTCAGTAATATATATATATATATATATATATATATATATATATACACACACACACTATAGAAAGTACTCATACACACACACTTCTATATCTCTTATTACTTAAAATATATCTTATCCAAATAAGAGGATACTGATTCCTTATTTAAAGTCAATTAGAAAGTATGGTGTGATGATGTGACAAGTTCTTAGGAATTTGGGCTCATATTAAAATTTAAGTGGGCTTGAAGTTTTTGTTGAATTGTATATCTCATTTGAATATGTATTTAATTAGCATTTTATGTTGCCATCAAATAATTGCGAGGTGAAGTAAATGAGCGCTCTTTCAAATTTCTGTTTCTGTGTAAGCTTTATAAATTGATTAGCATCCTTCTTAATTTGCTTGTGTTTATACATACTCTTTTGTTTACACATATTGTTATTTCAGCAAAAAAAGGCACCCCAATATAATCTATTAAGTGAAGTTAACCTTGATACAGATGGCTTGAGAATTAAGGTTCGTGTGGTCCGGTTGTGGCAACATCAGGTGTATATGAAACGGTCCGAAACTTATAGCATTGAAATGGTTTTGATGGATGAGGATGTATGTATGTCGTTTTTAAGTTTTTGAAATATATATCACAATCTTATGTACTTGACTAAATGTCCGTGTGATACACGGGTTGTTTTAAACGATTATAAATATTAAACACTAATAAAAACGTATTAAATAATAATATAACGCGAATTAAATGAGAATATAAAAGATGACGACGTACGGCATCAACACTCTAATCGGAAGTAGAAACATCGATGCGAGTGGGAGTGCAGACTTGACGGCAGAAACGTGGTATAGTGATATGAAGAGATGTGATTGTATTTCTTATATAAGTCATCAATAATTATTGTTACAATTAAGGGTAATAAAATTAAACGTTATTGGTCATAATTAAAAAGGATTTAAAATAATTATAAAATATTTTAGAATGATAAAACTAAGAATTTGGTTAATTATGATACTTTAAAATATTATAAAGGGTAATTATGATATTTATAAATTTAGATAAGCAAATACGATTTTATATGATTTAATAAGTGCATATATTAAATTAGCTCTAATAATTTTGACTCTAAAAAGTTAAAATTGATTTTTTGATTTTAAGTGAATGAATGGTCAAGATTAAATATTTTTTTTCAAATGAATGGTTCAAATCGTTTAATAAATTTTATGAAATTAGCTTTTTATTTATATTAGAAGATGTTTTTTTTGGGTTGTTTTATTTGTTTACAAGCTTTACAAGCCTCTCCCTGCAAACATATAATCTAATTTTGTTCCATGATAAATTGAAAATAATAGTAGGGAAAATATATGTGTTTATGGTAAGCATTGAGAAATATAATATTAATAATAACTATCATTTTTACACTGTTGGTAATGTAAGTAATGAGGCTAAATTGCTTGCAAACTTTTCTCTTGAGGTGAAATTATTGAAGGTATTCTTTGCTTTTACTCATATTTATTTAACAATAGAAGATACATAAAGAATGAGTAAAATTATGAAGATTACTTTATTTCTTCCCTAATTTGAATGTAGGATGATGGTTCAAATGATCAAGTTGAAAATGATAATGGCGATTGCGAAAGTGGGACTCCTGAGGTTAGATCCAAAACAATTACAGTAAGCTCATCTGGAAAATGTCATAATAGTAATGAAGAAAATTGTGATGTTGAAGGATCTGATGCGATTAAAAAGAAACTTGTGTTTTTCAAGAAAGAAAAAAGTTGAATGTGACATGGCTATTATTTTGATATGTGTCCTCTATTTTTTACTTTTAGAAAATAAGTACCTTAATTATCGTTGGTGGTATTTCACAAACAATATTCTATTTAATCATTTGACGACTAGGTCTATTTGAATTAACATACTTTGCTTGGAGTTTTAAAAGCTATGTTTTAATTTTTGAAATTATTTACCTGTTCGTAAGATTTGTTATTAGATGCGTTTAATATTGTTAACTTAATTACTACATAATATATGTTCATATTTGTGTTATGTTATGCAATGATTTACGTAATTGTTTTATGAGTAATTAGATGTATTTATTATTGTTTTGATTAATCTATGTTGATTGTCAAAATGAAGAAGAACGTCATAATCCCAACAATAACTTTGTCAACATTATTAATACGCTCTGTTGAATAACAATCATTATTAGACAAGATACTTTTTTATAAACGTTTCATCTTTGCTTGAAAACATTTCATTAGAAGTTACGCTTGTAACATGCACACTAAAAAGAGAATGACTCTCAACACATCAATCCATCTAAGCACATAATACAAATATACACCACCTTTTGACAACAAAAAACATAAACACAAATTGATCATAACTTTTAAACGTAAATCAAGTAAAACAACTCTTAATCGAACATATAAACAAAGTTTATTAGACTATAAAATAAATCAATTCATTCCACTTTTATCGACAAAGTTTTTATAACTTATATTTTACTATAATGACCTAACAAAAAAATATATATATAACTATACAAAGTATCATTACTTTATATTCCTTTATAATTTATTAAAGATTGCAAATTCTTATATATATTATCGGCAGTGAATGATTGATAAATTATTTTTAGCCGTTGGATGAGAATATAATTCAATGTGATCCATGTAAAATCATTCGCAAAAAACTTGGATTGTTTGTTACTAAATAAAGAACGTGGTTCAAAGTTATTTCATGGAGTCATTATATTTGATAAATTAAATATTGCTCCTTGATATTTTTCGGCGAGTTTGTTTTAGTTTTTTCCATTCTATTTTGCTTTGCAAAAATTGATGTGTCAATTTGTTGTAACTTGTAACTAAGAGAGGAAATAAAAGTGTTACTTATCTTTATAAATTTAGGAGGTTTTAACTCAAAATTAATTGTTTATTAGTGGTCCAGGATCTTTATTAATCACAATATAAAATCAATTTTTGTCGGATATGAAACATTATCAACATGCCCCTCACGTGTAACGTTTTTTTTCCACTCATAACACGTGGATACTTATGCGTTACGTAGACACCCTATGGTCTTTAATTAACCACGAGTGAACTTTGCTTTGATACCATGTAAGTTTGTGGGATTTCAACTCAAAACTAATTAGCTATCAGTGAAATAGCATAGGACCCTTATTACGTAAATTACAAAGTCACTTTTCTTTTAATATAAGACATTAGTTAACAATTTTGTCATTTTTTGCGATATGCTATACTTACCTACTTTAGTGGTTTGCAATAAGCTATAGTTACCTGCTTTTACCTTACTAAATTCAATCTCAATTAATGTTCAACATCTATCTAATAAAATTAGTTTCTTTGCTAAATTGTCAAAATACATCACTCGACAAAAACCATCACTCGACAAAAACCCTAAAATAAGTTGTGAACCTCTCTCGACAGTCAACGGCAACTCATGTCCTCTGTCATCTTCGATATGTGACTGTCCTTTAAGAAGAAACCTCTATTGAGTTCACGTAACCCTCTCAATAGAATTTCATTTTACATTTGATAGATTATTAAAATTCTTAACAGATTAGTAATTGTTTTCAAGTTTATATACATACATATATATACACACATATGCATATATATTCTTAAAAAATTTAAAATTTTAAAAACCAAATTGACCCGCCGGCTGAACCGGTTGACGCGTGACCCTCTGAGAAGCCCGGATCAACTAAAAACTCGAGTTTTAAAACATTGGGTTCGCAATCTTTCCAATAAACAAAAACTATGTGTTTGAAATCATATGACTTATAATTTTAATATCCTTTAAAATATTAAAATCTTCAATGGGGCAACGTAACTACGTACAGACTATCTGACGTCAATATCATTGTCATTCTTCATGTTTGTAGAAATTTGTATTTTAATATATAAGTTTTGTTTATTTACAAAAGAATTTTCTCAATAAAATTTATTTTAAAGAAAATTAACACGCACTTGCGCTCTCGGGACCAGTCACTCGCGGTACTATCAGGGGCGTCTTGTGAATTTTGAAGCCCCTGTTCGAAATTAAAAAATGGGCCCTTTATATATATACACACGCACACCGTTCTCAATAATTATCATTGTCAATTTATTAAGCCTTTCTAATGACATTTTAAACCGTAAGTAGGACTTGAACAACTTAAGTTTTGAGAAATTTCTTTCTGCACATACAATAGTTACTGAATAGTTAACAAGACTCTATGTGCAATAATTGCATTGGAAAACAATCAACTTCTTTCAGGTATTTTAAAACATCGTTAAGTCTGATAGTTTCCCCGGATAAAAACGTGTCAAGCAGCTTCAACTTCATATAAATGTCATTTGCAATCGTCCATCATACTTAAGTGTGGATTCAAAACGACTACAACATGATTTAAGATTTTTGTAATCAAATTCCTTCAACCTTTTATGAAACAAAAAACAATATACTTTTTCATACTATTTGTACTATTCAAATATGGTTTTAAGAGAAGCACTAGATTGATCAATAATATATAAAAAATAATTAACTTTATAATTCTCCTGAGCACATCTTGATCACTTTGATTCTCCTCAAATTATTTATTTTCTACGAACCTGACGCCTTTGAGGAAATATTGGATCAATATTCATTTCAATGACAAGTTCATTAGCATCATCAACAGCCTTACATAACTCTCTTTCTTTGAACTTCTTGAAATATTCGATCAACATGTTCTCTTCTTTAATATATTAATCAAAACATGAGTAATCTAAAATTTTATTTTTTAACCGTGGGCTTGTGAAAATTATAATACACACACATAAAAGTGGGCCCCTTTGACATGTGAGCCCTGTGTGACCGCACCTCCTGCACTCCCTCAAAGACACCCTTGGGTACTATAATATGTTTATTTTAAAACATAAGTTTTATATCTTTACTATTCTATAAAAAATTTAGCTCTTTTTTTAAGATAATTTTTTAAGTTAAGTAGTACAAGTAATATAACATGTTTTACAATAAATTCCAGCAACAATCTTAACACTTTTAAAATAGTACAACTCAAATAGCATTATTTACAATATGTTCTAGCAATTATCTTAAATACTTTAAAACTGTCAGAATTTAAATACATAATTAATACTTTACAATAACTTTCAGCATTTAAGACAATTTAAATACATAATTAATACTTTAAAATAACTTCCAGCATTTAAAACTGTCAGAATTTAATTATATTTAGCTCTTTTCTAAGATAATTTTTAAGTTAAGTAGTACAAGTAATATATCATGTTTTACAATAACTTCCAACAATAATCTTAACACTTTTAAAATAATACAACTCAAATAGCATTATTTGTAATATGTTCCAGCAATGATCTTAAACACTTTAAAATTGTTAAAAAATTAATTACAAAAAACTATCCTGAATTTAATGACAGAAAACAGACTAAAATACTTTGCCAATATATACCTTGTAACTGTCTACAAAGAAGTGTTGCGTGATGAGTGTAGTACATATGTATTTAGCATGATCTAAATAATTGTCATATTTACTTACTGTTTTCAAAAAGTTTTATATTTTACCATGTAATATGATCGTGTAAAATGGTATGAATTCGTTCATACAAGAATAGAATATTGTCATTTAAATGTAAGTGTTGCGTTAACTTGATATTTGTACGAAGATCACAACCACCATATTCCCTGGCAACATCACAAATAACATGTTGAATTAACAAGTCGACAAATGAAACTATTTTACCTCGTCGCATTGTGCGGGTAAAATACTAGTACTTCTTCGATTCGTGAAGAACGTTCAATATAGTTCATACTTAATTCATAGTCTTAAGGGACTAATTTTAGTTTTTCAATCAATGACAATGGTCCAGATTGCATTCTAAAATTTTGGACGGAGTGATATTTTTGTAATTTACATGTGATGCTTTTACAAATCTCATGTGATAGCATACTAAGTTACATGTGATTGAATATTAAAAATTTAGGACTATATTTTTTACATAAATTTATTGAACACAACTCACTTCTTCGTAATCTTCCTAATAAAAACATGTTTTGATAAATTGTATAGTTTTTATTTTTTAGAAAAAAATGAAAATTAAATATCTTTAGTTGAGTTGTTTTATTTGAAAAAGTAAAGGAATTTGACAACAGCAGGGGAGTTAAAAAAATATGAAAATGTGGAAAATCTTTGTGTTCTTTTGAAAAAAATCTGGAGAATTAATGAAGATTTTTCTATGCAATAGGTTGTACACGTTGTAAAAAAAATCATGTAACAAACTTTATTTTGTCTTAAAAATACAACGAATTTCCATTAGGAATATTTACTGGTTTAAGAGTAATAACAACTAATCACGAAAACAATCTAAACAAATCAAGAACACACAAGGAATATTTACTGGTTTATTTCATCCATCATAGTCATTGTGCTACGTCAACGATGAATTATGATAATCTTTTATTATCATAGAATACACATGTAATTGCGGTATGAGAATTGAATTAGGTTATCAATGCGTACGTGAAGATCTATTTATAAACTAAAATCAATCGCTGTCATATTAAACTTTATGTCAGGACTAGGGTTGTCAATAGATCAGATTTGATCGGATCTTTTAAAAATCTAACCTGATCAGTCGACCTAAAATGCTTTAAATATTTTGTGGGCTTAATTAATTAATTAATTAATTATGTATGAATCCTTGAAATTAATTAAGCTTTTAGATCCAGCTAGCTAGCCTGGTGGTCAACTGGTACTGGTAGTGGAGGCCCAATTTGCCAGACTCTAAAGCCTTAACGGAATCGAATGATAATTATATCTCCATGCATGAATTGACAATTGTTTTTCCATTCAAACGGGTAGAACTTTAGAAGTGGTTACTTGGGCTGCATTAATTATGATCGTACTTGAAAGATGAGTAGTAGTACGTGGTCGGTGGTGGCAAATATATATAGAAAGAAAGTATCTCACACTATTAAACATAGAACTCAAATGTTAATTCTCAGTCACTTATTTAAAAGGGTAAAATAGTAATTGTAAAGGAAAATTCATACTCACGCGCCTCTCATGGACCTTTCCTAACATTTCATTTTTTAATTTTTTATTTACCACTTAATCTGTAAATGACAATAACTATTTCGATTTTGAGAATTTGAGCAAAAAAATTATACCAATTTACTCATTTTTTAATCCTATTTCAAACAAGAACACTCTAGCCATATTTCTGAAAATTTTATTTCGAAAATACAAACCATATGAAAATGATACCAAAATGTTATCATATGAATTTTTATCATTTTGGATTGTAACCATGTGTATCTATATCATTTTTGGCTAAAAACATGTGTATTTATATCATTTTGGGCTAAAAAACACGTGTATTTATATCATTTTGAGCTAAAAATATGTGTATTTTTATCACTTTTGGCTGTAACCATATGTATTTATATCATTTTCGTCTGGACAGTTATCATTTTCGGTGGCTGGAAAATCTTATCATTTTCAACTGGTGACTGTAATTGTTATCATTTTTGGCTGAAAATGTTATCATTTTCAACTTGAATTGTTATAGTTTTCGGGTGACTGAAAGTTATCATTTTAAATGTTGTATATTGTTATCATTCTTATCTGAAAAATAATATCATTTTTAACTGAAATTTTTATCATTTTTTGCTGGAAAGTGGCTGAAAGCCTGAAAGTTGTCATTTTCAACTGGTGGCTAGAAAATGTTATCATTTTTAACTGGTGGCTAAAAATTATCATTTTCAGTGGCTGAAAAATGTTATCATTTTCAACTATAATTGTTATCATTTTTGGCTGAAAAGTTATCATTTACGAATGACTGGAAGTTATCATTTTAAATGTTGTATATTGTTATCATTTTAATATGGAATTGTTATCATTTTCGTAGAAAGTTATCATTTTCGGTTGGAAAGTTATCATTTTCGGTGAAAGTTATCATTTTGAAGTTATCATTTTCAGAGGCTGAAAAGTGTTATCATTTTCGGCTGGAAAGTTTATATTATTATCATTTTAATCTGAAAAATGGTAAGGCTGACAATTCAAGTCGGGTTCGGGTCAATTTTCTGTCGACCCAATTTCGACCCATTTATTTTCGTGACAGGTTTGGGTCGTGTCAGTTTTTTTTTCGTGTCGGGTTCGGGTCGACCCATTTAGGCCAAATGTCATCGACGAGAATTTTTTTCGTTTTCGAGTACGATTTTTGAATACGGTTTTTCGTTTCAACTACACTTTTCTTTATTAATATTTCAAATTTCATCTTTGTTTTCCAACGTCCGGCAAAAATTTCGAAAGTGATTTTCATTTATATTTTAACTTCAATAATCAATGTTCGTTTCGATTGTATTTGAACTTCAAATTCGGTATTTATTTTGGTTTGATTGAAATTATGATTTTACTTTTTTGTTCATTTATATAAATGAATATAAAAAAACTATAATATATTATTATTCTATCAAGTACTAATAAATAATGTCATTAAACAACTGAATAATTTATGATTATTCATTATTAAACAGAACTATGAATCGATTCAAAATACTAAATTATCACATATCAAATAATTAAAAGTAAAAGTATCAAAATCATATAGTGAAAATAAGAAATACCAAAATAATGTATTATTGTTTACTGTAAATCTTTTATTGTTTATTTTGAGTTTTTAACGTTTAAGGGTTTTATACTTTTGTTTGGCGGTTTTTATTGTTCTAAAATGTCACACTCTTATTTGAATTCATAATCTTATTTTCAAAATTTAAATTTTAAGTATTAAAGAAAATTTTAAAATTTTATAGATTACCTTTAAACAGGTCATACGGGTCATTTTCAGGTTTTCGGGTTGACCCTAACCCGACCCATTTATTTTCTTGTCGATTTCGTGTTAACCCGCTTTTGACCCGCTTCGGGTCGTGCCACTTTTTTCGTTTCGAGTTTCGGGTCGACCCAGAAATTGCCAACCTTAGAAAATGGTATCATTAATTTCAACATTCGAATAACATTTTTGCCTATATTTATATACTAGCATTGTACTCGCGCAATGCAACCGGTACAAATATTTTTTCTTAATAATTTGTTCGTTTTTAAAATAGGAATGATGCGTTTCTTTTCTAAATTACAATGGGTCAATAAAATTTCACATCCATGGTAAAATCTAACAAGAATGTAGGCATTACAACTCTATTATATTTTAATTATATTACTCATTTAAATAATCTAGTAATTTTGATATATAAATTTATGTTGTATGTTATTTAGATTTAATACTTCTAATTATACAATTTTTAATAGTTAAGTTAAAATATTTATTATATGATATAATATTTAATATGAAAAGTATAATTATTGATATTTTAATTATTAAGATAATTTATATTGCTTTAATTTTTTAAATAATCTTTATGTAGAAAGGTTTATTTATTAAAATGGTATATATATGATTGTTATTAACTTTACCAAATAATTGCTTTAATTAATAGTTTCCATTTAGTTTAATATTAAGGATAAATTAGTAATTTCAAATTACTTAAAATTAAGAGATTCAATAAATCTAAATGCTTTATATAATAGTATATATATACACATATATTATCATGTTTCTTGCAATATATCTATTAATATTTAGGAAGAACTCGATCTTGACATGAAACATTCGAATAACATTTTTGGTAAAATACTTGTATCCCAATTCGCTAAGTAGTAATTAATGTCTACTTTTAAAAGAAGTATTAATTTATAATTAATTAACTCGATCGTATTAGTTAATACTGAAAGAGGTCAGTTGGTTTGTCTGCAGCCCTTAATTTCAAGTTAATTAATTGAGGCTACGAAGAAGAATGCCTTCAAAAGTGATCCCCGGACCAAATGCCAAAGCAAGACCCCATTCTTCTCCATTTTCTTTCTTCATCATCAACTCATCCCTCATGTACTCCATCACATAAAATATTGTGTTACTACTCACATTCCCAAAATCCATCAACGCCCTCCTGCTACATTCCAGCTTCTCCCCTCTCAACTTCAGCGTTGTCTCCAACCGGTTCAATATCGCTGGACCCCCAGGGTGCACTGCCCAAAACAGCTCATTAAAATCCTCCAACTTACCACCTGCTTTCTCCATCAATTTCTTGCAAAACCCTTCTATGTTATCGTCTATCTTCTGAGGCAAGTCGCGTCCAAGTTTGAAGTTTATTCCCTCTTCCGAAAGCCGCCCGTCTATCACGCTATGAGTCCCTGGGAGGAACTGCTGAACCGCATGGCTCAGTTCCATGAACGGGGACTCAACTTTGGTTATTGGGTCCGCCCCAATAATCGCGGCTGCAGCTCCATCTCCAAAAAGAGCAGCTCCGACTAAATCATACGGCCTTGACTTGTTTGGTGGTCGAAATCCTAAAATAGTGGTCTCTGAAGTGGTTAGCAACACTCTGCTTCCAGGGTTGTTTTCTGCGATATCTTTAGCTACTCGAAGGCCTGTGACGCCTCCGTAGCAACCCAAGAAGTATAACATTACACGATTCACATCGTTTCTTAGCCCAAGCTCGCTAGCCAGGTAAAGATCACCACCTGGAAGCCGAATTTCACTTGAGGAGACATAGACTACATGAGTGATGTCTTCGGCAGGCCTTCCCCATTGTTTGAAACATGCTAAACTAGCTTCTTTTGCCATCTCGGTTACGGCTTGGTTTGCTATGCTCAGCCTCTGACTGATAGTTGCTGAGCCTTCTCTCGCTAGTTCTGGATATTTGTCTAGAATTTCCTTTGACATTACGGTGTATCTGGTTTTCACAGTAGTTGTTTTACCTAGCATTGAAAAGTCAAAAAAAAAAAAAAAAAAAAAAAAAACAAGGAACAGATTAAGAAGAGGTTTTCTATAAGTTGGGCATAATTCATAGTCACATATTATATATGATAGTCTATGTATATTATGATTAATCATAAGTAAGTAATTAATACAAGTAACTGATGACTACGTGCAAAATAACTTTCTTACACAAGCGTTCGAGCTTCTCTTTCATTGCAAAATCGACGCAGTTGGTGTCACGAAAATAGCCTTCAACCAAGCAATCCTGTGGAATGAGTTGGCTTGGGAAGGCCTTGCCGATTGCTAGCACGGTGGCTTTTCCTGGAGTAGGAAGACGCCTAGTCGATGATGTATCGCTACGTTCAGATACACCATTAATGCCATAGATGTTTGACATGATTGATTAGTTTGGGGAGGAACACCAAACGTACCACAGCTTCAATTCAGCTTAATTGATCAGCAGGAGTTGAGAGTTTAGTACGTGGGGCAGATGATGATGGAGTTAGATCATGTATATATAAGGAGTGAATGAGGCTGTACGTAGGTTGTTGGAGAAAGTTTGGTTTGGAGAAGAAATAACATGAAAAGGTTTTAAAATTCCTTAACAAAGAAATTAATATACTTCTTGGGTTTCTTCTTTCGAGTTCATTAATTAATGGTTTAAGTGTTGGAAGTGTGATGAGGTAAATAATTAAGTAAATCATTAATCATTAATCTGTTAAATATATATAATAATAATGTACATATATATAAATATTAAAGAAGATGTCAGTCTTCTTTTAGTGGGAGATGATATCATATAACTATATCAATCCACCTGACTCTAACTTGCCTATTCCATCTAGCTAGCTCACAAAAATTACAAGTAAACTTTCTGATCAAGGCTATCTATCTATCTATCTACTTCATTAATTTGTATAACTTTGTTAATTACTTTATATATATATATATATATATATATATATATATATATATATACACTAGCATCATATCCGCGCAATGTTGCGACGGTAAATAGTTTTTGGTTTACAATATGTCGCTTTCAAGAATGTAATGATATGTTATTCGCGGGATTCAATGACACGAAAAAGTTTTCTACAGCAACATGTTATTTTTTTCTAATTTTCTTTTATTTACATCTAACTATTTTATTAATTTTAAAAATAAATTCTAAAAGACAATAAAATAAGAAAAAAGATTTATATTGATGAAATAAAGAGGAGTTAATAAGATTTTAGAAATTATGTTGATGTATGTAGATAATTGTGTTAGTATGAGAGAATATATTTTGAATAAAAAGTTAAAGTAAATTAAGAGAGAATAAAATAGTTAAAGATTGGGTGGATGAGATTAATTTAGATTAAATGAAGGGTCAAGATTTTATATTGATTGAATTTTAAGAAGTCTTAAAATTTAAGAGAATAGAGAATGTTAAATGGTTTATATAGTAGTATATATATATATATATAGAGAGAGAGAGAGAGGGGCAGTTTCATGCGAAAATCATTTTATTTACGAAAAGTGCGAGAAGGATTATAAGCCTTAGGATCAATTAATCAATGGTTAGGATTTATTATGATATTTTGATAAATAAATAAAACTTTAGGCAAATTTTTAAATCAAATAAAGGGTATAATAGACTTTTTACTTAATTATATTAATAAATTCCTTAAATACTCCATATCTCTCTCTTTTTAATCTTCTCAGTCAAAATTCTATCCTTCAAATTTATATAATTCTCTCTCTCTTTCTCTATATATATATATCATCTTATCACAGCCGACACCACCTCTCATACCGCCGACCACCACCGATCACTCGACCACCATCACCATCGGGCGCCGTTCAAGCAATCACCACCGATCTGGACTGAAAACCCACCAGATCTGAACCAACGTCCTGCGCCATTGACAACCACCACCGATCTGCACCGTGATGGATATATCTGCTTCAACAGCGCCGCCGCCGGCCAATGATCTCTCTTTCAACAGCACTGTCGCCGCACCATTGATCTCTGCTCCAACAGGGCCGCCGCCGCACCATTGATCAAGCTCACCACCATCGATGCCATCCTTCTGAACAGCACCGCTAGGGTTGCACTGGCCACCACCATCGCTGCCACCGCACACCTCTTCTTCTATGGTTTTTTATTTTTATTTTTCTTTTTAATTATGTGTTTAGTATTTTAAAATTTGTTAAAATGTTTATTTCAGATCGGTTTAATTTTTAAAATATTTAAATAATTTTTTATTCTAGATCGTTCAAAAATAATCTTTCTTTGTTGTTCATGATTGTTTTTCATGAACAATCTTGGCCAATCTTGGCCATTCAAGTGGTAAGTGGAATTCATGGATGAAGAGCGTGAGGGGATTGAATGTGGCAATTGCATATAAGGAATTCATGGGTGGGCAATCCAATTGAAAGAGGGGAATTGGACGGCTAAGATTGGTTCTCGTACGAAAAACAGTTCTCGTTTGAACTTTTCCCTATATAAATATATATATATATATTGAAAAGTTCATTTGAGAACCGTTTTTATTGTAAGAACCAATCTTAGCCGTCCAATTCCCCCTCCCTCAATTGGATTGCCACACTCAATTCCCCCACGCTCTTCATCCATGAATTCTGTTATCCTAAATGAACGGCTAAGATTGGTTCTCGCGGTTCTTGCAATAAAATTGGTTCTCAAATGAACCGTCCCCTATATATATATATATATATATATATATATATATAGGAGGGTTCAAACGAAAATTGTTTTCGTATGAGAACTGCGAGAACCAATCGTGGTAATTCAAGTGGTAAGTGGAATTCATAGATGAAGAGCGTGGGGGGATTGAGTGTGACAAAGTGCATGTATATATATATATATATATGATTAGGATCAAGTAATAGGGGAATTGTTGTAAGAGGGGTAAGAGGGAATATAGTGATTACACGCGGCATTTCTTGTAAATGGGTATTTTTGACATTGCAAAATCTTTAAAATAAGGAAAGACTTTCCCTTTTTCTCTCTAATTAATTACATATCCGTTCCCTACATAACACATAAATACGATACATCTTTTTGTCTCTCTCTTTAATATTTATACCGACCATCGCCGCCCAAAACCCTAGTTTCGCCGGTGGTGACTGTTGATAGGGTAGCTATTTGTTGTTTCTCTCCCGCGACGTACAAATGTTCCAACTTGTTCACCGGCGACTAACCCGTCGCGCACTCCCGCGATCCTTGTTAGTTAGACTCATCAGATTTGCAACGTTCAGATGTTCTGATCATTTCACATAAGCAAAACAAATCAAAGATTCAAGGTATAAATCTCCAATGAGATATAGATCGAAGAAGAAAATTGTAACGACCCGAATATTTTAATAATATTTATCGAGAAATGAATATTATTTACGAAGTACAACTTGGTAATAATAATAATGGAATATTATTATTTAAAAGAAAAGTAAAAGAAAAGAAAAAAAAAGTAGTAGAAAAGAAAAGAAAAGTAGTAGAAAAGATGAGAATTTAAAATAACAGAAAAAAAATAAAATTCTGGAAAAGTCAAGGTCGCGACGCGACGCGTTAGGAGTCGCGGTGCGACGCGTCTGGGCGGCAAAGACACGTGTCGGTTGTGTGTGACAGGCGGTAGCGTGTGTTAGTACGGTTGCGTGTGTCAGCACGTCGCAACGCGACGCGTCCGGGTGTCGCGACGCGACGCGTCGGCCAGGTTCGAAGGGCTATAAATTCAAGCTCATTTCAGCCGATTTTTACACACACACTTCCATCTCTTCGTTACTCTGCCCATTTTTCGAGAGATATCAAGATTAGTGAACTTTCAAGGATGTTGGGTCTCGTTAGAACTCGTATTCGAGGTGCGGGGTGAACGGAGATAGCGTTTCGGGCGTAGTTTTGAGCGTGGTTTCGCTTTGGTGACCCCGAAAGGTATATTCTTCTAGACTTAAGTTAACGTTTCAGTTATATGGCTCGATATTCTACATGCATGTTGTTCTAGCATGTTTTGATGGACTTTCTAAGTTCGCGACGCGTATATCTTTGATCGAAAGTATATATTTTTTTACATATCTAGGTTATTCGAGACGGTTGAGGTCGATTTCTTGACGATCCGAGAGTGTAGTTCGTCGAATCTAGATTGTGGGTTTATTTCTGGACTAAGGTGAGTTCAGTAGACTTTTACAAAACCGAGTACATAGACAAAACCTTATTTTCGAAATAAAGACGATTATACATATATCTATATATTGATTGATGATACATGTTATGTGTTCTAAGTTAAATACTCGTTGCATGTATGATCAAACACGAAATACGCATGTTACGATTATTCACGATTTTACTACGATTTACATATGACTGCTTACGAGTTATTCCATGCATGTGTTTTAATGGCGGGGGTAGTATACGATATTACCATGTTACGGATTTACGGGCCTAGTTGGCATGATTGACCTTCTAGGATTAAAGTGCTAGCGAACAAGAGTCATTTTGTCTTTCTAGATGACTATTTTGACACGTGGTACGCGGACACTTCGGTGTTCAAGTACTGGAGTGATGTAGGCCAAGGAGGCTAGGTCATACATCACGTGAGTGTGAGGAGAAGCTGAAATACGATCGGCTTCGTTTGGACTCGTACTAGAACGACAACGCAGTACTTGTACTCGCACTGTTGGAGTAGCGAAAGTGGAGTCTCGGGATTTATGTTCTCGGGTGGGAGTCGCGCCCCGCTTGAAAACATAGGTTGGCCGGGCACGCAAGTCGTGAACCTTGGGTTTTCTAGTGTGGGTTTAGACTCTACATCAGAATCATCCTTTGATATGATCTATACGATATGATTTATGCGATATGATATATGCGGCTATGATACGATATGATCTATGAAATATTATGCGGTATGATTATGATTATGTGCCATTGACTTCATGAAATGACTTGTGAATATTTGACCCATTTGGTGCTATGTGATCTGCGGGTTCTCAGTACGGGTCAAATACGTTAAGGGTGGGATATGGTGTTTATTTACATGTCATATTCTACTTACAAACATGTTTTATGGTTTTTGATTACAACTCCTATTGACTCACTTATCGTAAGCTGACACTTGTTTCTTTCGAAATGTGTCTTGTACTCGCGCATGTGGCTTAGAGGTTGTGGTTCTGCGAGGAGGGTAGTACTAGTTCTGGTTTATGTTTTGGTATCAACAAACTATCCGGTTATGTAATAAATTCATAACATCGAACTTGTACTGGCTTATGAATGACTGCGGTCGTAACCCCGTGGTTTTTTTTATGAAGGATTCTGTAATCGCCTCTATGGCGAAAACAACTATTTCCATTTATGACTTTTAAGACTTCCGCGACATGTTTTTGCTATTAATTAAAGGTTTTTATAAATGGTGAAATTTTGAAAAATCATGGGCGTTACAAAAATCATTAACTCTTTACCTACAAAGTTGTTGCTGGCTGCAAAACCAGTGTCGAGGTACGATGATTGCATCAGAAGCAGAAGCAGAGACCCATTTTTCTTGCCTCAAAAGCATGTTCTTTTCGGATCAAATTTTCTTGTGTTTAAAATCGCCGACAATTTTTATTGCATCATAGCATATGCCTTTTCTTATTTTCTTTTATGCATTGATTTTTTTTTGGAGGAGCAGATACCCTTTTATGTTGGGTTCATCAATTTTACTAGGAGTATCTATTTTCTTTTCATCAACTTTTCTAGGTGCAAATGTTCTTTTTGTTTAGTTTTTGTTCATCAAATCTTATGCATCATGTAGTTGTATTAGTTTTTATCAATGACCTATTTTCATCAGTTGCGTTAAATAATGATGCTTCAATTATCATTGACGAAGGTGCAATCACTCTGTTTCAATTACCCGTTTATGTGTGGTTGAATCATCAAGATCTTGGTTCTTTAATTTCTTCTTTATAGCAAATTTGCTTTTGTAGCTTATAAATTCTGATGTACTTGTTAGTTCATAATCATCAGTTTGTTGGTATAGATTGGAATTGCATCTATCAATTTTCAATAGAATTTTATCAATGATTGTGTTTCAAATTCTTCATTCGTTAAGTCTTGATCGAGCATCAAATTCGACAAACCTATTACCAGTTTTGTTGAAAATGATCTTTTATTCATAATTGTTTTTGTTGGAAAGTTGTTTTGAGATCATTGTATTTATTTTGGTCTGTCATTCTAAATTCTTGTTCATCAATTTCTTGATGTATAAATTATTCATCACTTTTTTGTTGTCTAAATTATAGGTTTAGAATTTGAATAAGAAATTCATCAATTTTTGAGATGTAAAAATTAGATTTTGACCATTTATTATTGACTTTCTACCCAATCCAATGGCTGAAAATGTTGGTTTCAAAGTTACTGGAATAGACATGACTATTATAATTTGTTGCTAAATTCTTTGGCAAGGGAAAATTGGCTAGCAATGACTATGTATAGACGATCGAAGAATACAGTATGTTTTCCATAAAATAAATGAATCCGTCACCATAACTACAAAGCATGATGGAAGGAAGTTAACTGTCAACCGTTGGTCATTATCATTGATCTTAACCTCCAATCCGTCCACTTGATTCTGGCTAAATACGGATAGAAAGGGCTTCTCTATATGATGCTCTCATCTACTTTTACTGGCCGGCCTGTATTTGCTTAATCTCGTAAGCCAAGCCATGGATTCATTAAACGATTTGTAGTGTTTTCCGGCTCCATACCTTTCAAACACCATCTTCCTCGATCGCCATGTTTTCAATGTTCCAAAACTAGATTTGCATAGTTTTACTGACAAAACATTCATACATAAGGACTATATATAATTATCATCATTAATCACGATATACGACTAACCAGATTTGGAAACAAAATGTTCATTTCCAGTTTTCCACAGGGCCACATGAGGTTTGTGGGATATTATATGCCTTCAAATGTCAGTGTTTCAAAGTAAAAGGGCCATTAGTGTCAAAATAGCCAAACTTTAATTAAATGGATTAAAAACCTTTGATGGCATTGGCAGACGTGTGATTTGTAAAACTCTTTTACTCTTTCTCTTGTGCGTATGCCTACAGGTCTCTTTACCAATACCCATCTAAATATGTAATTTTAGAACTAAATTGGGCTTATGTTTGAAGCTTTTTATCTTGTGGAGTTATGGACTACATAGACGGGGCCCAAATGGATTTTAAGGTGTTTCTACGGGGGCAGTCCCCCCCCCCCCCCCCCCCCCCCCTCTCTCTCTCTCTCTCCTAATACCTTGCATTCGTCAGCATAAATCATGGAAGTGGTGTTATTCTTTATTTTTGGATTATAATGAATATGATTCTATATATTATATTTTTATGACTTCAAGTCCACCACCTAAAACTAATTACAACATTTAACATAAACATTAATTTATTATTTGACTTACTAACTCTAACACAAATCAATAAGAAAGTTCATTACAGTTTCTATTATATCATCTAATTTTAGCAACCATAACATATTCTTTTATCAAGAACATTTAATTACTAGGTATAATTGTTTCATTTATGACAAAGTAAATATAAACTAAAGTGAATTACTTATATGCAATATGGGGTATGTTCTTTGTTGTTGCTTTAGTCCTTAAAACATCAAAAATTACATCCATAGTTCCTACTGTTTGCTTTTAGTTGTTGATTTAGTCATTTAACAAACATGTTGTTTGAGGGCATTACTTTGTTCTTTTGTGAGGGTATTTACGTCCTTTTCACTATAATCCATGTTTCCAATCGCTATTTCATCTTCTTTCCCGTCTTCTTCCCTAATTGGCTAAGTTATACAAAACACTCTCCCTTGTATTTGCTCAACTTGGAGTATATCAAACTTGAAAATATATATAATACAAGACAGAAAATAAAATATAGCTTTCTTTTCTGATGTCTAATCTACATGACAAGATTCCTTAGCTAGCTTCGTCAGTTTCATTGTCAATTGAAGATTATGTCAAACATATTCTTGTTTCATTAGCAATAGACAATGTTGAATCTTCTAATGATGTGTGTTTTTAAAATTTGTGACCACACAAAATGCTTACAGGGTGATAAGTGAAGTACAAAGCATATGTGGGGCGTCAAAATAATTATATAACAGGTTTTTGAAATAAAATGATTGTTTCAGTTTTAGAATCCAATAATTATCGTTTTTTCATCAATACAGTGAACATCCCCAAAGGTTATAAGCATTTTAAGACCAGAACATATTAACCAATCACATTTTCTAGCTTTGCCATAGTGATATTCTTTTGAAGAAAAATATGGACCTACTTGCATTAATGATATTAGCAATGCCATCAAGCTCTGTGGCCGATCTTACAAACACATCAGATCCTAGAATACCATTTACTAACTTTATTTAACTCAATCGTAGCAACAACATAGAAATATGACCCAGCTAGTCTATGAACACGATAGTGTATGATGATGTTTCTTCTTTATTTTGATTAGGGCTTCATATAGCCATTTGAAGTCGATTGGTAGAGTAACTTGGCATTGATTCATCATAGCACACAATACCATTTAGTGCTTGATTTATCTCGTCAATGACCATTCAATCAGAGCCCTTTGCATCAGTTGCTTCATTTTTCCTTGCTTCATATGTGATTGATTTTAATTGCTACACCATGTGTGATCGGAACTTCGTCATTTACAATCGGTCTTCATCATCTAACGAAACTTCTGCATGTGAGAACAACTTCGTTTTTGACTTTTTTTTTTGTCTTAGTAGAGTTCGATGAATATTCTTCTTTTCTAGATGAATTAAATGTAAGACTAAAAATGCAATTCAACCAATTAAATATTACATTAATATAAATGACTTAAAGTGTGTATTTTTCTTATAAACAATAATTTTAAACCAAAAAGGGTATTATTCTTTGGTTGAAGTTTGTAAGAATTGTCTTATTGGATGGAACAAAGTGGGGAATAAGTGGACCCTTTTGTCACTTTGTTGATAGTATCAACTCCAACATTATTCCATGGTATCAAACACTTAATCATCATCATAAGTTTTATAGTGCACCAATTTTATAATCGCTCTATTTCCTTTAAATAATAACATTTATTGTTTTCCTTTTTCAAATACATATATATTAATTTCACTCTTTCTCAATCAAATCATGAAACAACTACACTCTGCTTAATAATACAAAACTTCAAGTCAAAATTTAGAGAGGAAAATAAACGTTGAAACTAACCAACCGTTCGTTCAGGGAAAAAATAGAATTCTTTTTTTAACGGTATAGTTCTAAAATTTTAATATTCAATCACGGGTGATTTAGTATACAATTACATGTGATTTGTAAAAGCATCACATTTGAATTATGAAAATACAGTTCCGTCCAAAATTTTAAAATGCAATCTATACCATTTATGTATTGATCCAAATACTAAAATTAGTCACTTAGAACTATAAATTAAGTATAGACTAAATTGAACATTTTTCATAATAATAATAGTAAAAAACTTACATCATGCACCTAATATATAGAGACAAGCCATTAATCGGACATTTTTTAAGGGTAAAAGGTTACGCAACACATGTAACGTTTTTTTCAATATTCTAGTTTGTTACATGAAGTTTTTTTTTTTTACACATTTGTCAATCAATATTTACAAAAACGTGTGATTATGCTCATTGTTTTCACCTGCAACTTATTCAGTGGGTTACAAAAACAGGACGGCCAATTATGCGAATTTTTTCCTCAGTTTTTGATCGTTTTGTCTAATTCTTTTTGTAGATAATATTTTTAGCATTCAAAAGACACCGAGTTCAATAATTTCATTAAGTGTATACTAAAATATCGCTAATTAACGTTGGATATGTCCTAGACCGAATCATTCAACACCCTCTTACAATTTTTTGATGATTCGACTCATTTTAAACTCGTTTTTCAGTCGTTCATTTTGCATTAGTTTATAGAAAACTCAACTATGTATCTATCCATATACTTAAGAATCATAACTTTCATCAAGTATTCATGGAGAATTTCGAGTTCAAAACGTACTCTATCGAGAATAAGACAGAAAAAGCGTGTATTTGCTCCATTTTTATCATTTTGCCTAATTCCTTATAGATCATTGAAGGTAGTCTTTATACTTTTCAAAAGACACCAAGTTTAAGAATTTTCATCAAGCACCCTTACTGTTTTATGATAATTCGACTCATCTAAACTCGTTTTTTGGTCGTTCTTTTTACATTTTTTATAGGCAACCCAATTGCTTTTTCAGACTCAATTTTTTCATTAATTATTCATTGAGAATTACAAGTTCAAAAGTCACTACTTCGTGGACGTTAGAGGTGAAGATGGGTGATGAAGATGACCTGCTATAGCTGGTTAAAAAACAAAATGAGCATAATAACACGGTTTTTTTCTAAATTTAATGTGCAGTTGTGTAACAAAAAAAACTTCACGTATAATAATGAAACATTCGGGAAACGTTATAGTTGTTACTCAACTTTAGCCCATTTTTTTGAAGGCTAAGATGCTTCATAAATTAATGTTATACTAACATTTTTGTTAAATATTAGTTAATAGGAAAACGCTAAATAAATATAGTTTTGTTTTTAAAAATAGTAACCGTATGTGATATATGAAAAGTTTGAATACTAATTAGAAGATGATTCATGTGGATTTTTTTGTGAACATGAAAAGTTGATTATGAAACATGAGTTATGACTGTTATTTTTAAAAATTATAATAATCTTTTTTACCTTTGTCCACTGTGGTTAGCATTCTCCTAATTAAGTAATTAATATGGTTTTTACAAATATGGTCATGATTAATCAGTGATCATCATGGTACGTACATAGTGACATTCTTTGTCGCGACGAAGAGGATCTCCAAAATCAATTTTGCTTATTTGAGTTCCATATACACTTTCATTTTCTGAACCATCTGATCAAAACACATTAACGATCAGGCATTCTAAAAACATTAGTTTAATTAGAACCTACAGGATTCTAAGACACTTGAAGTACCTACGTACGAACTAGTTGTTGCCTAAAACCACATTATTAATTAAAGAATTAATTGACTACTTTTAAATTAATTAGCGCATAGGCCAATCAAGTAGCTAGCTTTGCCATACACAAGCTTGTTGGCCGGGAAAGTTACTTGTTACCGATATATATATATGCAATATGTACGTACAAATCTTTGAATATATATCTATACTACTATACAAAGCATTTAACACTCTCTCTCCACCTTAATTTTAAAACATCTTAAAATTCAATCAAAACAATATTTTGGCATTTCATTCTATTTAACTTAATCTAATCCACTCAATTTTTAACCATTCCAATCTCTCTCCTAATTTACTTTAACTTTTTATTCAATTAAAATATACTCTAACACAAACATAATTATACACCCATAACAACATAATTTCTAATATCTTATTAACTTCTCTATCCATATTTCACAAATATGATTTTTTTCCTTATTTTAATGTCTTTTAGATTTTATTTTTAAAATTAATAAAATAGTTTATGCAAATAAAAGAAAAATTAAAAAAAATGAGACATATTGCTAAAGAAATTTTTTTGTGACATTGAATTTTGCGAATAACATATCATTACATTTTTGAAAGCGGCATATTATAAAACAAAAACTATTCGACTCCGCAGCATTACACGGGTACGATGCTAGTATATATATATATATATATATATATATATATATATATATATATATAAAATAAAGTCAATAATGGTTTAACTATTAAGGATAATTTCAGTTTCAATTTAAGCATCAAAATTTTTTATTAAACAATTTTATCATATAATTTTAAATTTATTATAATTTAAACCTAAAATTTTTTTTCAATAATTTAAACTTTGAAGTTTTCTAAAAATAACGTATACATCACAATCATTTGTGGTTGTTACATCATGCCCCATATTATTTGGTTTCCATTAGCTAACTAAGTAAATAGGATACATGTTTTAAGAAATTTGAATTGTTGTTTGAAATTGAATATGCCGGCCGGTCACAAATATATATATATATATATATATATATATATATATATATATATATATATATATATATAACGAGAACTGTTTTTTATACGAGAACTGTGAGAACTAATCTTAACCGTTCATTTTGGATAATGGAATTCATGGATGAAGAGCGTGGAGGATTGAGTGTGACAGGATGCATGTAAGAAATTTATGGGTGGGCAATCCAATTGAAGGAGGGAGAATTGGACGGCTAAGATTGGTTCTCGCTGTTCTCATAGGAAAAACAGTTTTCGTTAGAACTTTTGCCTATATATATATATATATATATATATATATATATATATATATATATATATATACTAGCAAGGTATCCGCGTAATGTTGCGACGGCAAATAATTTGTATTTTACATCATGTTGCTTTTTAAAATGTAATAATATGTTATTCGCGCAATTTAATGTCACAAAAAAATATTGTACAATGTCAGTTTTTTATTTTTTTATTTGCATCAACTATTTTATTAATTTTAAAAATAAATTCTAAAAAACATTAAAATAAGAAAAAGATTTATATTTATGAAATAAGAAGGGAGAAGTTAATAAGATTTTAAAAATTATGTTGATGTGGGTGAATAATTGTGTTTGTGTGAGAGAGTGTTTTAGTGTTAGAGGGATATTTTAAATAGATAAAAAGTTTAATTAATTAAGAGAGAGAATGAAATGGTTACAAATGAGTATTTTAAATAAATAAAAAGTTAAAGTAAATTATGAGAGATAATGAAATGGTTAAGAAGGGGTATTTAAGTACATTTAAGTTAGTTAAAATTAAGAGTTTTTAAGGTTGTAAATGTATTATAAAGGAGTAAGATATATATATATTGAAAAGTTTATTTTAGAACCATTTTTATTGGGAGAACCGCGAGAATCAATTTTAGCCGTCTAATTCCCTCTCCTTCAATTGGATTGACCACCCATAAATTCCTTACATAAACCTTGCCACATTCAATCCCCCACTCTTTATCCATGAATTCCATTATCCAAAGTAAACAGCTAAGATTGGTTCTCGCGGTTGACACTCTAATATTGGTTCTCAACGGAACCTTCCCATATATATATTGGCAAAAGTTCAAACGATAATTGTTTTTCATATGAGAACCGCGAGAACCAATCTTAGCCGTCTAATTTCCCTCCTTCCATTGGATTGCCCACACATGAATTCTTTACACGCACCATATCACACTCAATCCTCCCACGCTCTTCATCCAAGAATTCCATTATCCAAAATGAACAGTCAAGATTGGTTCTCGTACGAAAAACGGTTCTCGTTTGAACCCTCCCCTATATATATATATATATATATATATATATATATATATTAGCATAGTACCCAGGCAATGCGAATGCTGGTTAGAAATAATTCTTACGCAATAACATGTCCGTTTTTTATAACGTAAGGCTAGAAATAAACTTTTGTTTTTTGATTACACGAGTTATTTAAAAAATCCGAAAATGTCTATAAATTTAGGTTCCATGTTATTAGGTGTATGAGTTCTAGATATACGTTTTTTAATACTTAAATTAAAATGTGTTATATGATAAAATATTTAAACTATTATTTTAATGAAGATCCATTTTATTTAATTTTTAATTTGTATTGAATATCATATAGGTTGAAAATTAATTTGCATTGACTTAAGTTTTTTTAAACATTATTTATATATTATGGAAGGTTTAGTTATAAAAACTGTATTTAACAATCTAATTAACTCCATACATTAATGGCTTCCTTATAGGTTTAAATACGGGGTAAATTAGTAATTTCAAATTAATTAAAATTAAGATATTAAGACAATAACTTAAATGCTTCATAACATAGTATAGATGTATATATATATATATATATATGAGTTGTGTTCAATAAAGTCAATTTAAAAAATATAGTTCTGAAATTTTAATATTCAATAACATGTGATTTGTAAAAGCATCACATGTGAAGTACGAAAAATTATGAAAATGCCACTTCATCTAAATTTTTAAAATTTAATCTGGATCATTAATGACATTGATCCAAAGGCTAAAATTCGTCTCCTAGGACTATGAATTAATTATGGACTATATTGAACATTATTCATATATATATATATATATAGGCACAAGTTTAAACGAGAACTATTTTTCATACGAGAACCGTTTTTAACGTTATTAATTACTCATTAATAGGGATATTTTGGTAATTTATATATTTACACCACCATGAATTGCATCCGGATGAGCCGTCATTAATTTGCGAGACTTGATTTACCTGAAATAACCCTCATTAATGCGTCATTAATGAAACATTAATGAGCCGCCAAAAAAACTTAGTCATTGATTAAGTTTAATCAATAGCTAAGATTGGTTTTCGCAGTTCTCGTATGAAAAACAGTTATCGTTTGAACCCTCCTCTATATGGGGTTATATGTAGAACTACCCTTAAACATAGAACCCACATATTATTCAGTTTTTAATCTTCTTTAATCTAAGACTAGTCTTAATATATTTTGGATGTTTTTTCGAAATTGTATGTTCATATATTTGCATTTTTATATATTTGCATGTACATGTATTTGCATTTTCATAACTTGCATGTACATATATTTCCATTTCCATACAATTTTTTGAAAAATGAATGTTCATATATGTACGTGTTCATATATATGCATTTTCGACATATATTTTTTCGAAAATGAATGTTCATATAGTTTGCATTTCCTAATTCAACATACAAATTCAATACAAATATTCTCTAGAAAATACAAAATAAACATCAAACAGATATATTATGAGACAAAAAATCAACCCAATTGCATTTTTACACATTCGGTAACAGCTGTGATGAAAATTAAAGTAAAGTTTGAAATTAAAGACTAAAATGTAACACCACTTTTCAGTTTTTAAACTTCAAAACAGTATTTTACTTGTTAACATCTCAAAAAATATCAGAGTTTTATAAAATACAATTTTTAAGTACACACGTGCTAACTGTTACAAAAGTAGTGTCAAAAGCTTGCTTCTTGAAAACTAGAAGCTATCTAGCTGAGCACCGCATTGGGGCCTTACCCTTGCTGAAACTTGCGCCACCTGAAACATTCAATATAGAAAGCTTATTATTATGTATATAAAGTTAATTTTATATTTTTGTGTAATATTCCCCATATAAAGCTTTGTTTATTTTGTATTTATTGACTTTGACCAAAAATATTTGTTTGTAAAATTTAATCTTAACTAAATAATCGATTTCGATTAGAAATATATATTAGAGATTGGGATTAGTGTTTAGTATAGTTGGTTTGGCTTTATTATATAGATTGACAAGGGTCCATTAGCGTTTTATATTAGGGTTTCTCTTATACCATTTGTACTCTATAAATAGTTATCAATGTAATACAAAATATCTACGGGGTTTTCATTATTTTACATGGTATCAGAGCCTTGTAGTTTTGGCCACATCTTCTCTTTCTCTTCCTTCTGCCGCCGCCACCACCGAACTACGGTAGGCTGCAACTGCTTTCTTTCTCCCCGTCATCCCCCCTTGAGTGACGACTTTATTTCTTTTCTTTACCCTCTTGTCCTGCCCCGGGGATACATTGTAAATACAAATTTATTAGTTTTCTCTCTTGCTGCCGCCGTCACCTTTCTTGCCGCCACCGTAGTTATAGCTCTTTTCATTGTTGTCGTAGCTTATACCGCCGTTGCTGCTAGAGTTATGGCTCCTGCCACTACAGTTGTAGCTTCTTCTGTCGCTGACTCTCTTCTTGCAGCCTTCTTTGGCCGTTAACCTGTCGCCGTCTTGCTGCCAAGGAGTTTTCTTTTCTATATATCTATGTTATTTTCTACATATCTTTTTTTCTTATGTATTTAACCCTTTTATTGTATTTTTCGCTTCAGTGTGAGCGTTCGATTTTTTACTGCTCTCACTGTGGGGAGTAATATAGTTGTCCAGTCTTATTGTATAGATGGGCTAGGGCCTATTAGGGTTTCATATTAGGGTTTCTTTTGTACCATTTATATTTTATAAATAGTTATCAATATAATACAAAATACCTATGAGGTTTTCATTATTCTACGATATAATCAATATAAATTTTCATTAGTCTAAAAAAATTTATTATCCAAAATAAATGAAACATTTAACTATTCTTCATATTGAAAAGAAGTCATAAGAACAAAATTGACATCTTATTAGCAAACAAAACCTCGGTCGTGTCCACCTAATAACTATGATAGAAGTGCAAGCATTAAATTTGCGAAATTTCACATAAAACTCCACTTGGCGACAATCCCCACCTTATTGTGATTTATATTTATGTGAAGTATAATTATTGATGAATATATGAGTAAGAATTCCTTCATATATTTTATACAAAAATATCTATTTTATACAAAAACAACGCATGCCAATATGAGTAAGAATTCCCTCATTTCGGGAAGGGTGTTATGTATATTTTACCCACATGATACGGCCCGAGACGATATGTTTGTTTGTTTTTTTATAATATGTCGATTTCATTAAACACTTAATTTAGACGGAGGGCATCATTTGAAAATTACTTGAACATTTAATTCTGACGAACGACATCATTTGTATTTTATACAAATTTATAATTAATTGAATATTTAGTTTTGATGAACGTCCTTATCTTTTGCTAATACATTTAAATTTTGATTTCTACTTCAATTAGTTTAGTTTACTAACCATTAATTAGATGCTAATTCATTATATTTTTAACTTTAATTTCAAAAGTTATTTAACATAGAGTGTTAAAAAACCATTAAAACTTAAATAAATATATAATGGTAATCAGTTTTTTTGATAACATATATTATGAATTTTATAGTTTTTTAACATATAAAAACATACCCACGTAATTCTATATCATATGTTCACTACTGGAACTTGAATTCATAACCTTAATATTGTGGAGCACCTTTTTTTCAAACTTCAATAACGTTAAGCCAAGGTCTTTGATATAAATTTTATAGTTGAGTCTAGTATCTTAATGCTTTAAATATATATTTATCATATTAGATTTTGTGAATTTTTAATTTTAGTTAAAAATACTTATGTATAAGAGTATTAAATAAAAGTAAAACATTATTAAAGTTTAAAGAAATATATAATACAAACAATTAGTGTTGTAAAAGATGTTTTAATAGTTGTACTACTTAATTTAAAATGGTCTTAAAAAGCAAATTAAAGACTGTGTTTGGTATGCATGAATCAAAAGCGAAATGAAATAGATCATTATGACGGAATAAGAAAAACGTTTTTGTTACTCACTTAGAAATTGAATGAACTATTCCATAAGGAATGTTATTCCCTCATTTTCATTTCTTAGAGAGGTGGTGTTTTTTAACTCATTCATTCTAAGAATGGAATGAAGATTTATAATTTAATCGTTTTAATAGTTTTACAACATAATTATAATTTTAAAAAAGTATTATTTTTTCATAATTTTCTATAAAAATATTTTTCTTAGTCTTTTTATGCTTAATTTTTCTATGTTATCAAATAAATCATTATAGCTTTTATTAAATTATGAACGTACTAGAAGTATCTATATAACATGAAATTTTGATAAAAAAAACTATAAAACTATAATATATTAATAAACAATGACTTTTAAACATGTTATGTGATGAAATTTCAGTACTCATACAAACCAAACATGATAAAGGAATGCAATGGATCATTCAATTTCAACACTTATTTCATTCGCTCGCCCATTCCATTCCTTTCTTTTTTCGTTCCGTATAACCAAACACACCCTAAATATTTTATATAGTAGTAGAGATAAAAAGAAAAAGAAACACCATCTATAAAATGTGTAATAATACAAACAGTTAAGGGTATAAATGTCATTCTCAAAACACTTTTCCATGATTACTTCTATAAATAAATCTACCACCATTGCTACTTAATTTTTTAATTTGCAATTGCACTACCACCACCCTCGACAAAATGCAGGCCAAAGCATTCAATTTCATTCCATTGAAACTGTCGTCCCCGGCGATCAAACTACCACCGTCTCAAGCCATCTCATTGCCCAACCGGGTACCTCAGGATATTTCAATAGCTACACCGAGTCAGAGAGTGTCGAGTTCATCTGAAGACGAAAAACTAGCAGCTTATTGGGATTATCAGTTTCTTTTTGTATCTCAGCGTTTAGAAACTGATAATCCCATTAGTTTGCGTATCGTAGAAGGTTTCATACCCTCAAATTTCCCACTGGGTACATATTATCTTACAGGACCAGGTTTATTTAGAGATGACCATGGTTCAACCGTGCATCCTCTAGATGGTCATGGCTATCTTAGAGCCTTCACGATCGATGGGACTAAAGGTGAAGTCAAGTTTATGGCTAGATACATTAAGACCACGGCTCAAGTTGAGGAACATGACCGTGAAACCGGCAAGTGGCGGTTTACCCACCGCGGTCCCTTCTCGGTACTTAAGAACGGACAAAAGGTTGGGAATACCAAAGTCATGAAAAACGTTGCTAATACCAGCGTATTAAGATGGGGTGACAGGTTATTCTGTCTATGGGAAGGCGGGGCTCCTTACGAAATTGAGTCCACGTCGTTAGATACTATCGGAAAGCTCGAGCTAGATCTGGTAAACGGTCTTGATGGACCATTGACACCATCGAAATCCGACCGTGATGTCTTATTAGATCTTGTTGCAAGCCTATTGAAGCCCATATTGTACGGTACGAGTATTTTTATGATTATTTTAATTAAAAAATAAAAGGATGATTGTTTACGTATGAAGTCCAAATATTAATATTAATATTAATACTGGTGAGATGCTTGCACGCAGGGGTTTTTAAGATGCCACCAAAGCGGTTGTTGTCGCATTATAAGATTGATGCTCCGAGGAATAGGCTACTCATGATGTCATGCAATGCAGAAGATATGCTTCTCCCACGTAGTAATTTCACCTTCTACGGTACGTTTCTGTGTGAAACTAAACATAATATTGTATTTCTATTTTGAATATAATTTTTAGCTTACAGTACTTGTACTGTTGTAGTTCTGAAAACCGATTCTCACGTTAGCATAACTGTTATTACTAGACATGTGCTTGTCACAAGCTTAGCGTGCAAGTGTGTTGATGACAATGGATAACGGGCTCGTTGTAGTAGGGATGACGCGTCATAAGGTCGTGATGGACATGACGGCCCACCAGTCATAGTCCTATATATATATGCTTGTGCTTTTATTACACTATACTATTCTATGTTTTCCTTTTGGTGAATTATGAACATTCTAATCTATTTTGCCTCCCCACTCTAATCTATATATATGTGATTAATCATTGGGTGACAACTCTTATTTTTTATATTTTCTATATAATGACTAAACCTAATTGAATAAGTGATAATAGAGTGTCGATGGATTAGAGTGTATAGAATAACACCATTTTCTTTTTTATAATAAAAAAGGTAGATGTTTATGTTTAGAGTTAATTACATTTTTGGTATCTATGGTTTAGAGATTTTTATGGTTTTGGTCCTTAGCTTTTTATTTTTACGGATTTTGTTCTAAAATTATCAAAACTCTTACACTTTTGGTTCCTCCTCAAAATAAAATGATCAAAATGCCCTTGTCCTTTTAATTTCTTCATTTCTTTACTTTAAATTAAATCTTTTTTAAATGTCTCTTTCTCTCTCTTCAATTATTACTTTTTTACTCTCTCTCCTCTCTACAACACCACCGCACCGTGGTCATCCACCATAACCAGCACCACCTCTATCACCCACAACGTCTACAACAACTACCTTCTACCACCACCAGAACCTAAAGAACCACAAAACCAAAAAATCATAATCGATTATTAAGTCTTCATCTCATTTCAAAAAGACAAATACCCACAAATCTCATAGATAACAAACGTGTTCATCTTCAAGTTAAAAAGGACTATACTCAAAGATCAGAAACTTCATATTCAAGTTAAAATACACACAAATATGGACTAATACACAACCACACACGCGAAGATCTCGAACAGATCTGGAAACCCCTAAAGTCACTAAAACCCTAGATCGGTGAAGAAAACATTTGTGTTCATCTGATGGTAGCGAAAACCATAAAGTCTACATATAGAGAAAGAAAAGGGAGAGATGGTGGTGCTGGATTTGAAAACCATAGTCACGTACAGATCTAAAGAGAGAGAGAGAGAGAGTGTGTGTGTGTGTGTGAGGAAATAGAGAGTGATTATGGTGGTTGAAGAGTTTGTGGTGGTAGTGAAAGGGTTTATGGTGGTGGAGCTAGCCATGGAGGAGCTTACGGCGGTGGTGGAAGTGGAGTCTACATAGTGAGAAAAAGAGGAGAATGAAGAGAGGAGAGGGATAGAGAAATGGTGATGGTGAAGAAACCTATAATGGTTGTGAATGAGCCTATGGCGTGTGGTGGAGGAGCTTATGGCCACGGTGGAGGTGGAGTCTATAGAGAGAGATAGAGAGGAGAGAAAGAGATATAGTGATAGTGGTGAAGAAGCTTACGGTGGTTGTGGAGGAGCCTATGGCGATGGTGAGGTGGTGGAGTCTATAAAGAATTGAAGAGAGAGAGAGAGAGAGAGGGATGTTATAGAGTGTTAAGATATATATTATATAGGTTTTGAAGGAGGGGGAGAGACAGTTATTTATTTTTATTTAAAAAGATATAATATTTAGTAATATTTAAAAATTAGTTAAGAATGAAAGAAAGGGCATTTTGGTTATTTTATTCTAAGGATGGACCAAAAGCTTGAGAGGCTTGACTATTTTGAAACCAAATATGTAAAAAAGAAAGTTAGAAACCAAAACTATTAAAACCTTCAAAACACAAGGAGTACATATGTAATTAACTCTTATGCTTACCTTAAATTATTTCTATTTCTATATTTAATAAATTAATAAACAATTGCTATATAAATCTAGAATAAGATATGGCAAGGTCATTGAAGCGTGCAAAAATGTCTCAACAATACTCAACGACCATAACATATCAAATTACGTTACTCAAATTTCAATACGTTACTCGAATAATTGCTACATATACGATAAATTCTTGCTTCATTATTGGGAAAAAGTAGGAGTGAACATGGGTACCAAAAATATCAAACCGTATAAGAACAGGTATCGAGTTAGAGTTTTCGGTCCGATACTCGGTATTTGAAATATTGCTAAATCGGTATTCGGGACTAGTACCGGTCATAAAAACTAGGTAAAATAGGTACCAGTACCGCAATATAAATACTCGGTACGGTATTCGGTACCGTTTTTAAACCAAATTCGGTATTCGGTAAAATCGATACGAGTACCATGCTCACCCTTAGAAAAAAGTTATAAGTTAATTTTAACTGTATTTTTTTATATATTAAGTGTTTCAGTGTGGTGCTTACTAGTATTATGAGAACTTGAGCTTACGTTTTTTTTATAAGGTCAAGCTAATTATCAAGTGTGGTAATCTCATTTATTTGTTTTAACGGTTATTAAAAACTTTTCTTTTTTTAAATCGGCAAACATACAAACCAATTAAACTTACTCCTAAATTATTTCATTGTTTATAACAAGACTTGAACTCCCAATTTATTAAAGAGGAGTATCTTTTATTAACACTCGATACCGCTAAGCTAAAATCTCTTTTATACTAAAAACTTTTCTTGTAAGGTGGTTTGATGTGTCTCGATATTTAACACATTCACTTTTAATAAACTTCTGACTTTCAGAAAAAATCTCGTTTGAAAGTTGATGTCTACAAATCTATACAAAAATAAAAGTAAAAGTTCATTTAAATAACTTTTAATGAATCTAGAACTTTTAGAAAGACTTGGAGCTTTTAAATAATTAGTCCACACGTTAAATTAAAGGTGAGGAGTTAAAGTCATTTTAATTGCAGAAAAATTAATAGAATTTTTCTGTATTTAGTTTTTTGGTAATCGACAAAATATTAAAACTTCCGATTGTGGGTAGCGAAGATGGTCCACTATAGACAAAATATATGGGTGGGGGTGTCGTGTGGCTTGCGTGGTGCTAACTTGGCCCCCCTTGTAGTCCCACATTGCACAACATCTTCCCCCGCTTCCTTCTTCCTTAGAGCAAAGGGTGTACAAGCGGTATGCTTACAGTATACCCACATGGAGAGACGGTACCGAATACCGATGGGTACACCACCCCCCTTAGGGCGGTACCGCAAAAAAGAAGATGGAATCGGCATTTGAATGCCGAAGAGAGAGGAGAGAGAGATGACTGAGAAAGAGAGAAAACAGAAGAGAGGAAAGAGAGTATATTTTTAAATAAAAAATCTTTAAAGCGTGCGAAACATGGATAGTACAGAAGTTTAAGCATGCTTGAAACGTGAAGTGGGTTATATTGATGTAGCGCGAAGCATGAGTACACCCATGCTCTTATAGCATTGGATGTGGGAGGTGGCATACCTTCAGTATGCTTACTTGGAATTGTGGTACCGAGGGGCACCCCACCACCCTCCCTTCGGTACAGAAAAAATCAATATGTATTTAGCGTTTGAATGCCGAAGAAAGAGGAGAGAGAGAAAGAGAGAAAAGAGTAGAGAAGAGAGAATGTATTTTTTAAATAAATTATTTTTGAAACGTGCGAACCATGTATAGTACGGGACTGATATAACGTGAACCATGAGACATCTAAGACTCTAAGTATGAGTACACCCAATGCTCTTTACTTCTTTAGGACATCACCTTTTCGTCATAAATCTTCGCTATTTGTATATAAAAAAAAGTAGTTATTAAATGATCATTTTATATGTATATTGTTTTCTAATATAGATATTTTCTTAAACCTTATTTTTCACGCAAAACTCATTATTTCTTTCCTACTCTGGAATTCTGAACAAAAATATTTTAAAATGTCATCGTATTCATTTTAACCATCACCTTCAGGTTGCTAGTCTTCGATCATCCGGGTCAACGGATTCATTATCTAAGCTTATACACAAATAGCGTCTATTGCTTGAACGATAAATTGATGAAGTCGAAAGTTCAAGAGCTCTTCGTCCTTGATACTTTTTTTAACTACGTACCTACGTAGTTGTAATCTTTTTTGGATTTCATATTGTTAAATTTCTTTTTAATAGAATTAGTTGCTTTTATTTTCAATGTAGTGTTGAACTAAATTAGTTGTTTTTCAGTTTTTAAGTTATTTTGAACACCATCCGTATAAAAAAATGGATATATGATTATATAGCAAACATATATATACAACGTTTTTATTAATGTAGTAATACAGGAATATATATTAACATACAATATAAATAATAGAAAATTTTATTTTATGATAGAATTAATAGTCTATTTATATATTTTGCAGAGTTTGATAGTAATTTGAAGGTCCTGCAGAAACAAGAATTCAATATCCCAGAACATCTTATGATCCATGATTGGGCTTTCACAGATTCTCATTACATATTGTTTGGCAATAGGATCAAACTTGACATTCTTGGTAATTTTCTTTTTTTAATTCCCTTTGCATTTAATTTAATTTAATTATGTTCTTAAAAAAGTATATACATAAATACATACATGCAATTAAAGGTTGACTTTCGGTCTAAGAATGGAAAATATATACATACAGGGTCGATGACAGCGGTATGTGGATTTAGCCCGATGATATCGGCATTGTCGGTGAATCCTAGTAAGTCAACATCTCCTATATATTTGTTACCTCGTTTTCCCCAACTACATGATGAACAAACGAGGGACTGGAAAGTGCCAATCGAAGCTCCTTCTCAAATGTGGGTACTTCATGTCGGCAATGCGTTCCAACAAACAGATCACAAAGGAAATCAACACCTTCATATACAAGCTAGCGGTTGTTCTTATAAGTGGTTCAATTTTCAGAAAATGTTCGGTACGTATATTTGTTTTATTAATTCTCTCTCTCTCTCTCTCTCTCTCTCTCTATATATATATATATATAGATATAGATATATAGATTATGGCCCATTTAGACCGTGTCATTCTAGACTAAACCTTAAACTCACTCACTAACGGAGAGTTATCTAACAGGATATGATTGGGAAACTGGTAAGTTAGACCCGTCGATGATGAATGTTGGCGAAGGGAAAAATAAATTGCTGCCTCATCTTATCCAGGTCTCCATTAACTTGGATGCAAGTGGAAATTGTGAAAAATGTTGTGTGAATCCTCTAAACGATCAATGGGACAAAGCAACAGATTTCCCAGTTATCAATCAAAGTTTCAGTGGACGCAACAACAGGTATGTATATGCAGCGACTTCTTTGGGTACTCGTCGGGAACTACCACATTTTCCTTTTGATACGGTGGTGAAGTTCGACACCTTGAAAAACTCGACCCGAACATGGTCTGTGAGCACCCGAAGATTTATCGGGGAGCCCATTTTTGTCCCGAATGGAATCGACGAAGATGATGGATACCTTCTTGTGGTTGAGGTGAGTGATCAAAGATACATATTTTTCTTTTGAACACATATATGTTACTTTGAATGAAGTTATCAAAGTTTTTGTCTTTGATTTACAGTATGCTGTCTCGGAACAGATGTGTTATCTAGTGATTTTAGATGCCAAGAAGATTGGGGAGGAAAATGCTGTTGTTGCAAAACTTGAAGTGCCTAAGTACCTCAACTTTCCTCTTGGATTTCATGGTTTTTGGGCTCCCATTGATTCTGAAACTTAGATAAAATGTTACTGCAGCTATTCCATGTATTTTCTTGCTAGCTATGATTTTAAGAAATGCTTAACTATATGTTTATATTTCTTTAATCAAATTGAACTTAAATTGCATATTAAAAGTAAGTGAATTCAATCAATTTTCATTTCAGGACTTAAACTCTTAAAAATCAGCTTTTTTTTCTATATTTTTGATGAAAAAAATGATTTATAGGTCTAAAAGATGTGTTTTAATACATGCCTAAGAAGGTAAAAGTGTATTACAATTAAGTTTGAGCTTTTGAGCAATGAATACAATAATCTACCACCATTAGACATATTCTAAATGTACAAACAATCATATTATACAACTAAATGTACAAAGGGCAAACATGATCATAAATCATTCAAATAACAAAACTGATAGCAAATATAGATCAGGCATCAATGCTCCTAGTGACGACGACTATCACGAGTACTACTACAGAGAGTAATAGTGAAGATCGTATCTTCTCTTGCAGTAGATCATCATGTTTCAATGTAGACTTCTTTTTCGACACTGAATGTAGTGTTTCAAACACAAATAACTCCAGTTTTTCGATGAACTCGATGAATGTTGATTTCAAAAATGCAAAAATCCACTTGATAATAGGAGATGCCGAGTTGGGTTCTTGCTTGTACCTCATGTTTTTCTCTTCGGTTGCTGCGTTATGAATACACCATTGACTGTAAGCTAATGAGTATGAATTTTGAATTTCTTTTTGATAATGAGCTTTAGCAACACCTATGTGTGTGAATTTGATCCATCAGATTTGATTCAACTAACACACAATCTAGTTGACCCATTAAGACTTTATAACCCAATGCGACGTACCACATAACACACATCATGATCATTATGAACCTTTGTAACCCGATATATGACTTATATAAGAATAGCTTAGCAAACCTGCGTCTGACGATGATCCTTGAAGATCCTGAACCGCATCATTCTTCAAGATTGCATCCCACACACCGGCATCAGATGATATCGACAACACTAGTCTCTACATAAAAGTCAGATTTTATTTTCTTTTTGTAAATTCAAATTGAACAAAGATAGTTGTGAAGCAAAAATTGTTGGTAATTTGTATCATCAATATTATTTAAGTGTAACGGGACGGACTTGTTGACCAATGTAATCTTGATAAATATTGAACAAGTAAGAGTGGTGCAGAGTGTACACTTGTTCAGTTGTTGAGTTTATTTTGATTTAAAGTATACTGTTATTTAGCAGTGAAGCCCGGGGGCGGCGCCTCGGGGTCCAAGAGGCAGAGCCCTTGGCTGGGGTCAAAATTCTGTTCTCTATCTCGGTTTTTGACTCACCCGATTTATAGCAGTTATTTGGTTGTTTTTGTAACCGCCTATGACAGTTTTTGTTGGTTCATTTTGGTCATCGTTTTGGTACAGAAGATTTCATAACATTTTCGATTCTCTGTTCAAACACCGAGTTTTATCCGGTTGAATTTTCGATTGTACCATCAAAATATTTCAATTTGAAAGTGTATCACGACTCACGGTGAATTCAAGCAATCAAAACACCGAGATTCCCTAACAAAAATCAATGGAGAGTCTGGCAGCACGGTACTTCTATGTTTACAAACACTGAAACACTTAAATAGAGGGTATTAATTATTGCAAAACGGATAAGGTTTGATTGAGCACCTGAACTAATGCATCAGTTTGCAGCAAATGGTAAGCATCAAGAAGCCTTTTTTGTCCCAGGGATTTCATTAGGGTTTTTGAATAATCATAAGTGCCTTGGTCAGTTATTTCCTCAATTTCATCTAGTTCTGAATGCGATGCACAAAAACCATCCATTACCCTAGTTTTAAAATCAAAGTTGCAACACGATCAGTATTTTGAGTTTCTTGTAAACATGAATATGGAAAAGAATTACCTTTGAAGATTGAAAATGGCGTTTTGGACTTCAATTTGAGAAGGAACAGGTCCGAAATTGGTTTGATTGGAATACCCACTTGTCGTTGTTTTACTTTGATCGATGAAATTGGAACTTTGGGTACGTAGCTTGGGTGAAACAGTCGGAGAACACGGCGGTGGTGAGTGGTGGTTGCTGGCAGTGGTCGACGGTGTTGGTACTGCTGCTGCTCCTCCCCCCATACTTTATTACAAACGTGTGAAAAAACAAAATCAATAAGACTGGCTTCGAGTTCATCTTTCAAGATAACATTGCTTGGTTAATTTTCTTTGTGAAGTCAGAAGTGTCCTTACAGTTTAAGAAATGACACTCTCAGTCCATTTTTTTTTAAATGTTTTTACATATTTCAACAAAAGTGGTTACTATATTTTACTGATTTTGATTTGCGAAGGGAGAGGATATAGGTTTCTCACTCAAATGAAACCAAAGGCATATAGTTTTCTTAACAACCTTTTATTATCTCCTTGATAACTTGATTCTACGTGATGTGATATTAATATTACGGATGAATATTGTGATATCCAAGATTTTATTTAAATAACTCATCGAGTTTTATTTAAATACAACAGAGTTTTTTGTTAAAGTGGAAGCTAAAATAAAATAAAAGGCAAGAGTTTCCAACTATAACTTTATTAATAACTAAAACGTCTCCAAGTATCGTCTAATCCCATCATTTTAATGTCTGAAATCCGTGCTTTTCTCAAACGGTTATATCTTGAGATATATATGTAAACGCATAAGCCTAATGGCTTAGTAATCTCGTGTGTTTTGTGTACAAAAATATCACATACATTCATGATAAGTATGAAATATAAAATATAGAAAATACGTTGAGATCTCGAAGTTTTGGGTAAATTTATTATCTCATTTTCAAGCCATTGGCTAGACATGTATCTGCCGGTAATGACTTAGTAACAACGAAATGTCTCCCGTGCACTAATCGTACCAAATTATTTTTATTCGCAAACAACCATTACGTTCCCGCTTTTCATTTTTTACATCTGCGAACAACCATTACGTTTTTGTTGTTTTTATTATTTACATAACAACTCGAATATATATATATATATATATATATATACACGCATAAAAACAATATGCATAAGACAGAAAACGTTAAATATGATAAACATAGTGCATGGGGCATTTAGGCATATAAGCACAATATATATCACATACATCTCAGTTTTGTAAAGGCATTACGAAACTCATCTTAGAGTTTTAGGCAGACCTTCGTTAAAATCTTTCTTCATACTCTTACTATTGTTAATTACGTGTGTGTATTTTTTTACACTCGCTACTACTCCTATTTATAGTAAATGTTCTTGGATTCTTGTCATTAGTCTACGACTAGCCTAGTTGATGTGTCAATTCCACCTTAAGACTTGCAAGCATGATCATCAAAATCTAATGATTATTATTTGGATAATGAGTTTATCCATTGGTCATTTCATTTTAACTAGCGCTTGTTTATTATTTTATTTGTATTTAAAGTATAATTATTTACATGATAAACATAAGAATAAACATAATAATTATGTAATATTAATCCACTTCATGAAGAAATTGTTATATATACGTGTACTTAAAATTTTCCAAAACTTTAGTTTATTCTCTTTTTTTCATTTATTAAAGGGGTAAAACAATGTGTTATTATTATAAAATGATATAATACATGTAAGAAATATGGGTGTTACAAACATGTTAGCTACGTCAAATATTTAAGTTTTTTTTAATGACAAACACATACATAAAACTTACCCTAAATCTACTTCATTATCCACAACAGAACTTGAACCCACAACCTCTTATTGGAAGGAGACATCGCTCCATAATACCAGATACCGTTGGCCGAGGTTGTTCAAGTTTTAATGAAACGTCTCTATCCTCCCAAATTCCCCCCACACCCACCAAAAAAATAATAATAACGATTTTATATTTTATAAATCTTAGTACAAGAAATCTTTTACATAATAATGTTATAGAAAAAAGAAATACGAAATGTTTATTACCATGTAAATATATATGTTTTAATTAAGTTCTAAATTTGGAAGTCAACTCTACGTACAAGAAGAAGAGGTTTGGTTCGTACATTTTGTAAGAAATGATTGATGGAGAGATAGTTAAATTCTCTCTGATAAGCTCGTACGTACTATATACACGTAGAAACACACACTTGTACACAAAATATATATCGATTGGACGGACACTAAGATCGATCGAGCAAAAGACATGCATGTTTTGTATGTTAATTTGAAATGAAAAGAATAGCGAGCGAGTAATGGGAGAAAAGTCTTATGTGAAGCTTACGAAGGAGCAAGAAGCCTCGCTACAAGATGTCACACCCGGGGAGCTCAATCAACCTATCGATATTCATGAGGTTAATTAATTGTTGATCTATTAATCATTCAATCACTTCTGTGTGTGTATAACACCAGATTTTCTAAATGTACGTATTGTTATTTTGATAGTTACATGCTCGTAGATGCCCGGAATGCGGGCAAGCCTTACCATCATCATATGAGCCACCCGCCGATGAAAATTGGTCTACTGGAATATTGAGTTGTGCTGAGGATCCTGAAAGTTGTAAGTTTTTTTTATCTTCTATTGTCTACTCGACCCGAAGACAATGGGGTTTCGGTTTTTCACATCAGTCTCGGGTGCTTTTTTTCATCCCTATCAAGCATAATTAAACTATAATTAAGTAGCCCAATATATCTCTTATTTATGGTTATTTGTTTGAACACATGCATGGATCATGGTTTTTTTAGGCACGACCGGACTCTTTTGTCCATGTATGTTATTTGGGCGCAACGTAGAGAAGTTGAATGAAGAGATCCCCGCAAACAATGCATGTATGTGTCATGTGTTATGTGTCGAAGGTGGCATGGTCTTAGCCGCTATAACCGCATTCCTCCCAGGAATCAATCCTAGCACTTCATGTCTGATTACTGAAGGTCTTTTCTTTGCGTGGTGGATGTGCGGCATTTATACGGGCATGGCACGACAATCACTTCAACGTAAATATCACCTAAAGGTGTACTCCGTATAAGTTTAATTAATTAATTATTTGCATCAAATATTAACATCTTATATTTTATATATATATATATATATATATATAGGGGAAGGTTCATTTGAGAACCGTTTTTATTGCGAGAACCAATCCTAGCCGTTCATTTTGGATAATGGAATTCATGGATGAAGAGCGTGGGGGGGATTGCGTGTGGCAGGGTGCATGTAAGGAATTCATGGGTGGGCAATCCAATTGAAGGAGGGGGAATTGGACAGCTAGGATTGGTTCTCGCGGTTCTCGCAATAAAAACGGTTCTTTAATGAACTTTTCAATATATATATATATATATATATATATATATATATATATTAGGTACTTGAATGAATATACATATATTTGCTAATTTTGTTTATTAATTTGTATAGGATTCGCCTTGTGACCCTTGTGCAGTACATTGTTGCTTGCATTGGTGTGCGCTATGTCAAGAACATCGTGAGATGAAATTGCATTTAGCGGAGGGTGTCGAAGAGACCATGATCATGAGTCCGCCTCGAATTCAAGAGATGAAGGTCATTATCGACCAGAGTGAGAAAGAAGCCGAGTCTATTTCTTCATCTTCATCATATTCTTCCTCCACTCGACAAGATAGTGAAGATGATAAGAATATGGAGCTTCAAGTCATAGAAAGATGAGCACTTTCTTAATTTATGTTGCTGGTTTACATATTGTTATGGTTGGAGGCTTGAGTTGAGAATCCGATTCTGTACTTTGCTACTAAAGTTCAACTTTGATACGAACGTATTCAAATCGAACCAAATGAACAACTTACGTATAGATGATATAAAATTTTCAACGATGATATTGATAAAAGTAAAAAATAAAACTGTAAACGCATAGTATAGGGGTAATTATGGTAACGGGGACCTAAGTGTTACGTAACGGGGACACGGGATGCCATCCAATTTTGTACGCGTAGTGTAAATTTCGATCTCGCGTAATGTAAATTTCGATTTTTTCGAGATTGTGCTACCATCCATTTCAAATTTTAGGTCCGGTACTACCATATATTTCAAATCCTGGGTCCGCCCCTGATGGTAACATTATAAAAGTTGAACGGCCAACAATGGCACTTTGACACGTAATTAATAGAAAGGGGAGTATGTGAAACAAGATTTTGGTGCCTGCATGTTACGGCAGGACTAAAAAAAATACTATTTTTAAAAATAAAAGTAAATTGCAAAACATAGAACCGGCACATTTTTTATCGCCTATTGTGGCAGAGTTTAGAATATACATCCACTGACATAAAATAAGTTTATTATCATGAGCATTAAGATTAACATAACTAAGATTTTTCAAGTCAAATGATTTTTTATTTAAATCGAGTTTGATTTTTATAACTTATTCTGCAAACAAATTGTAATTCCTTGTTAATCATCACTTTCTGTTACAAAATCTTATTCATATATTAAAAAAAAATTCATATAAAATAGGTTACTTAGAAAGTTAAAGTACTTATAAAAGTTCCTTCAATTCTAATTAGAATTTAGACATATAATCTGGTAATGTTTTTTGAACATTTATTTAACTTTACAAATTTTGTTATTGTATATATTAAACTCAAAAGTTTTTGTTGTGTGCATCAAACTTGTAAGCTGTTGGTATCGTATGTAATTTGATTTCATAAAAAAAAGTAACTTAAGTTTAGTACATACAATATAAAGTATTAACATATAATAGCGTCAAATTAAGTGTATAATACACATAATAGAATTTTCTAATATTAAATACAGACAATAACAAAATATGTAAAATTTAAATACTAACATTTAACAAGGCTAAATTTACTGTTCATCTACAGTGAATTTATATTTTATGTATTTGAAATTTGAAAATGTAGCGACAGAGTTTAAACACACAAGCAGGTAACACGCTAAAGCTACATCCTTTTTTTTGCTTCCCTTTTTTATTATTATATGCATATGCTTTTCTAAGAAAAGGGTAAAGATACAAAGGTAGTCATCTCCTTTGATTGAATTACCTCTCCATGCTCAAGCAATTTCTCCGATCAATCAAACTCTACATCTCCATACCTACGTTTATTTTTGTCTAAGAATGGCATTCATTGATCTCTGTTTTGACGGAAAAAATGGTGATTTTAATAGTATCGTCAAAGAAACCAAGCTTTGAACAACAAACCCTAACCAATAATGTGTAAAAGATACCCTAAATCCGCCGAATCCATATCTGCAGGCTTCAAACTTTGGTCTAAGATGGGTTTTTGGCAAGTCTAATTGAAGCTTAATAGAATCATCATGTTAGGAATTTCAAGGTTTAAGGTCAGTCATGTATTCTTATTATCATGCTTATTTTACATAAATTTTATCTAGGATTCTAGTTTTGATATCAAACAACAAAGAAAGTGAGTATTTGCCATTTGTGTGATTGATATTGGAGATAATTTTTTTAAACTTTATTAAATTTTTCTAATGACCGTTCATGTAATATAAGAAAGGGTAATATATGAATTTTAAAAAAGTTAACACCAACACCGTTAAAGTTAACAAATAAAAGACCGTTCGTATTCATCTTTTAAAAATTAAAGACTGACTTTACAATAATTTCAATAAATGACACTAAAAGTGTCATTTGATCATAATCATCATCCATGTACTTAACTCTAATCAAAATAAACAATTGAGTATAGGGACTAGGGAGGTGCCAAATCACAAATCAATGGGAAAATATAGAAATCATATCAGAACAAAACAAGTTGAATGAAAAGCATATCAATCACCTCATCTAAATTTCATAATTACAGAGCAATCTTGAATTGTACTATATAAATCCGATCATAATACAAACATATAAAAAGAACTTTCTTTGTTTTTGTATTGAACTTTCTTCATAACCAAGTGATAATCTATGATGAGTATTACTCTTTGCTAACTTGCTTGAATTTACTATATTTTATTGTGCAATATAAGGTTCTATACTTCCACACTCCACTCGAAAGGACTTTTTTCTTAAACCCTGTTAGATATCCATAGCAGAGCCATACTCTGAATTAGGGGTGAGCATGAGTACCGAAAATACCGAACCGTACCGGAACCGGTACCGGTACCGAATTAGAGCTTTCGGTCCGGTACTCGGTACATGAAATAGTGCTAAATCGGTATTCGGGACTAGTACCGAAAAAACTAGGTAAAATAGGTACCGGTACCGTTGTATGAATACTCGATACGGTATTCGGTACCATCTTTAAACCAAATTCAGTATTCGGTAAAACATGCTCACCCCTACTCTGAATGCTTGAGAAGATATTCTCCGATTGAATTTTGATTTCTCAATCTCCCTTGCATGAGAGACCTTATTTCTCCGGACCCATATATCCTGAAAAGCAGAATAGCATACTGAATATATACGTTAGGAGAATGTACTAGCACGGGAGGCAAAATATATAGCTTTAATAATTATTATGTACATATGCACCTCTAGACATTAAAATTTTTTTTATTTGAAAACTAATTTAACTAGAGTATGTTTGAGTTACTCTTATTATTGTTTGAGCTTGTAAAGAAGTACGTCCTATACGTTTGTGAGTGATGTATCTTTATACATTTAAAGGTTATTTTTGTGTATAACTTGTTTAACTAATATATCCTGATCGTGTGAATAATTCTTATTATAGGGGTAATTATGGTACATGATAAAAGTTGAATGGCCAACAATGGCACGTAATTAATAGAAGGGGGAAGGTAAATGCCTAAATGGTAATGTGAAATTTACCCGGTACTCTGTCTCAACGAGTGACGACCCGACTCGCTTTACGTCTTTTCTGTTAACGCAAAGTCCCCTTCACTGACAAACCCCCCAAAATCCAAATTAGGGTTTATCAATCCAGTGTTTTCTGTTAGAACAATCAACAGCATGATTCGATCTTCTTCACGTTCTTTGTACAAGTTAGGTGCTTTGTGTAGATCCTCGTTGTTTGTTTCCTCATGCCGATCATCTCTCTCTTCACCGATCACTGCCACCGCCGTTCGACGGTTTGCAGCCGATGTGGCGATAGGAAATAGAAGAGAAACTGGTATATATACAAGCAGTTAAGTGATTTATGTTTCTACATTGATAAACAAATCATTATTTTTATTGGTTTACATTATTTTTGCAGTGAATTTCAGCTCGTTAGTTTCTCTACAGTCGAGACTTGAAGTTTCTCGCATTAATGGAGCTAGTAAGGTTAGGTTTTCTGAGGCAAGATCGTTTGCGTCAAAAGCTTCAAAATCGACAAGTGGGAATCCGTCAGAGGTTGGCTTTTGTGTTCTTTTGCTATGCTGGAGTTTTTCCCCTATATTTATATGAGAGAGGCTATAATTATTTTTCTTAGAAGTGAATCAATTCGGATTTTAGAACTCTGTGAATCTATGTTAGAAAAGGTGCTAGCTTCTGATCATATTTATCTATTATGTTAGTGGAAAGTGTCTAGTTGATCACTATCAAGGATTCCTTCTCACAGGATTATGTCCAATTGTCCGTAGAAGCTAATTTATTTGTGAATGAAGTGTTAAATGCTTATGAAAAGGAATTTGTTTTCCAGCATTAGCTGCATAATGGCCACCGAGTAAGATCAGGTTGCAATTATGGTCGGTTGGTCTTCGTGAGGGAATCCATTTTAGGATTACGGTGGTTTCTGGTTTTATTGTGTAAAATGATCAACTAATCTGCATCAAATTCTTACTAAATTAATGTTGTTAATTTTAATACTTATGGTTGAGAGTTGTGACATCTTCTTTTTACTTGCAATTTTATAGTTCAATTTTTTAAAAAATTGTGGCTTGATTTACAGCTATTACAAAACTAGCATATGTTTCTCCTACATTTTGATGACCGCAATTCATAATAGGATAAATTTGAAATGTTGATAAACATGTCTTATTTCTATGTCACAGCAAAAGACTAGGAGATTGAAAAGATATGTTTCCTCTTAAAGTAGACAACTGGGAATTGAGGCTAGAAACTATTGCATGCTGGGTCTGTTAATCTTCTATAAGGAACTTATTTGACGCTGATATATGTGTATATGAGTGTATCTATGTATTTATCTTCCTTTTTAGTCATAAATATTAAATATACTCTTTGTTGACAACTTAACGTTTAACAAAATTCTATGGAATAAGTTCTCTTCATCTTTGCAATCTATTTTTTGTACCATAAGGGTCACTCAGGCACTTGTCATCAGGTTGGAAAATTATTAGTCTTGAGCTGATATAAGTTACTTATGTTGAGTAAAAGTGGCTTAAATCTTCCCCTCTCTAATTCACGTTGTGTGAATCTGAAGTCTTCATAAAGTACCAGAACCATAAATGTATGCCTAATCTAATAATCTCCTGAAAAGAGGTCCAATCTAATTTTTTTGATGTGGGTTAGGCATATTAATACAACCCAAAAACAAATTCTACTGATAGGATTTGTTTGAGATATTAGCTCTCTCGCCAGGAGTTATCCGGTATAATTTTTTGACAAAGTAAATGGAGCTAAGTCACTGAAGAGCCAAGTCAGCTAACTTTTATATTAGCTTAAATGGAGCTCCCACGTAACAATTACACTTTCTATCTTAACATAGATGGCTCTTTTTTGACAAGTAAATGATAGGTGAAACCACCTGTCATTTTGATGTGTAATTAACATCATTTCACTAGTGTTGTGTTTATTGCTAGGAAACATTCTTTTATCACAATGAACATCTAAAGTTGTTTGTGAAATTTTAATTGAGTTATGTTAGAAGTGACGGGATATCATATGTGGATTTTTCTTTAAGAACACTTCTGCGAACTCGTCTATTTTACAAAATTTTATGTGTTATTTATCATGCTTATAGCTATTTACTGTCGAATCATTTCAAGTTTGGATTCAGAGTTTATTGATTAAACTTAACTCTTATCTTTAACTATTACTTTATAGACTAGGAAAGATGTAACAACTGTTGAAGATCCATTTGATGCACCAACTTACAATATACCAGAGAAGCCAATGACATTTACAGAGGGAGCTTCCTATAGTGTCGTTATCCTTGTAGGGCTTGGAATTGCTGCTGCTGCAGGATATGGTGTCTTCAAAGAACTTATATTTGAACCAAAAGAGTAAGACTTGATGGCATGAAATTTTATATCGTCTACTCTTGTAGTTACTTTTTTATTGATTTTGTATTCTTTTCTCTAGGTACAAGGTATTTAACAAGGCTCTGCGCAGGATCCAAGATGATAGTCAGGTTTCTTGATCGTCTTGACTCTTGACTCAATGTTCTGCACCTTTTTTTTGTTAACATGTGAAGAAATAATCTTTTGTTAATTATTGAAAAGTAGTATAATAACGTGATAATCCATTTTGTTGAATCACCATTAGGAAGCCTAAAAGCAACTTACTTTTATTCATGGGTACCAGGTTAGAGTCAGGATTGGGTCACCTATTACTGGATACGGTCAGGAAAGCAGAAACCGAGCGGCTCGCCAACGAATCCCTAATAGAGTTTGGAAGGATGATGATGGTGTTGAGCATGTTGAGGTTACTCTTCTTAACTCGTTGTATGTATATACTAGGAAAATACTATTTTGGTATTAAATTACTTGGACGATTAATTATTGAGAATGTGCTCTTAGTGACATTAACCTACAAATTGGGTCCATAATCATATCCATTATTTTCCATCTTTGTATAGTTTAATGTGGATACTGGACAGTGAGATTCTTTTCTTCTTTGTATTTTATTTAAAAATTATTGTATATATGTAGGTTAACTTTTATATCCGAGGGCCACATGGAGCTGGCAAGGTTTTCACTGAGATGTTTAAAGACAAAGAGGACAAGCAATGGAAGTTTATGTATTTGCAAGTTGAGATTCATTCACCATCCCCATCAAGAATGCTGCTCGAATCTTATCTTCCAGCCTGATTAAAGAAATGCACCATGAAATTCAACATCAGCGATCGATGAGGTATCATTGTTCCCATCCTGAATTTGTACCTGATCTCACCAAATATGTATTAGTCTTTTAATTTGCCTTATTTTGGGCTTTGAGTGGTAAAAGTCTAAAAGCTACACATATTCTATAATTTGTTGATGAAGAGATGACTCAACAGCAAACTTATAAGTTAGGAAAAATGTCATCGTCGTAATTGAAACTATTTCATGCCAACTGTGACCTAACAATAGTTTGCACAATAGGCTTAATTTCCTTACCTATCAAAAAGGGTATTAATTATATATGCCATAGAGATGGCACCTCTAGGAGGGTTGGGTGGGTGGACAACGGGTCAAAATGGAAACACATTTGTACAAAAATCTTAAATTTATTATAAGCAATTCATTTTCAAATATGATTCTAAAATATATATTAAATTTTTAAATAAAATAACTCAAGAGGTTTTATACATTAAAATACGGATTCTTGGTAACTTTAAACGCATTTGATTCGATTCCTCTTCACCTATTTGTACGCGGAAAATATTGTGTAAACCCACCACTTTTCTAGTAAAACTTTGAGGGTTATTTGTGAATTTGAGGAAAGTTTGTGAAATGGGCTTCTTTAGCAATTTTTCCTTTTTTTCATTCGACTTGTCAAAGATAAACTATAACCTGAAGTCATAATTAAATGGGCTGTTGAGACTGCTGACGTTAAGTGATTAACATATGTTTGTGTTTGTGCAGTAGGCAAAGGACGAAAGAGCACCTGGTGATATATGAAACACAAATGACGAGGCTGAATGGTTTGATCAAGGGTGGTGAGTCCTTGTGTGTTTTGATGAATATTTTTGGCATTCTGTTTGTTGGTATAGAATAGATAATTTGTACGCCCCCTCCTCCATCCGGTTTCTAAGCGGTGGTGGTTTGGTCAGTGCCTGAATAAACCATGTTTCAAGATAACAGATCATTCTCATTCACCCAAAAACTATTTTCTTTTCTTTCCTCGTGAAAAAAAGGACAATTTTGTATCTTATCTTTACAAATATTACTGTTGTTAATTACGTATATAATAAAACTCAAAATTACATTGATGTCTTTAAAACCTCATTTATATATATCCAAACATAAATACAAACCCACCAAAGTTAAATTAATAATTTAATATTCAACTCGATTCTGATAAAAAGTTTATTGTGGTGCTTAGTATGTACAAAGAAGAGTAAAAAGAGATAATTTCTTTAATTTTTAAATGATTTATTTTGATAGAGTGGTGATTTATTTTCAAATATGGTAGTATCTTAGGATCGGTGGTAGGATGGCGAGATCGTTTGGCGAACTAATCTTGCAAATGAGCTTAATTTTATACTCTTGACTCTATAAATAAATTAATAAGTGTGAACTTCTAATCTCGAGCTTTTCAAATATTTGGAACCATCTATCAATTTATTATGACTAGCAACTTAGCAAGATACCCGTGTAATGCTGCGGCAGCAAATAATTTCTATTTTACATTACTTTGTTTTTAAAAATGTAATAATATGTTAATCGCGCAATTCAATGTCACGAAAAAGTATTGTACAATGTCAGTGTTTTATTTTTTTTATTTGCATCAATTATTTTATTAATTTTAAAAATAAATTCTAAAACACATTAAAATAAGAAAAGATTTATATTTATGAAATAAAAAGGAAGAAGTTAATAAGATTTTAAAAATTATGTTGATGTTGGTGGGTAATTATGTTTTTGTAAGAGGGTGTTTTAATGTTAGAGTGATATTTTAAATATATAAATAGTTAAAGTAAATTAGGAGAGAGTGAAATGGTTAAAAAAAAGGGCATTTTAAAAGTTAAAGTAAATTAGAAGAGAGAATGAAATGGTTAAGAAGAGATATTTTAGTACAATCAAGTTACTTAAAATTAAGAGTTTTTAAGGTTATAAATGTATTATAAAGAAGTAAGATAAAGAAATGTTTAATTTATAATATCTGCAAAGACAATTAAAACATACATTCTAGTAACATCTTATAATCTCCATCTTGTGAAGACGAACGAAATCCACTTTAAAGTTGGATCTTAATAACATGAATAAGAAAAAAGAGGAGGTAATGCAAAGGAATATCACGTAACTATTCATCCGTTTCTTTTTATTAAAATAATCTAACTACTAAATCTAATTTATTAAAAAAACATGCATAAAAATGGGAATATTTTTCATTAATTAGATAGACTGTTTAATTAAGAGGGAAGAAAAAACAAATGGTGTTTTTCTTTGAAACTTTATATACAACATGTTGAAAACAAGGAAGACAACCACCAATAAAATAGTTTCAATGGTTGGAGGCATTAATGAAAATTTTGCTCATACAAACGCCTCTCGTTGCTTGGTAGGCAAAGCTAGTTCAGGCTCAAGGGCACCAAGAGGAGCGAAGTACTGTTCCACCATATCTTCTGATACATGTTCTAACCTCGGTGGGTCCCACTGCAATGTTCAAAGACAAACACCAACTTCATGTTAATTAACAGCATTTAAGAACAAAAAGAACCTGTAATTGTATTTTCATGATCAAGATTCTAAGCAAGAAGGGTAGTAGTTTAGCAAATGTTGAAGAAACCCTACCTTTGGTGCAAAATCTTTATCCACCATTCGTGCCCGAACCCCCTATTTACATAAAATACAATCTCCATAAGTAGTCTCACAAGTCAAAAACATGTAAACCTTTAGTATATATCTGATCAGGTTGACCTGAAAATGTTTTTTTTATGGTAACTTTTGGTACAATTGAGTTCATTTTCTAATTTGACACATTCGATATATAAGCTGAATCGGCCCATTGATAAGTCAATGGGTTGAATTGCTACCTTTAATCAATTTACCTCACAGAAATCACTTGATATCTTGCATGACATTGCTCGTGAAGTCAGCCGATATTCACGAACTAGACACTGATCAAGGGTCTGAAACCGGCCTTCTCGTATCTAAATACAACAAGAACAGATATTAGAATTCATGAACTCTTCTTAATGGAGCCTAAGGAAGCTACTAATCTAGAAAAAACTTACTGATCTCAAGGAAATCTTCAAGCTTAATGGTGAGGCATATTTTAGTTTCTTCAAGGTTGGTTTACACCACTCTTCATGAGTTTTAGAAGCTTCACTTTCCTGTCAGTTTTCAGATTCATAATCTTTACTAAAAGTTTCATAAAGATCATTAATATTTGAACATTGAAATGTAAAAGGTTCTAGCTTAGTAGCTTTACCAAGGTATCAATGATTTCCTCAACAGTATCATGGCTGAAACATTTATCGACCATTTCCATCCTAAACAAAATGTAATTTGGATAGTCAAAGTCAAACCTGCTACTAAAAGGCATTTTACATTAAAAAAAATAATCATAATCATAAAAGTTCACCTCTTGAGAACACTGTTATTAGCTGGAAAGTCAAAGTCACTGTACTTTTGAAGAGAAGATTCAACGACAGAAGGATCATCGGTCATCAAATTCTTAAGACATTCTTCAACTGCTGGAACATTCTGCACGTCAAGTAAATCATAATCGTATTACTCAAGAAACCAATGCAAAAAAGATTTGACAAAACAAAACACGAAAGGTAACCGTGCTGTGTGAATAGTGTGTAGCAAGCCCACATGCAATCATTTCTACTCCGTTGAGTCTGTCTCCTGTTAGACCTAAATACTCCCCTGCAAACAAGTTAATATTTCTGTTATTTCACTATTTTTAACCGACTACTGAACAACTTAATCTCATTTCAGTATAAAAGTACCTAAATGACCAGGAAGATGTGAAAGGTGAAAGGAGGCACCAGCATCAGGATGAAGACCAATTAATGTTTCAGGGGTAGCATAAACCTGAAGGCAATAGGAATTTTCGAAAACTAATTAGAATTATATAACTATAAGTCTATAAACATTAACAAATAGATATTCATTTAGTGATCAAAGTTATTTAGTAGCCCACAACTTAAAAGGCTTACAGTTTTATCTGTTGCAATCCTGAATGTTCCTGGAATGGAAATTGCAGCCCCTCCACCCATGGTAACCCCATCCAAGATAGCCACCTAAAATATGATATTACAATAAAAATGTATACTTCATGATCCATAATCATTGATGCTTATAGATGCTTGTAAGCAATCTTTTAGTGCTTACATTTGGTTTTAAATATGTGTGTAAAAGGTATGCAAAGCCATATACTCTCCAAAATATTTCTTTGCTTCCTTCAATATTGCCTGCACAAGCAATTGTCTAGTTTTACCGGATGCCAATATGGCAAGTGAAATCAACATGAACTGGATACTGATTATTTATTTTTTTGTTCTTTTTGTACCTTTTATTATCATATCACGCACAGAAACAATATCAGCACCAGCACAAAAAGCACTGCCATTGCCCTACCAAATAAAATCCAAAACTCTGAAAGAGTTATTCGTAGTGTAAATCAAGAGAATTATGATATTGACTCACCTTCATTACCATAAACCCTACATCAGGGTTATCTTCCCAACTTTCATATAGTTTGTGTAACCTGTTCATCTGCAGATCACCAGAAATACTTTTAATTGTTCTGCACAAGTTTACAGACGTGTAGAAGATACACAATTAGGGTATACAAATGACAAAGGCAATTCCTGTTAGCTTTCTAAATATCATCATCATTTTTGTATATCATTTTATGTTATTTTTAGTCCTTAGTATAAGTTTTATTAAACATTATTGTACTTAGGATAATTACCTAATTATGTTAGTTGTGTGTGTCACACATCGGTTACATAGAAACCGATGGCAACCACCTCAAAACCGATTGTGGTCGGTTATTTACCCCATGATGCATACCCACAAACTAGTATAAATAAATGTATGTAGTGGGATGTTAAAGTGTGATCAATCTTCTTATTTATATATATACATTCTCGGCTTTATCATCTATAAACACACACACACACACACACTTTGTTTGTTTAATTTGATGGCATCCTCCATGTACAATCATCAATCAAGAGTTCAACTTGATCAAAGTGATGATCAAGTTTGTGAAACTCGAAACCGAACATGGTATCAGAGCTAAAGGCCTGATCGTTTGGGAAGGAACACAAGTTTTGGTCAAGGATTGAGACATTCACGAAAGGCACTTTGCATCAAGAAGTTACATGGTTTCAAGCGAGCATTAAATTGGCAAATCTACTAAGAGATTAGAATCTCAATGGTTTAATCGGCCAAAAAAGGAGTAGAAGGTCAACTTGCTATCGATGCTTTAACAAGGGACACTTTGCATGGGATTGTCCTACAAGGAGAATTGATGTTCATGTCATGAAGGATGAAGGCAACCACACGACACACTTTCAAAGGTGTGAAGATCGAGAATTTGGCCCCTTTCAGCCATATCTCCAAACCCATGTTGAGAGGAAGATTGTAAATGGCGACTACTTGGTCGAAGGGACGAACAATGGAACTTGGGATCACATGTGATATGTGAATTCAAGGATTTCAAGGCACATGTCAAGCAAATCGAGAATTGTTTACAAAGTTCAAGGCTTGTTACACCATCAACAAAGAAGATCAACAAATCAACATACACAGGGCTTGTGAAATCGAATTGCCAACAAATGAAAGGACTTTCTTGGTTCCCTACGTTTCATACACACCCGAAATCAATATAAATGTGTTGAGTCTAGGCTAATTGATCCTACAAGGATTCGAAGTAGTGATCAAAGATACAAAGTGTATGATTTCTCATATGTGTGTTGAAGAGAATGTGCAAGAAAATGATCCGGATGTGTCAACTTCAAGGGTCAATCAAGAAACCAATCACTCCTCAATCGAAGTGGAAGCAAGTTCGAAGGAGGATGAAGTCGAAATTAATGGAGTTCAAGTTCCTATCATCATTGAAACTCTAGATGACTTCATCTCATTCATGGTCTTGGCAAATACCGATCGAATTTGTTACAAAAACAAATATTTGTTCAAAAGGAAATTTGAACAAGCGATTGGTTGGTTTCACAAAGTTAGAAAAGGTGAAGAAATTGCTCTACCACCGAAGATGGCTAGCTTGGATATATGCCTATTCGACTTTTACAAATTGGTTATGAGATCAGGAGGATATGACACAATCTCAAATGACAACGAATGGGACGAAAGGGCCATGAGCTTTGGTTATCCGGGTTGTTATGCACAAACTTTTTGTGAATTATATGAAAAGTACTTGATGATTCCTCAAGACTACTACAGGATTCGTCACTACAAAAAGGATAACGGTAACCCCACCATTAACTACTTCATTTATGAAATTCATAGTAATAGAGATACATGTCCTACCGAGACAAAATTTGTAACTTGCTATCCTCTTACCTTTGAAGAAGTTTGGTAAAGCATCGAGTGTTGAAGATCGTGTAGTTGAAGCAAACAATATCTTAGATCAATCAAAGCACATGATTGATCCTAGCAATGCGGGCTCAGGAAGTGGTGCAACCATAGCGATGATCAAAAAGATCAAGGCATTGCAACGGCTAGAGAAGATCAAACTCAAGATAGTGACGAGGAAGACCCAAGTATAGTTGAATACTACTCGGAGGAAGACCTTGGTGTTAGTGGCAAAGGAGAGGATGATTTTGTCATCTTGACTTAAAGATTCAAAGGAGACACGAAGACGAAAAATGATATGATATTTAATAGGGGCAATGTTAGCTTTCTAAATATCATCATCATTTTTCTATATCATTTTATGTTATTTTTAGTCCTTAGTATAAGTTTTATTAAACATTATTGTACTTAGGATAATTATTTAATTATGTTAGTTGTGTGTGTCACACATCGGTTACATAGAAACCGATGGCAACCACCTCAAAACCGATTGTGGTCAGTTATTTACCCCATGATGCATACCCACAAACTAGTATAAATACATGTATGTAGTGGAATGTTAAAGTGTGATCAATCTTCTTATTTATATACATACATTCTCGGATTTTTTATCTATAAACACACACACACTTTGTTTGTTTAATTTGATGGCATCCTCCATGTACAATCATCAATCAAGAGTTCAACTTGATCAAAGTGATGATCAAGTTTATGAAACTCGAAACCGAACAATTCCAATTGAAAGTTGGTCAGATAATATGATTAGGATCAATAACTTATACTTCACATATCTTTTAGTTTCAGCTTGTTTTTCATTTTTACGAAGTGGGTCCCACACACCCCAACCCAACCTCCTAATATATCCCTTCCTTCCCTTTGTTTCCTTGCGGTTCCTCCTCCTCATTTTTTGGCGAATTGCCCATCAAACCAAATAATTTATCTATAAACCAAAGTATCAAACTATACCCTCAAACAAAGCTTACATGAACAAATTCTGATGAAAAAGTATGAATCCGCCAACACAAAAGTACAGTAGTGATTTACTTCAAGAGTAACTAGGATTTACAAGTCATAATGGGCACACTAAAAAATCACCACCAAGGTCTCAGGTTCACAACCTCCCTAGGTAAACATCTTGGGGGTGGCCACGGAAGGGTCCGAAAACGGTGACGGGGATACCCCGGTTAGGTCGCGTACATCTGAGTCAAAGACTCGTCCTCCCTGGGTAATCTGAACAAGGAAAACCTCTCTATTTAGCCGTTTAATGGGCACACTAAATGTCTATATGAACTGAACCCAAGCATACCTCTTTAAATGCATCACAAGTGAAGAAGTTTGATGCTTCCTTCTAGACTTGGAAGGTTTAAAACGTGTACAGAATTGTCACCATAGTCCCTAGAAGTAGAAAATATTGGCACTCTGTATAATAATCTCCTTGAGGCTTGGACATAGTTATATGGCTGCTGGCTGCTGGCTGCTGATGGTGGTATCTGTCACTAAAATGGTTTTTCTTCTTGTGAGGAGGCAGGTCTTATGGGTTTGGTCAAAATAATTTCTTGATTTCTTCATACAAATGCAGCAAAAGTTCAAACTAGGTTTTCACTTGAAAATCTACAACCAGATGATAATGCGAATATTTGGAATAGAATGTTTAGAAATTTGCAAAGGTTATGTATCATTTGTCTTCCTTTCCAAGAAGTATGATCTCGTCACCCGTAGTGCACTGGTTTCATTTGGTCGGTAGTAAGTTTATTAGGTCCTAAGTTTGGGGGTTTGTAGAGTGTTCGGATTAAGACTAATGAGTAGTAACTTTTGGAAAATGGTCCTGCACAACCTTCTATTTATGTTTGCTTACCAGCCTCAATGTTTCCTGTCTGATTTTGGCTGAAAATGATTTCAGTTTCTGAACATGTTCATTTAGGTACATCTTAGTGGTTAATTTTCCAAGAAGGTTCAACACTTGCAACAATTTAAAGGTTTGTTACTACAAGACTTTCGTGGTATTCGTTTGAAATCGAGCAGTGATTGGTTGATGTTTCACTGCTGAACCTTACATGGTTGATAAATTATCCAATGATTAGTGTTTTTTTAATAATTTTAAATTTTAATCCAAAAATTCAACCCAAACAAGGGTCAGTCAATTAATGTAATTGTGTAACTTTATAAGTTTCAGTTCTCGAAAGAAGTAATCAAACCAGGGGAACGTTGAGTGCGTTGAGGACGGAGGGTCTGTTAAGAACAGCTGTTCTCGAACTTGCATTGCCTTCCACTAATACCTGTAAAATCATCAAATTTCCCCAAAATTTGATAAAAAAAAATCAAGAAATTAAGTTTGCATGTGTGTGCGCGATAACTCAATTAAAGTTCAACTCACACAGGATTCATGATCATTGATGAGTAAATGATCAGAGAGAGCGCTTCTGCTGCTACTGTTAAAGCTTCTTGTTCTTTGATCGAGGAAAAATCGATAGCAATGACGAGCAAAACGCTGTCTTCTGGCCAAGCTTTGCATATCTGTGTGTAAAAATGGAGAAATCTGGGGATCGGGAATCAATTGGGTAGAAAAACCACAAAAAGCTCAGAGTGTTTTTCCCTTTGTTTAAAACAATAAATAGCCAACCCTAATTTCACCGATTAAAACGGCTATTTTGCGGAATGAATGAAATAATAATATACGCTAAACTAGGGTGAGCATGGTTCAAAAACCGGATCGGACCGAAACCCGAAATCTATAAAAAACTAGGACCGAAGACCGGACCGACTAGTTCCGGTCCGGACCGGTCTCGGTCCGGTTAATCGGTTTTTTCAGTATATTATTTGTTTTATACACTATATTAAACAAAACCGGACCGGCCCGGACCGAAACCCGAAATCTATAAAAAAACAAGGACCGAAAACCGGACCGACTAGTCCCGGTCCGGACCGGTCTCGGTCTGGTTCGGTCCGATTCCTCGGTTTTTTCGGTCTATTGGGTCGCATGCTCACCCCTACGCTAAACTCACGAACCGGGGATAGGGTGTAATCGAATCGAGCCGAGCTGACACAGTGCCAAGCTCGAGCCCGACTCGGTTTCAAAGCTCGAGGCTTGAAACTCAACCGAGCTTTAATTTTCAAACTCGAACTCGACTAAAATTAATTTAATAAAACTTTATAGAAACAAATGTTAAAATACATTCTCGAATTCAAATTTCACATTTCAAACAACAATTAACAGCTAGCTACTAAAGGTATAAAAGTAAATAATGTATATGTACAAGGGTAAAATGGTAATTTAGTACAAGCTCGATTAGGCTCGCAAGCCTGGATAGCTGAGTATTTCAAAGCTCGAACTCGGCTCGAAACCCTACTCGAGCAGCTTGAGCTCAAGCTTGACTCAGTTCACCTCAAGTCGATTTCGGTTATTTTTCGAGTCGGTCTCAAGTAGCTCACGAGCTATCTCGGCTCGATTACATCCCTACTCACGAGGAGTTGTGTTCAATAAAGATTATGTAAAAAACATAGTCCTGAAATTTTAATACTTTATCATAGGTGATTTAATATACAATCACATGTGATTTGTAAAAGCATCATACGTGAATTACGAAAATGTCATTCCGCACAAATTTTTAAAATGCAGTGTGGACCATTAATATCATTGATTCAAAGACTAAAATTAATTTCTTAGGACTATGAATTAATTATAAACTATATTAAACATTCTTCAACTCACGAATTATCTAGAAGACTACGTATTATTATATATTATAAATGGGCTTAACCAAGTATTTTTATTTTAACTCGATGTTAAAAGTAATTTCCTGTCAAGACGTATACCCTTGGTTTAATGCAAATGTCTTACATATACTTAGAGGTAGCAAAAGTAACCCATTAATTCACTTTTAAGTCCATTTGAACCATAAATAAAAATATTTGCATTTAAAATATTTGCTTATTTTTAAAATATTATACTTAATCAATTTTAAAATATTATATTTGCTTAGTTTAATTTTATAATATCTAAATTTAGGTTTTTAATCATTTTCAAACATTTTAGTTAGGGGTGGAAAATTAGATGGATCGATTTAATCCAATCAAATTAAATAAAAAAGATTGGATTTCATTTTTCATTGTAATCTAGATATATGCTTAAAAGTCAATATATTTAAGAAAAAAGATACATATAATAGAAAAGTTAAATAATATAGTCGTTCAATTTTATATTAACAAAGAAAAAAAGGCCGATGCTCACTTCTTACAAATTAAAATATATGCTTTTATGAACAACTATGTTTAAAATAGAGTGGTAGAAGTATATCTCACTAAAAAAATCACAAAAACTATTCTTTTGGGTATAGCTATGTATTTTTTTTATTAAGTTGATTAATTTACTTCTCACAAATCGATACTTATTGATCAAAATAAAGGCACGTACTTATATATATATGTGTGTGAATTCTTATTCTGTTTTTTCATATTATTCAGTTTATAGTATAGTAAGCAAAATTAATTCAAAATCCATAGTAGTTATTCGGTTTGGATTCATTCTAATCCAGTTTTTTTAGATATCCAAACCAAATAGGCTAATCCAAATTTTTCGGTTGGATAAGTTAGTTTCATTCGAATAGTGAACACTCCTAATTTTAGTTTTGCTTTTAATCCTTTATAATTATAAGAGTAAATTACACCAATCGTCCATGTAGTATGTCACTTTTTGCACCAATCGTCTCTGAACTTCATTAATTACACCAATAGTCCTTACTATTTGTATTTCGATGCACAGATAGTCCATGGTCCAGATAAAAAGACTTAAATACCCTTCTCTTTTCCTAGAAAAAGACTATTAGACCCTTATTTCATTTTTTATTTATTTACTTAATTAATAAATCATTATTATTAAATTATATGTAAATTAAACATACCACCTCCCTCACAATCTCTCTCGGTCTCTCTCTGTTTCTCTTCTAACTCACCATCGGCGACTCTCACCTCCTCCTCGTCGGAGAATACAACCGCTACCTACTATCTGAAGAACGAGCACCGCCGTAAGCTAGTCTCTCCCTCGCTAGAGAAGATCCACCGGTACCGCCAACCACCTCACCCTTCTCTCTACTTAATCTCTTTCTCAATCATCACCATCGTCGGCCATGGCATCATTACCGACTCTGTCGTTTAAGGTGATTCTCACATCTGTATAGAAATCGGTTTATTGTTCTTGATTAGGGTTTGTTCATATGATTTTCAAATCTGTGTAGAAATCGATTTCTTATTTGTGATTAGGGTTTATTTAGGTAATCTTCAGATCTGTAGAAATTGATTATGGTCTTTTTAGATAACAAATGACTATTTATGCAACGAAATACAAATAGTAAGGACTATTGTTGTAATTAATGAAGTTTAGGGACGATTGATGCAATAAATGACATACCACAAGGACGATGATGTAATTTACTCTAATTATAAATTTTAGTAAAGGACGAAGATGCCCTAACTATTTAGCATGTCAATGGTTTTAGCCTTCATAAAATTTCCAACTAAGCCTAAGCCATATTTAATGATGCAGTAACTATATTTAATGAAGTTGCAAGCCTAAGCCAGGAAGGTACGATCATAGCGACCGGGCCATTTAAGAGAATTCATATTCGTATTCATATTCATTCTTATTATTAATATAAACCTAGATGTCTTGTATTGTTAATTTTGTTATTATGTTTAGACTTTGAACCTTATATTAATATATCATAAATTATCATTTGATAGAGATTCCGACACATGCAAAAAAAATTTTTTGACACATATGTATAGAATATTCTTCTAATTCGGATTTAACTTACATTTCCAATCTTATGAAAACTAAAATGATCCATAATATGAATTCTTAATCTTGACACAGTCACTATGGCATCCTCCATTTATCAATAATATTATTATAATTGAATTTAAAGGGAATGTTTTAAACAAACTTCAAATATAAATAAAAGAATAACATACATCAATTTTATTGTATGATTCTAACCATTCATTTAATAAAAAATTTTAATTACCTGATCTTGAACATACATTTAATCAAATTTTAAATTTCAATTTTGACTTTTCTTACTTAAAATCGAATCAAAATTATTAGGAGAATTTCGTATAAGTCTCTTTTTAACTTTAAAGTATCATATATAACTACCTTAATTTATAAATATCATACTTACCCTTTATAAAATATTAAAATATCATAATTAACCAAATTATTAATTTCATCATTTTAAAAAAAATTATAATCATTTTAAGTTTTTTTAAGAAATATAATGATTTATGTATCTTTATATGATGATATCACATTTCTGCAATCACATTTGCTCTCAACCTCGCGTTTACACTTCTATCGCTGGTCTAGGTGTTGTCGCCATTTGTCGTTATTTTTTAAATTCTCATTTCTTTCGTGAATTACAATTATTTAATAACTTTTTATAAATGTTTAATATTTATCGTTTTCTTTAAAGTTTAAACAACCCGTGTATCATACGAACATCTAATCTAGTATATTATATACTCGTAACTCGTCGTGGCTCTTCAAAACTCATATGATAAAACAAAATTTGATTTTTTTGTTTTTCCAACTTAAGCCTTTTATTAATGGACAAATTGCATACAAATACAATGAAGTTTGTCTTAGTTATCATTGTATACAACCAACTTTTTTTCTTAAAAACAATACAATCAACTTTCATAATTTTTGCATATATGCAAATAACTTTTTTCTGTGTGTGAGTTTTCATTACCATTGTATACAATGAATTTTGTCATAATTTTCATTGAATACAACTTTTTTTAAACGATCGAGGACCTCAATTAGTAACATTTTTTTAGCTTGCAAGTAAACACCATTGGATAATATTCGGATTGTGAAATCATATGTTTGGGAATAGCTATTGAAAAATGATATATCCTCCTATTATTTCTTTTTACTTCATCCTTATACTCATCACAAAATTACATATGGAGTCCACTAATTCTCTTTTCTCATGTTCACCATTGATTTTGACACTTGTGTTAATCTTATGAGTAGAAAAATAAGTAGGAGAAAAAAGTAAAAAAAATATATCACCTCTCATAATTATTAAATTTTAACAACTCATTAAAGTATACATACATCACAAATAAATTATAAGTCAAAAACTTATGAATAATCACCAAATTAGCAATGTTAAACTTATATCTAATATAAATAAAACACTAATTTTGAATTAAAAATTTTATACGATCCTTGCATTTTATTTAATAAATTAATTTTAATCTTATGATCTTAACCATACATTTTAGTAAAAATTAGAATCCAATTTTGACTTTTCTTGATAAAAATTGGATTCAATAACTTTACTTTGAATAAAAAATTTAGGAGTAATTTCATAAATACCCTTCTTATTATTTAAAATATCATATTTGTTTACGCTAATTTATAATGTTTACCCTTGGTAATAATTCAAAAACACTTAGACGAGTTAACAAGTAAAAATTTAGGAGTAATTTCATAATTATCCTTCTTATTATTTAAATTATCATATTTATTTACTCTAATTTACAATATTGACCCTTTATAATATTTCTAAACTATTTAGACGAGTTAACAAATAGTATTGTTGGAGCTTTAAAAATAACAAAAAAAAAAACAGAACAAAAACAGAACAAAAATTAATAGTATTGCTGGATAATATTCGAATTATGTGTCATTACAAGCAATCTCTCAACACCCTCTAATTTGGTGCCGCTAAATTGATCATGCGTGCTTAAATGCTTTTGCTCGTTCTTTGACACGAAATGAAACACGTCATGAATTTGATAAAAAAATTAAACGGATTTTGACTGACAAGTATAATATATGGGATCTTTTCAAATCGACTCTTATAAACTGTATAATAATTGGGTCGGGTTTGACTGTTTGAGTCATACTTAAATTTCACAGTTGACACACGAACCCGTTTAATTTCATGATTGACACACGCACCGGTTTAATATTTATATTTATCATATATAAACCCAAATTTATATTATTATTTTTTAAGCCTGCTGATTGTACAATCGTCAATCCATACAATCCACCAACTTACAAATGACATGCCCACACGCCAACCATTATATTTTAATGGGTTGCACTAGTCGTGTTCATGTCTTACATATATAAACCGGTTAGTGTTTTAAATGCTGACACAAACAAATAAATATGTCGGGTTTAGGTTGTATTGTTGACACACCAACGTGTTAACTCAAACACGACAAGATTGTCGCCCCCATATTCAATCGTTTGTTCAAAGTTCAAATTCATGGGTCTAGTTGTTAGTGGCCTAAAATATTAATGTGGACCTTTTATTGAATCTTTGTGGTTGGGACATGGACCATTCTACCTATGAGTCCAAACTTAAAATAATGTTTTCAAAATTCTTCTCTGGGGTTTTTATTATTTATTTTCTATTATACGATTTTATTCTTTCATTTAACAAATATATTATAATTGTATGAGTTTTGTTCAATATAGTCCTAATAAAAATCATAGTTCTGAGAGACAATTTTTAGTCATTAGATTTCAAGATTAATGGTTTAGATTTAATCTTAAATAATAATTAAAATTGATATGGGAGAGGATAATTATGACTTTTTGCATATTGGTCTCCACTTTCTTTTTCCTCTAATTTATTTAAAATTAATTATCTCACAAACCGTTAATCGTTAAACAAAATGAATTATACCGTTACGGTCCTCGTGTTCCCCTTTTTTATTAGAGAGGTCACTTGATATACTTTTGACAAACTTTTTTTTTCATTTTGTTAGGTTGGACTTAAATTTTATTAATGTATAATCACATGTGATTCATAACAATATTACATGTGTTGTTTTATTAATTTTTTTATCTTCTTAAATTATATATCATTTAACGTTTATTAATTTTGAATATTTGCTTAAAAATCAACGTTTGCTTAAAACCGTTTATATATGTATGTAAATATTCAATTTCACCCAATCCAATTGCATTGTCTACCCATAAATACATATATTGTGTACTAGCAACACTCTATCCCCTCTATCAAAGGTCTAGATGTGTTCTCATTCGAATTAGGTTTCTTTTATATTGGCTCTCGTAATAAGAATGGTTTTCGTTTGCACAATCCTCTATGCAATCACATATGATTGAATATCAAATCTCATGTTTTTTGGTATTCAATCACATGTGAATTTGTACAAACTCTCGTGTGATTTTATACAAAATCACAGGTGATTAAATATGCAATCATATGTGATTGAATACCAAATCTTATGTTTTTGGTATTCAATCACATGTGATTCTGTACAAAATCACATGTGATTGAATACGCAATCACATGTGATTGATTCTGTTAAATATGTGACATAAAAATATTACATTTAATCAAATCACTTGTAATTATGTGCATGTATAAGAGATAGATAATCACATGTGTTATGAAACAACTAATAACTTAGAATCACTTTCAATTGTTGATTTTTTGTTACTAAACCATAGAATTTCGCCGGATTATCAAACACCAAACTATAATTTTATAAAGACTATATTGATCACACCTCTATGAATCACATGTGATTATACTTTAATAAAATTTAAGTCCAATCTAACAAAATAAGAATTTTTTTTGTCGAAAGTATATCAATTGACCTCTCTATTAAAAGAGGGGAACACGAGGATCACAACGGTATAATTCGTTTCGTCCAACGATTAACGGTTTGTGAGATAATTAATTTTAAATAAATTAGAGGGGAGAGAAAGTGGGGACTAATAGTTAAAAAGTCATAAATGCCCTCCTTCATACAAATATATCAATTTTGATTATAATCTAAGATTCAATCTGGACAATTGAATCTTAAAATCTAATGGCTATAAATTGTCTCTCAGGACTATACATTAAATTAAGACTATATTGAACATTTATCATAATTGTATATATTAAATTAAGATCATCTATTTTGATGAAAACTAAAATCCAGTTTTAAGTTTAATTTGAATCAGAATCTCATATATATCTTTCTTAAAATTTAAAATATCGTATTTGTCATTATTATTTACAAATATCATATTACACTTTATAACATTTCAAAATATCATACTTAACTAAATTTTAGTTCTATCATTTTAAAATATGTTCATAAACATTAGAAATTTTGTTTAATTATAGTCAATAAAGACTTGACATACAAGAAATACAATCGCGTCTCTTCGTATTATGATATCACGTTTTTGTCGTCACGACACCCATCCAGTCGATTCTCCTTGTGTTGACGCTTCCACCACTGGTATAGGTGTTGACACCGTCTTGGCGTCTTTCGTTATTTTTTTTACTTCTCAAAATTTCATGTTTTATAATTTTTTAATATCTTTCTATTAATGTTTAATATTAATTTATTATTTTTTAAACAAATTCGTGTATTACACAACCGGCAATTAATCTAGTTCTTTCATTCATGAACAAACATCTAGACTTTAATGTACAAAAAAACCCAAGAAATCATATGATCCCTTCTTTGAGCATATATTAATAAACACATGCATGCATACATCACCCGAAACCAGCTTGAACTAGGTCCGACTCTCGCTCCTTGGTAGACAAGTCTAGTTCAGGCTCGAGTGCACTGAGGGGAGAGAAGTACTCATCCACCATGTCTTGTGTTACATGTTCCAAGCTCGGTGGGTCCCACTGCAAAACTCGATCGAAACCAAAACATTAAATTAAAAGTCGGTATTGCAAAATCTCATACTCAGATTTTCGTATGTATGTATGTATGTATATGTTGAAGAAACCGTTGTGGTAACAAAACACGAAACCTCGTTAATTACCTTAGGTGCAAAATCTTTATCCACCATTCTTGCACGAACACCCTGCAGATGATTAAAAATGATAATTAGCCAATGAGCTAGCTACATTAACATCATCTAATATTTGTCTATAACTTGAGGTATAACATCATAATTACATGCATATAACAATTACAACTTGTTATTTGGGTATATTAGTCATATATACGTACGTACCTCATAGAAATCACTTGATATCTGTCCGGAAGTTGCTTGTAATGTCATCTGGTATTCACGAATTAGGCACTGATCAAGAGCCTGAAACCGGCCTTCTCGTATCTGATTAATACAACATGAACAATAAAATAGTTTACGAAATTATAATCAAGCCAAGGCATGCATCCAGCACCACACTAACACACCACATGCATGCGACACACAAAACTAAGCTAAGGATCGAAGCTATCTTGAAGAGGCTAACCGATCTCAAGGAAACCTTCAAGCTCAAAGGTGAGGCGCATTTTAGTTTCTTCAAGGTTGAATGACACCACCCGTCATGAGTTTTGGCAGCTTCACTTTCCTGTCAGTTTTTTTTTTCCTTTTCTTTTTAACAAAAAGTTCTTTAAGAATATTTAAGAACATCAATTAAGTATCGAAATTAACAAAGTCTAGTAGGTTCTAATGTACGTTACCAGCGCATTGATGATTTCCTCAACAGTATCATGGCTGAAACATTTGTTGATTGTTTCAATCCTAAATAAATTAAAGGAAATCACGACCTTAATTAAATCCTTTTCAGAAATTTTCAGATTACCCAGTCGACTCATTAGAGATGAAACATATATATATATATATATAGCCCAAATTGACCCATTAATTAATTAGTGAAGCGGTTGAAATTCCAACTCAAATTTCTTCTAATTTTCTAATAACACCACGCCGATACAGAAGAAAAAAGAATAAAAAGATTAATACCTGGTCATAACACCATCATTATCAGGATAGTCAAGGTGACTGTAGTTATCGAGATAAGTTTCAATGATAGAAGGATTATTGGTTTTTAAATTCTTGAGACCCTTTTCGATTGCTGGAACATTCTGTAAGGAAAGGGAAGGGAAGATACATACATACATACATACATACATATATATATATATATATATATAGTACGTACGCACTCATGAATTTAACCAAAACAAAATCATGTCACAAGCGGAAAAAAGGCCGAAACAACTTACTGCACTATGTGAATAGTGTGTAGCAAGCCCACATGCCATCATTTCGACTCCATTTAGCCGGTCTCCCGTTAGACCCAAATACTCCCCTGCATGATACAGAAATTAATCGGGTGAAATTAACAAAAGAGAAAGAACTTCATTATTCTATTACGAGATTAATCATGACTAGCTCGTGTGCAGAATGAAAATGTGAAGTTTAACAAAACATACCCAAATAACCAGGAAGACGTGAAAGGTAATAGGAAGCTCCACCATCAGGATGATGACCAATTAAAACTTCAGGTGTAGCAAAAGCCTGCAGTACGTCAAGTATGATCGATCGAGAGTACGTTACAAAAATTAAATTAAATTGCATATTTGCATGCATGAATTGAAGACTAATATTAATTAAGAATGATACATATAAAAGGACAGTGGTATGTAGAGGTGATCAAAAACCTATGTACGTATGAAAACTAATGAACATAAAGAAAAATGATACTTTAGCGTCACATCATTTCCTTTTTATTGCTCCCAATTATGTTATTTCGTCTTTCTTTCCCAACAAAATAAAAAATATTTTAATTACCGTTTTATCAGTTGCAACTCTGAAGGTTCCTAGAACGGACATTCCAGCCCCTCCACCCATAGTAATCCCATCCAAGATTGCCACCTGGATCATTCCCAAATTAATTAATACGTACATTAGTTAATTAATTGAGTTACTAGGAAACCTTTTGCTAAAGCAGTACGTAAGTAGGTAGTGTTGTTTGTACGTAGGTACTTACATGTGGCTTTAAATATGTACCTACACGGTAGATAAAATCATATGCCGTCCCAAATAATTCTTTGCATTCTTTTATATTACCTGCATATACATACATACATATATAAATATATGATGATTTTGGGTTTAATTATTACGTACGTACATGCATGGATTCATGAATATATATAGTTAACGAAAATCCATTAATCACTTAAATTAATTAACGTACAGGTGGCCGGGTTGCATGCTAACAAAATTAAGTAGGTAGTATATATTGTTTTCCTACATACGTACCTTCTTTTATCATATCATAGACGGAAACAATATCCCCGCCAGCACTAAATGCCCTACCACTGCCCTACAAATATATTAATGAAATTCAAAACTATGAATTAATTAACCACTTTTATTAATTAATTTGTATATATATAATTAAGAAAATTATTTCTTGAACTGGAAATTAATTAATAGAACAATAAGTTTGTAGAGTTACCTTCATTACCACAAAACCTATATCAGGAGTATCTTCCCAACGTTTATATAGTGTATGTAACCTGTTTATCTGCACCAATTGTAAATAATTAATATATGAAAAAGTTAACTCAAATTCCATTTTACATATTTTTAATTTACCATTAAATGAACAAATTTGAGAACCAAATTTCCTCGGAAACCTACGTAGAATAAGAAAATGCTAATTCTTCTAAGTTCCATAGATGTTCGATGAAAGGCTAAAACAATATTTTTTTTGTATGGAATATTTCACTAAAAGGCCGGTAAGATAAAATTTAAAAATACCTAATTGATGTAACCTAGAATTGATCATTTAGGTAGCCATATTCTCAACTTATGACTTGACTTGAAAGAGTCATTCACTAATTAAAAACTATTCATAATATACATGTATAAACAAAATGTAAGTTGCCTATATAAAAAACACAATTAAAGAAATGAAGACTTCAAATAATATTTCCTTGATTTTGTTCTTCTTTCTCATATAATGTGTAAAAACGTGTACATGTTTTGTTACCTATGTAATGAGTCAAAGTCGATGGTGTTGACTAGGTATTCAAATTAAATAATAATAATAATAATAATAATAATAATAATAATAATAATAATAATATATTTTGATGATAGCACAAATAACTGTCACATAAATGCTGACCGGAAAATATGACGTGGACAAATAAACAGTTATGATTGGTAGGGTGTGGTCATCAACTACAAGCTTGCAAATGACGAGTGCAACATAAAATTGGATGACAAGCCAAATTTAAAGTGGATGACAAGCCAAAGCCAAATTTAAAGTGGATTACGGGCTCGTGGCCATCATCTACGACCGGTCTTAACTAAAGGACTAACAGTGTAACAAATTTTTGAATAAAGGTCTACCAACGTAATTTCGTATTGTAAAGGACTAAATTAGACATCTGTGCAAACTTAAATAAACAACGGTGTAATTCACTCATTTAAATCCTTCATTTAATCAAAATTAATAACCATTTTTTATTTGAGCAATCATAGTCATTTTTTCATCAATATTAAAATCAATTTTAACTATAAAGTTTGGTAGATCCGATAGGCTTAAAGATCAAATTAAACAACAATAATCAATTAATTCAAATATTATCAACGTTATTTTCTTTTTAATTTTTTCAATTTTAAGATGTATATATAACAAAAGTTTAAGCTGTGAAAGTAATATATATAACAATTAATTTGATTGACACTAAATTTGTTTGAATATATTATTTTTAAATTTTATTATCTATCATTCTTTTAAATTTTTATTTTTTATACATATAATTATTTAATATTTTTTTTATTAATATCAGACCCACTTGTAATAGTAGTTTAATTATGCTGTCATTCACATGAGGGAATATGGCCCTCAAAATTTAAAATGTCACCTAAACAGCAGAGCAGCTCATCATCATTTCATTGTTTACATTAGTCATTGACTAACTTTACTTTGTGAACACGTGGTAGACAAAGAAAAAAAAAAGCTTGCAAGAAAAACGGAGATAGCAACTACTTAAAATCAAATTGAATAACAACTTTGCCTGCCGATTCCAACTTAACTGATCGATACCCGAATTAATTGATGGATGATTAACATAAACTAACATTTAATCATTAATTATTGTTTATTGCTCTACACATACTTTTCTCAAACATAAAATTAATAAACAGAAATAATAAAAAGGACGAGGAAGTAATCAAACCATGGAAATGTTGAGCGCATTGAGGAACGAAGGTCTGTTGAGAACAGCGGTTCTCGAACATGCATTGCCTTCCACTAATACCTGCAAAAAATATATATCATCACCCACAAACATTTGATCAATAATCGAGTTATCCATCGACAACCGAGTGAGAGAGAGAGAGAGAGAGAGAGAGAGATTAAAATTAATTGCATGGACTTACAACCGAATCGGGATCGTCAGCAAAGAGAGAATGATCGGAGAGAGCGGCATTGCTACGGCAAAGGCTTGTCGTTCTTCGTGTAAATTGATGATCGAGGAAAAATCGACAAGAAGAGCCACGCAGCATTCTCGCTGCTTGGCTCTGCATCTGTAATTAATCTTTGCAAATTATTGTGTAAAAATGAGGGAGTTGTTATAAGCTTGGATGGTGGCGGTGTGGCTGTCACCATCAAGGATTCTTGGTTCGATAGATGATCTTGTCTAAATATGTTGGTTGCCAAGTTTCTCCTTTTTTTATTCTTTTTTTCACTATGTTATGCGTGTAATAATATAATAATGTATCGTGCTAATTGATACAATATACTATTATGCTTATATCCGTCTATTAAATATCACTAAAAATTTCATCTCCATCTTTCTAAACTTTGATAATTACATATCCTCATAAACCTTTAAATTACATCGATCAATATCCTTCTAAAAGTTATAGCTCTCATGTTTAACTATAAATAGACATATAGGAGAGTTTATAATTTTGAGAAAGATATTGATATAATTTAAAAGTTTAGGAGAATATATATGTAATGAATAAAGTTTAGAAAGATATAGATGAAATTCTTCCTAAATAGTACAACTTATCTTCTTACTTATTTGATCTAGAAATTAATTATCAATATCAAGGAATGAGATATAAAAAGAACGAGTGCATTACGCATATTAATAATTGAGTTTACAGATAAATGAGTTACAAAGATAAAGTTAGAGAATTTAAATAGGATTTAGTATCCAAACGTATATCGAATTATCACTTTTTACTATTGTATATACCTAACTCTTAAAAACTCTCATTAATGTATCCATGTTTGAAACTAATATGGTAACCTATGATAAAAGGTTGTAGCAGGTCATTTCTTAAAAAATAATTAAAAAAATTAATATTAGTTTTAGTTATTAATTTATTAATTTTTTACTATTATTATTATTATTATTATTATTATTACAGTTATTATTATATATTAATAAAATAAGAATGGATGGTTGTTTGATGGAGCTTAACATCGTAGATTTGCTTTCATCGTATATTTGAGTTCTGATTTTGAATTCATCGCAGATTTGAGTTACGATTTTGAGTTCACCGTAGATTTGAGTTACGACTTTGAGTTCATCGCACATTTGAGTTCCGACTTTGAGTTCATCGAAAATTTATGGGATGAATCGAGAAACATATATGTGGTTTCTGATTTTGAGTTCATCACAAATTTAAGTTCCGATTTTGAGTTCATCGCAAATTTATGGGGTTTAATTAGGAAGCAAATTTGTTGATTATCGGACACCACCGATTTTGAGCCGTCACAGATTTTTAGGGTTGCCGTTTTTGTTCTTTGATTGTTGATTTCAAGCAAGTTCGAACAAGGGTCGATATATGGTTTCCAGATCTACAATGAATCGATGAGTTCTTCATCATAATCATCACCGATTTATGGTAACCGAGTTTCTTTCATACCATTCTTTGTTTGCAAATCTGATTTATGGTAATCGAGTCTGTTTCCAAATCTGCAATCAATCGAAGCTTGTTTCATAATGTTTAGGGTTTTAATCGAGTTTCCGATGTTAGGGTTTCAATTTTATTTACCAAATTTGGGGTTTCGGTTTTGGATTCGTTTAGATTATTGGGTTTTCAACAAGTTTCTGATGTTAGGGTTTTTATTTTGTTCAGCATTGAATGTTCATCTTCACCATCTTCATCCTAAGAACATCTTCATGCTTATCTTCATAGAATGAAATTAAAAAAACAAAATTACAGGCTACCTGCTAAGTTGGTCAAACAATACACTAAATGTTAGTTTTTCAAACATGGATATATTAAATGATAGTTTTTAAAGTTGAGTATATACAATAGTAAAAAGTGACAACTTTAGTACACTTTTGGATACTAAACTCATTTAAATATATGTGTACAACTTATAAATAATAAAAGAATATTTATTTAAATGATAATAATTATATACCATAAGTAGCATTTTCAGAAAGGTTACTAACCATCCCAACAGTAGATATATTTTAAATATCAAACTAATAGGCAACTTGAGTTATGCTGGAGTGACAATTTGCTTGGTTCCAATATGAAAGTTAATTAGATGTTCGAATCTTGAGAAGGGAATCCTTTTTTTAGCTTTTTTTGAAGACGACATAGCATCACAATAATCTAAATCCATTTTTCTGCTATTTTTCAAAGCTACGCACCCAGCAAAGGAATTTTATATTTTTATTTTTAATATAATTAATTAATTTAATCACATACGTATTAATTTGTTATACCGTAACTTTTAACATATAATATTTGATGTAAGTATTAATATAAAATTATGACCCATTTATTTTTTTAACATTTTAATTTAAATTTTCTCATAATACGATTATTATCTAAAAGTATAATTTTTTAAAATTTTAATACTAAACATATAATTTCATATTGTAGTACGTTATAATTATATGAAAATATTAATTAGATATTTTAGTTTATTTTAAATTTGCAAAATGTATGGAAGGGCAATTCGCAAGTGAGAAAGGAAGTACTACAAGTCAAATGCTAACGGTTCGATCCTTAACAATGGACGCCTTTTCCCTTTTTTTTCTTTTCTTTAAAAAGGCCGCATTCGCCAATATGTTTACAACCAACTCATTTTTATCTATTTTTTGATATAAATTTTACCGTAACATAATATTTATTTAGAGTATATTTTCCAAGATATAGTACTAAAAATACATTTCATTCGATTACTAGATTGAGTGTGTTATAAATATTTCTTTAGATATTATAACAGAAAATACAGTCAAACATAATATGAAAATAAAACCTAAATCGGTTTGAATCTGAACTCCGCCTTAACGTACAATATGAAGCAACTCGTTTAAATACATGGATGAGGAAAACAAATAACAATTTTTTTATATATAGTCGTTTGACATAGAAATTTGTTACATGCACGAATAGTCTCCCATCATTATATATAGAGTTAGTTAGGGTAAATTACATGAAAATACAATTAATATTGTCTTAGTAACTATTCTATAGAATAAACCTTTTGTTTTCTTAAAAACAATACAATTAACTTTCATAATTCTTCTATTGTTTGCAAGTTATTGTATATAAGAAAAAATATGACAAGGTTGATTGTATACAATGGTTACAATTAATCAGACCCAAAGAAAGTTGTTTGCATACAATGAAAGAATTATGAAAGTTGTATGAATTTTAGGAAAAAAAAAGTTTGTCAAATATATATTTGCATGCAATTTGTTTTAGACAATAGTAATTCATACAAAATTTATTATATTTGCATGCAATTTGTTTAATTAGCTACCACTACATTTTATATGTTCCTACTATTTTAGTAAACTTAAGGATTTAGTTTAGAATTCTTAATATAAGAGCGGGGATGTAAGCGAGTCGAGCCTAGCTTTACACAAATCAAGCGAAGCTCATTTAAAATTACAAAAGTTCGAGCTCGGCTTGCAAAAGGTATATTAATATGTGTGTATATATATATATATAGGGTGAGGATCAAGTAAAAGTTATATTAATGTAAAAATGGTAAGAGGCAACAAAAAATTCTTTTTATTGATTAAAACTAGTTTTTCATCGATTTCTTTTTGATGAATCCAACATATTCATCACTTTTCACTAGCTAAGTTGAAACCGTTGGATCAAAATCACGATAAATCATAGTCGTGTTAATTCCTCTTAACTTGGTCAACGTACATGCTAGAAAATTACAACACGTTTATTAATAATCCATAACAAAATCTACCGCTTTCTGTTAAGGTTCTACCAGAATTTTGTGGGTATTTGCTAAAATCAAGCACTCATATGCAGTTCTCATGGTTATGCCTCCTCCTTTACGTCCGCATCCTCATATTGATGGCTGCTAATCTAGACTTCGGTGGCGGTAAGAGTTATTTTCAAAGTTAGCAACCATTGTGGTGCGGTTTTTGCTTCTATGTGAATGGTGGTTCGGTTTTTGCTTCTATGGTGATTTTGGATCCCTTCGGGTTTTGTCAACTTTTTGCAGGAACCACATGGAGTCGATAGTGGTTAAAAGGAAGAGATTGACAACATATATGAGGCGGACGATGACCGGTGTTTTCTGAGAAAATGGTAGAGAAACAACAATGGTGTTGTGGTCGTATAGTTCCATATGTGCTACAAAGAAGGAGATGGTGATAGATGATTAGAAGTAGATGAAATTAATTAATATAATAATATATAGAGAGACGTTCTTGGCACTTTTTTTTTACTTTTCTTTTTTCACGAAGAGATATTAAAATTTCAAGAAAGCAAGTTTCCTTCTTCTATACTCTACCACTTTCTAATTTTCATTTTTTATTATCATATTTCTCACTTATTAATTACTAATGCATTTATAAAGCACAACAATAGAATTCTAAATTTTAAGATTTGTATAAAAATCCAAATTAGTAAACTAAATTGTAAATAACATTGTTATTTTAAATAGTATTGTAGATTTATACCGTCTTCGAAATTTTGTACATAGCCTTTAATGAAGTTGCGTTCTTTTGATTTTTTTATTTTAGGGATCTTTTTTTCCAGTTTGTTTAGTTGTTGGTTGGTGGCTTTGAATTTCTTTTCTTTGCAAAAAGGAAAATGATTTGTAAATAAACTATCTTTTTGCATATACAATAGGAATTAGTTGTTTGGATAAACTCTTAAATATGTGAATAAAAATGATATATAGTGGGTTTATAGGGACACAAAAGTTATAATTGTTGTATAATTATGTATGATAAATTTATATTTTGGAAAAAGGAAGATGATTTGAACACAAATTTTTTTGGGCATATATAGAACCGGCCCTGAACCTAGGCCACCAGGACAACCGCCCAGAGCCCAAAATGTTTAAGGGCCCATTGTGAAAATTCAAGTCTTTTATATGTTCCTGTTAGAAAAAAAGGAAGAAGCCCAGTGGAATGGTGAGAAGGGCCCAAAATCAGGTCATGGGAGGGCTCTGAAGGGCGTTATTCACACTTTGAAAACTGAAAAGTCTCATCGGAATAGGGATGTGAACAGACTTTTAAATCTTAAATTCCCATCGAAGAAAGGAAGAGGGGAAAGAAGGGTCTCATTGAACTGATCGAAGCAAGGAAGTGAACAAACTTCTTATCTTCTTATTCACGCTTTTACTCTACTAGATATTTCAAATTTGAAATTCCCAATGAGCTCCTATTCTCCATTTCTCCTAATCTCTTCAACAACCGACTCAATCGTTATTGTTATTCTCCTAATCGTTTATCCCGGGCCTAATCGTTTGTGTACCCGACTATTGACGAACGTGGCTGCCTCAATCACTACCAAATCCAACGAGACCGACTCAATCGTTATCAGCAATCATCACCGACTCAATCGACTGTGTGTCTTTAATTAGGTGTAAACATTTTAATTTGGTACTTTATGAGTTTCTTTCTTATTTTCTTTTGTAGTTCCCAGATATGAAACAAAATTTCTTGTTTGGGTTTCAAATTGTTCATTTGGGTTTGATACTTTAATTCAACTCTTTAAATATGTTTATGAAATTCTGTAGTAGCTAGTAACATAAGCTTATGTAGTGATGACTCTCTTATTTGTGTTTGAAATTTTCTGGGTTGTGTAAATTTGTTTCTTTTCTATAGTAACATAGAGATTTATATAAAATTCAAATTAGTTAATTAGTAAATGATTAATTGTTAAAATAGTTTGATTGCTAGTTTGTCTTTCTTTTTGTTACTTAATACTATTTAGTGTTGGAAATTGAAAAGAGAGTATCTTAATATGCAAACACTAAGCAAAATACATTCATGTTAATGTAAAATGAAAGATAAGTTACATTTATTTATACAATTTTCTTCATCAGTAAGCACTGGGTGCATCAACTACAGTGTGTAACTTTTCTTTATCTCATCTTTTGATAGTCTTTCTTTTCTAACAGGCAAGAGAAAATAGTTGTGTAATATAAAGAGCATGCATTATCATCTCTTGGTTTAAGTTATCTATGGATTTTACTTTTTGTTTTTATATGTTTTATAAATTTAAGGGGCCTATTTTTTATTTTTATCTAGGATCTTAAAAATATTTAGACCGACCCTATAATTAATTATATATTATTTAGTCTCTTTATACTTTGACTATCTAGCTTCTTGCTAGATTTATTTAATAAAATATACATGGATTACTAGCCTATAGTGATGATCATAACAAAACTCTACATCTAGTTTATCCTTTCTTGTTTTTAAAAAAAAATATTAAGGCGTGTCTAAATTTTTTGTTTTGCTTAATTACAATATGCAATTTGTTTTAGCATTTTGGTTAGGGCTGTTCTCATTCTCCGTCTTGAAGGATTCTTCTTAGCTTTTGTTCTCCCTCTCAACAATCTCTCTCTTTAAAGAACTAGAGCTGATTTTTTTAGCAGGAAATAGAGGTGATATACGCTTTTATTATTTTATTCTATTTATACTCCTACATAAGATTAATATAGATCTCAAAATCAATGGAGGAAGTGAAAAAGAAAACTAGTAGATTTCACATGTAATCTTGTGGTGAGTAGGGAGTGAGATGGAATCTGAAAAAAAATAGTAGGAGAATATATCATTTTCCTTATATAAAATATATGTAAGTTAATCTTTTTTTCTTGTTCTATATATATAAACTATTATACTTTTTACCATACTAATAAAAATAAATATATGCCAACCAATAACTACGAATAGAATATTTATGGGAATGATCAGTTGTGTTCAATAAAGTCCATATAAAAAACATAGTACTAAAATTTTAATATTCAATCACAGGATATTTAGTATACAATCACATGTAATTTGTAAAAGAATCACATGTAAATTACGAAAATATTACTCCGCTCAAAATTTTAAAATGCAATCTGGATCATTGATGTTATTGATCCAAAGGTTAAAATTAGTCCCTTAGGACTATGAATTACGTACGGACTATATTGAACATTCTTCTGGGAATGTTAATTGATAAGTTTTTTACGAAGTTTTGAAGAGTTAAAAAGTCTTTTATTTTGAAAATTAAAGTTTCTTTTGAAGGTATATATTAGCTGAAATTTCTTGAAAGCTTTTAATACACATTGTAATGAATTGTTTTGTTAATTGTTTTGCCAAACACATATACATATAAAAGATACAGCTTTCAGCTATCGGCTACTAGCTACTTCTGTCAAACATACCCGTACCCGATTTAAATATTTTAAACCACTAGAAGTTAAGTTAAGATAATGTGTAAATATGCATTATAATTATAATATACTACACAATGCACAAAAAATACAATAAACTTTGACTAACTATCGTTATATACAACAAACTATCATTTTCTAAATTTTTATGACAAACTTTCAAAGACTTTCCATATGTGCAATGGACAATCTAAAACGTAGTTAGCCGGTTTTTTGTTGTAAGATGAAATTTTTTTAGGCTATCAAATGGAGGTCTAGCTGTGGTTAGTTTTAAAATTAAAAATGCCGCTCTTCTTTCTAAATGGATATGGAGGTTTCTATCCGGTAAGAACGATATTTAGAAAGGATGTAATTATTTTGTTTTATAGAGCGGATGGCGGTTTGTTTACAAACATAGCACTGGCAGGGAAAAGCATATGTACTTCAATAGTCAACGAATGTAAAGGCTTGAAAGTTGCATGTCAGAATTTAATTTCATCTTTCACCAAAAAGATTGCAAAAGATTTACATTCTTTTTTCTCGAAGGACATGGCGATTGGGCAAGGGTCGAGGTTAAAAGACTTATACCTTTGACTTTCTGCTTTAGAAAAGAATAAAAATGCTTGTTAAAGAAAGATGGGTTTCGGTTAATGGAGTGTGGTGTTATTTTTAGGACTAGAAGTTAACAATCAGAGGTAGATCTTTGGATGATCTTCAATCTCTAGACAATCAAATTTATTTGTTGTCCTTTAACATGTCAGGGCAGGATTTTTGGTCCTGGGACTGGGATAGAGATGAGACTTTCTCAGTTAAAAAAATGATTAAGATGCTATATGTTTCATATGATTCTAAAGGGGAGAATAATGGTTGTTGTGTCCTCTTTAATCCCAAATAAAATCAACATTTTAATATAGCGGTTTTTAAAAGAGGCAATCTCAACAAGATTTAATTTGCCTAAGAAAGAGATCTTGGTTCAATCTTTGAATTGCATTTTTTGTGATTAAGGAATAGAGACAATGGATCATTGTTTCTTCTCTTGCCCGATTTCTAGCTTTCTTTGAAGGAAATTTTGAGCATGGTGGAACTTGGAATCTCCACGACGTCTCTCCTCAGTCTCGAAGTTTTAAAAGTTGATCACACGGGTGGGGATTCATCGGAAGTACATGGCGATCCTAATATCATTTTGTGTTGTAGCATTATGGCAGCTTTGGAGATAGCGTAATGACATTCTTTATGCGAAGGAAGGTGAGTCAATAAGGAAGAAACGTGAAGATCCATTCCCAAATGTTCAGAATTTATCATATCTTTGGTTGGGCATCATGAGGTGTAAATTACACCTAAATCGGGACAATTGGACTTCCTCACCTTTCAATATAATAATTAAGATTGTATACAATGATAATTAAGACAAAGTTAATTATATTTTCATACAATTTACCCTTTAATATATTATTATGACAGGTACTAATTAATATATTAAATCCACGAAATTAGTGTTTATTTTAATCAATATAATAATTAAGATGTGGGGTAAGTGAAAATGAAAACAATTATAGTATATTGTATATTATAGTATAGATATAACAAATAAAATCTTATAAATATATACAATTGTGATTGTCTTATAATGCACTAAACACGGTTAACAATCGGGGTTTTCTAAAATACGCATATATAATATAAATACAAGTGTTGTTGTCATTGAAAGCAAATTTGGTGTAGTTGACTTGGTTATAATTAAAACGAATTTAAAAAGATTATAAAATATTTTAGGATGATAAAACTATGAATTTGGTTAATTATGATATTTTGAAATATTATAAAGTTTACATATGATATTTGTAAATTAAAATGGGCAAATATGATTTTATATGATTTAATAAGGACATATTATGAAATTATTTCTAATAATTTTGACTCTAAAGAGTCAAAATTGCTATTTTGATTTTAAATAAATGAATGGTCAAGATTAAATATTCTTTTAAATGAATAGTTCGGATCGTCTAATAAATTTTATCAAATTAGTCTTTTATTTATATTTGAAGATTTTGAGTTATTTTCTTTTCTAATTTAATAAATATTTTTTCGTTTTCTTTATATATTTTTTCAATTCTAAATATTTATATTTTTTTCCAATATATTTTAGAATGTTATGTTAGAAATTAATAATTAATTTATTCTTATTTTTTATTTTTCGCAACAAAGCGTGGACAATTCTAACTCGTTATTCCAGAGGCAAACGCTAAGAATACTTCATAAAATTGTTATTTTAACTTGTCAATAATTTTGTTGGATATATATAGGGAGATTGGGAGTTCATTTGAGAATCGTTATTCGTGCAACTAATATGAGTACCATTTGTACCTATCATTAATACTTATTAATTGGGGTAAGTGTTCATTAATTGGGGTATTTTGGTATTTTATATATTTTCTCAACCGTGAATTACGTTTAAAGAGTGAGACTTAATTTTTCTAAAATACCCCTCATTAATGCATTATAAATGATGTATTAATGAGCAATTAATAACTCATTAATGAGTAGTCATTTTTTTGTCATTAATTTATTATTATCAAGGGCAAAGATTGATTCTTGCGGTACTCGCAATAAATACGGTTCTCAGATAAACCTTCTCCTATTTGAAACTGTTTTTATTACGAGTACTACGAGAACCTTCCCAATTAAGCTTTTAAATAAGTGTTCTAATAATGAAAGATTGATAAATCAAGAAATTAAAGATCTGATCGACCAACCCAATTTTTATAATAATAATAATTAAAAAAATGTTTCAATCTTTAAACTAGTTAATTGGTTGACTATATATGCAAGTTGGGGTATCTTCCTTATACGTGTAGATTTCTAGAACAATTCCTTAATTATTGAAAACAAAATTTATATATTTTAGTTAAAGCGATGCTTATACGAAGTAAACACCTTTAATTAGTTGATTTACTTGTTTAACAAAATATACATCTTTTAAAAGAAATTAATTGTCAAACAAGTAAGTGTTGTTTTTAATAATATTTTCTATGATGCTTAAAATGTTGAATTCTACTTGCGTGTTGTTACAGAAAAAGCGTACACTGTCTGCATGTATGTACACTCTTGTATTTCCTTCCATCTCTTATTTTATAAAATCTATAAAAAATTGTAACAAGAAAACTTGTCACCGCCTATTTTACTTATTAGTGAGACGTTATACATGTAATCACTAACTAACCGTTAAGATGACAACTACCTGTTAATTATTGAGACGAAGAGGTGATCACTATGTTTCTTTGTAAGATTTAGTGATATTTACCGGGTTTAGTTAGAGAGACGGTTAGTGAAAAATAAAAGATTATTTAACATCCTTGGAATCACTATATATAAATCTTTGTGTTATTTAATTGCTATTGATTATGAAACTAAAATAAGTTGAAGAAAACAAATTTTAAAGGTAATAAGAAAGACTTCACCATCTCTAGTACGTTTCTTACATATGACACGTATGGTAACACTGGTATTATATATAGAAAATGTAAATAAAAATTGTGATAGAATTTATTCATATGGACCTTTTCTTGCCTATTTGCAATCTGTCCTTGAATGTATATATTCTTCTTGCCCACAAACCATTGCTGGGTTCAACTACAAACTCCCATGAAACTACAATCCCCTTCTACTACTTATATAGTAATATTCTTTGAGCCTTTCTGATAAATACATCACCTAAAACCAGGTGATTGTTCCTCTATTTACATGATTTTCCCACCAAGCCTCAGCTGAAGCACACAAGTTGTTCCCTATCTTAATTTTTGTATTTGTTTATGTAAAAGCCTCTCGTTGCTTGGTTGGCAGTTCTAGTTCAGGCTCGAGTGCACTGAGGGGAGAAAAGTACTGATCCACCATATCCTGTGATACGTGTTCCAAGCTTGGTGGGTCCCACTGCAGAGTTTTAAGCAAAGTTTCCAAATTCAAGATTCTCTCAAGAGGATAATTTGGTAAATCAAAAATCTAGGCTAAAAGGATACATTAGTAACAAAATACGAAATTTTTATACCTTTGGTGCACAATCTTTATCGACTATTCGTGCCCGAACACCCTGATGAAGATGTTAAGCAATAAGGTGTTGGACAAAAAGTAATCTTCTTGGATAAAATAAGAAGTTATGTTAATTCTACAGACAACAACTCTGTCCTATTACAAATGGTCGATTTGAGTTTTTTTTTTTTTTTTTTTTGAAGGGCAAAAACACACACAGACCTAAATTTTAATCACATATAAACACAATGCTTATTAATTAAAAATGAACAAGAAGTGTGTGAGTAACCCAATCCAACCCGTATTTAAAAATTACAAATTTAAAACTTTGCTCATTTTGACCCATCACCCAACCCGCTCATTTGCCACCTATATTGGTACCTCACAAAAATCACTTGATATGTGACCAGAAATTGCTTGTAATGTCATCCGGTATTCACGAATTAAGCATTGATCAAAACTCTGAAACCGGCCTTCTCGTATCTAGACACAAAATTAACAAAAATTCAGTTTATAAACACAAACTCGAGCTGAGCCTTGAAGGGACTTACCGATCTCAATGCAACCTTCAGACTCAATGGTGAGGCGTATTTTAATTTTTTCAAGGTTGAATTGCACCACCAGTCATGAGTTTTGGCAACTTCACTTTCCTGTTGTTTTTTTCCTTTTTTACTAAAAACTTTCATTAAGAATACAAAATATTGAAACTTGAGAAGTAAAAGTTTCCAATGTTACCAACGCATCAATGATTTCCTCAACAGTATCATGGCTGAAACATTTGTTGAGTGTTTCTATCCTTCAACAAATCAAAGTAAATCATCAGCTTACATTCTGATTTCCCGCTAATTATTCTGTACTCTACAATGATTTGGGGTTATATTGTGGAAATAAATGTGGTTACCACAAAAACCAATAGTCGAAAAAAATGAAGGTAATGGTTTATGTTCTTATTCAAGAGTAGAAAACGTAGAGGTGGCAATCTCAAACCCATTTATTACCAGACTGAGTGGATTTAGGTTTTATTTTATCTCAAACTTGTCAATGAATCAAATTATAAAATTTAGCTAAAAGGGGGATGGGTCAACCAAAGGTCCAAATTGAATGAATACAACATTCATCATCAATTGGTTGCCTTCTAAGGTTATTGGGAACAAAACACCTTACGATATTGTTTTTAATCAAAAACCAGATCACAATTATATGAAAATTTTCGGTTGTCTCGCCTACTATGGAAACACTGCAACCAATGGAGACAAGTTTGAAGTGAGGGGGAGACCGGGGGTGTTCTTGGGTACCCGAAAGGAACAAAATGTTACAAAATTTATGACATAAAGGACAAGAAAATCATCATATCCAGGGATGTAAGGTTCTGTGAAAACAAATTTCCTACACAAGGGGAAACAGATCCTTTTGATCCACAAGTTCAATATGATGACCCAGATGGGCCCCTTGATTCAGGCAGCCCTCCTGAGAATGATCAACAAAATAGTGGTGAAAGCTTGGGCCAAGAAGCTGTCCCTGAAGGCCCAAATTATGGCACCTCCAGCCCAGTTTCGGATGAAATGGGCAATATGAATAATATGGCCTAAGAAGGGGTATTGGACCCTTTGGATCAGCTGAGTCAACCCATACATCGGTCTCAACCGAAACATCTTGATGACTTCATTGTAAAGCTTCCCCCGTCAGTTGACAATGCACAAACCACACCAACTCAAGCTTCCTTGACGGTACATCCCTTATCTAATTCTGTTTCATATGAACATTTTTCGGACTCTCATAAGGCCTTTTTAGCGGCTATCGATTCCACCGATGAGCCGAATTTTTTTCATCAGGACGTCAAGGATGAATGTTGGAATGAGGCTAAAGAAATTCGTGCTCTTGAAAAAAATGGTACATGGACGCTTGAAGACTTGCCCAATGGAAAACATGCTATTGACTCCAAGTGGGTATACAAAGTAAAATACAAGCCTAATGGGGATGTTGAGAGATACAAAGCACGTCTTGTAGCAAAGGGGTTCACACAGATGGAAGGAGTGGATTACCATGATACCTTTGCTCCCATTGCTAAACTAGTCACGGTTCAAATCCTTTTGACCATGGCTGCCAAAAACAATTAGTTCATCCATCAACTTGATATGAACAACGCCTTTTTGCATGGTGACTTGACTGAAGAAGTCTACATGAAGATCCCACAAGGGTTTGCTAAAGAAAGAGAAACAAAAGTGTGGCGGTTAAGAAAGTACATCTATGGTTTAAAGCAAGCTTTACAGAACTGGTATCACAAGTTCACTAATGCTCTTCTTGCTGCTCTTGATTTCAAACAATCCAAGGCCGACAATTCCTTGTTTATCCACCAGCGAAAAGAAAACTGTTCTTTTAATAGCTATTAACTTGCATATAAAAACAGTTCATATGATAGATGAACAGTGTGTGTGGTTCAACCCAACATGTAGTAAAGATGACCCATTTCAACCCAAAACCATTTTGAAACTAACCCTCCCATCTTGCCACCTCTAATTAAAAACAATTTTATAAGATATGTATCAGATGACATCTGAAAATGCAAAAGGTCCATATTGTCTACAAGTAGGATGAGATAGCAAAGAAGCAACAGATCATAAGCTGTGTAAACCATGAAGATTTATGAAAGGTCTTGGGGCTTAATTTAATAAGCCAAAGATAGACACCTGGAATATTGTAATTTAAGTCATAATACCAATTTAAAAGGATACCATAAAAGCATACCTCTGGAAAACACTGTAGTTATCAGGATAATCAAGGTCACTGTACTTTTGAAGATAAGTTTCAATGACAGAAGGATCATCAGTTATTAGGTTCTTGAGACATTCTTCGATTGCTGGAACATTCTATATGAGAAGTAATTAAGGTATATCAGTAAACAAGAAATAATAATAATTTTACCAGAAAAAAAACAAAGAAGTCCCAAAAAATACTGACTGCACTGCGTGAATAGTGTGTAGCAAGCCCACATGCTGTCATTTCTACTCCATTTAGCCTGTCTCCTGTTAGAGCCAAATACTCCCCTGCAGACAAATTCATTTTTCATTTCAACATCGCTTACCAGATGTTTGATCATTATATGGTTTTTGACTAGGAAAAAAAACCAAAGAGAATAAAACAAAACTGGTGTCCAAAATAACTAAATTTTTTTCTTATAATGAAATTCAGAGCAGTTTCGGTACAAAAAAATTGTGTTTTTTAGGCCAACCGTATGGTCTGTCCCGAATCATTCGGGTTAGGCTTCGGGTAGTTTGGGTTTCTTCGGGAACACCGATATGGCTACCCTTTCGGGTTGGCATTCAGTTTCCCCAACCCGATCAACCCGTTAACTTTCTTTTTTTTCTTTTTCTTTTGTATAAGAGAGAGTAAGGAGAGAGAGAATATTTAGGTTGTTTGGGTTAGGCTATACTTGGGTTTCGGGTCAGAGAAAGATGGAAGATGGGTTATACTTATGGTCTTATACCTAAATAACCAGGAAGATGTGAAAGATGAAAGGAAGCTCCAGCATCAGGATGAAAACCAATTGCCACTTCAGGTGTAGCGAAAGCCTGCATAGAAGTATGAGAATTAGAGCATGTTATAAGGGCTAATAATGTTAAAACTTTGAAATATAAAATAGACCAGCAGCATATGAATATGCTTACTGTCTTATCAGTTGCAACTCTGAATGTTCCTGGAATTGACACTCCAGCTCCTCCACCCATAGTAATCCCATCCAAAATTGCCACCTACATGGCATATTAAAAGAAGATATGTCCTGATCCTAAGATTGATTAGAAGAAACATTAAATATCTACCAAAATCATATGAAATAATTGATAGATATTTATAAAAGTAATTAGTAACCAGAAATTATAAGTTACTACCGACCCTTTTGTAAACACAATACCACTGTACTTACATGTGGCTTCAAAAATGTACCTACAAGGTACATGAAGCTATATAACGTCCAAAATAATTCCTTGCATCCTTCAATATCACCTGCAGAAGGTGAATTTTATATGACAAAGATGCCATACATAGTGAAAAAGAGTTATGACATCGAGACAGATGAACCGATAAGTATTATGTAAATCACCCAGAAGATGCATTGGTGCTATAACGTTCAGTTCATTGGTAAGAAATGCTATTAATCGTGCCAACTTAAAATCCTAACCAACATACGTGGTTTCTTTTTGTACCTTTTTTAATCATATCATAGATGGCAGAAAGATCTCCACCAGAACAAAAAGCCCTGCCACTGCCCTACAAATGAATGAACATTCTATGGATGAGTCCTTCATTAGAAAAATGAAGAAAGTAATTAAACAAATACATAAAAACAGAAAAAAGGAAATGTTTTCTGTTAGTTTAAAGAGTTACCTTCATTACCACAAAACCTACATCAGGGGTATCTTCCCAAGTTTTATATAGTTTCTGCAACCTGTTTCCCTGAAGATTGCCAGTTGTGACAACATGTCATCATTATAACCAATAACAAGTACAAGAATTTGATTAAGTAGTTGAAAAATCAATGGAGCACTTGAGTGTCTTAGAAAACTAAAGAAAAGTAACAAGATACCATTTTAATTATTCTTAACTAAATTGAACAAGAACCTTGATAAGTTTACGGACATAATACATGTACTAAACACATGATACCTGTATCACCACTCATTGACCTTGAACTTTTGAAGTATACTGACAAACTGATTCAACTCGGAAGTTAGTCAAATAATACGATCAAGACCAATTTGATTAATAAAAAATATATCAACCTGAAATTCTTGTAAATACTTCAAATGATAAGACATATACAAATAGTATATCTAAGAGGTAAAACAGACTATTTTTTTATTTATATTTTTAACTTCAAGGTTGCTTAATGCTTATTCTTCAATGCTAAACTCAAGAGATGCTGGTTGACAAAAGAGGTAAAACAGACTATTTTTTTTATTTATATTTTTAACTTCAAGGTTGCTTATTCTTCAATGCTAAACTCAAGAGATGCTGGTTGACAAAAGAGGAAAACAGACTAATTTTGAGTGATTAATTTCTTCTATTTGTGGGAAAAAATTGATACTTAAATTAGATCTCATAACTGAACTTAAGCCAAAAAATAATGGTTTTGGCTTTGTAACCTGTAACCAGATATCTTATCAGTTTAATTCTGTAAGCTAGCAGGATGGCCCCAGAAATGCAGAACTTCACACTTTAAGCAGTTGGCATATTAGAATTAGATTGCATTTGACTTCTGGATTATATACAAGTAATCATATGGGAAAAAGCATCTGAAAAAAGGAGATACAAACAATATAGTTGACCCAAACATATTTGAGTATAATATAAATATCACATGGGTAGTAATTAAACCCCTGTCTCCCTTCCTGGTTGAAAATTGACCTAATATAAAAATAATTTAGGTTGTGATGATTCGCAGGGCGTATTAGTCTCAAGAACAATGAAAAAGAAAAAGAACGCATATACAGTAAAGCAATCGGACCATGGAAGTGCTGAGGGCATTAAGGGATGAAGGTCTGTTGAGAACCACGAATTTCGAACATGCATTGCTTTCCACTAACACCTGTAAAATCATTAAATTTCCCCAAAAATACATCAAATATCAGTTTTCCAAGTCCTTGTATGCGGCGATAACTCTAAAAAAGATGGACTCACAGCGGAATCAGGATCTCCGACGGGGGGATGATCGGAGAGAGCGGTGTTGCTGCTACTACAAAGGCTTCGTTTAGATTCATGAAGGAAAAATCGAAAGCAGTGACGAACGCCAACCAGACTTCTCGCTAAGCTTTGCATCTATGTGTGTGTGAGAAAAGGGAGGAATTTGGGTAGGCGATTGATGGTGATTCCATGGTAGGAAAGGATGAAGCTATGGTGATGAGTCGCGTAAGGCAAAGGGTCCACATTGTTACGCACCAATTGGATGACTGGTTTCCTGGTTACCTGTCGACTGTCGTGTCGTGCTTTGCCACGCAAACATAGCTGTCTATGGAACATTCATAAGTCACAATTCTAACACGTGCTTTATCACGCAAACACCGCTCCTCTCTTAATCTTTAATTTTAATTAGATTAGTTTCGTCATTAAAAAAAAAACTCTCCACTCTCCCTCTACCTGCTCTTATCCTGCGTGTTAACAAGCTCACTTGAAGCTCTCCCGCAAACACCGGAGAGGTGCTTTCACAGTCCAGCACAAGCCATATATTTTGTCGCGAGGACCACTCTCGTAAGAGTACAAAAAGTGGTCACATAAAATAATACCTATTGGTTAGTTTTTTTACTACTTAGACTCGTAATGATCGCTTTTTATTATACTAAATTATGATACTCACATATTACTTAATTAACCAATCAAAATTTAATAAAAAGAAAGGTAAAAAGCTAAATAACTCATCTCTCCTCACCACACCTCATCCACATGTGGTGAATATCGTATCTCCTTTCCCACCACATCTTAACAAAGTGGTGCCACAACCACTCCCCAGATGGTCACCCCACAACACTCTCTCAACACCCTCCACTCCGTATACTCTAAGTGGGTATTTGGATTTAGCTTCTTATTATTGTTACTTATAAATTCATTACATTTTTGTAAGTTGATAAGTCAGTTTTTATGTCTTATTTAAGTTTATATACCCAAGTTGATAAACTTATAAACTAAAGAAGTTTTCTTATAAATTTTCTTAAAATGTAAATAGACATGTAAGCTAGAAAATGAGATAATCCAAGTTTCTTAAATCTTCTTGAACTTTGAAGTGTATTGGCAAGATGATTCCACTTGAAAGCTGTCAAATAATATAACTATGACCAATTTAATAAAATATAAAATATGAGCCAGATTTCTTGTAAATACTTCAAATATTGTTGTTTCTTTTGTTGGGCTACCCCTGTGTTATTGTATGTTGCAAAAAAGTGTAAATTAAGGGGTTAGACAGTTCTTATATTATTCTTTTTGGTGGTTTTTAATTAATGGTATGTGTTGCCTTGAATTATATTTTATAACTAATTAATATTTAAGTCAGAAAAGATGATGATCGATAAGTTTGTAATTAACCAGATAACGTACATTTGAGTTAAATTACGTATGCTAGTTGGATATATGACGTCCCTCAGAGACAAAAACCAAAACTTTATGCATAAAATATAGAGTAGTTGGCATATTAGATGCCATTTGACTTTCCAACTAAAAACAACCAAAAAAAACAATATAGTTGACCCAAACATATTTGATTGTAATATAAAATGTATATGAGTACCCTACCAATTAATCCCATGTATCCCTTCCCGATTAAAAAATTCACCTAATTTAACACCACTAGCAGTTTCTCTGATCATTTACAGGGCGTTATTAATCTGTAAGGATAACTTACGTATAGAGGGAGTCATTGAACCATGGAAGTATTGAGCTCGTTGAGGCATGACAGTCTGTTGAGAACTATGGTTCTCGAAGACGCATTGCTTTCCACTAGCATCTGTAAATCACAAAATACCCCAAAAATTACGTCAATAATCATGTTTTTAAGTTCTTGTAATCGTGAGTGCGTGATTAAAGTTGGACTCACTGCGGAACGAGGGTCACCGATGGGGGAATGATCAATGATCGAGGAGTGCGGTGTGTTGTTGCTACTGCAAAGGCTTCGTTTCAACTCATTGCAAGCTTCTGGCAATACTCTGCATCTCTTGTTGTGAATATGAGTGAAAATGGAGGAATTTGGAACTACGATTTGATGAATGGATGATACAAGTAAGGCGATCATCATATCGGTAGTAGTTATAAAAGAAAATGACTCCGGGTTGTTAGGTAAAAGGAGGAAGTAAGGAATGTGGACTACGTTGTAGCTGATTAGCGACTAGTTATTCATGGAAACAACGAGGCCCTCTCATATATTTTCACTAATATAAAATTAAAGTTAAATATAAAATTAAAACACCGACCAAACTAAACAATGAGTGGTTAAATACAAATTAACTTAGTAAACTACTCAACTAGTAAACAAAAACAATATGTAAATACTAATTACTTACAAGATAACTGATTAATAAAAAAAAATAAAAAGTAAGATATTAAAGTTTAAACAGTTAATAAGAATTAAACTAGTATATTAAGAAACAACGGTTAAAGGAAAATTTACACTTATTTGGGAAGTTATAGAGATTTTAAGTCATAAATTTGCCTTGGGTTTTTGAACTATCTTTTGATTGTTATTTGTTAATTTATTAGCAGTGAAACAGAAATCCATGATTAAGTATGTCTTTATAGCCGACAGACTTTAATCTCAATAAAGTTTTAATATATTGGATCACAAAAGACCCATCTCCTAAACCTTTGATTTTGTTTTTTTCTCAAGTTCTAAACTCTCGTCATGTATGATTACCAATGTAATTTCTTCTTGCCAAACGATTTTTTCTTAATCCTTCTAGCCATGCGTCTTAAACGAGGCCCAAAATGAATGATTAACTAAAGCAGAATAATAAAGAAAACAAGTGTTACTGTTCTGGTCGCGACGCGTCGCGGCGCGATCAGTGGACAGAAACACAAAAATTGCTCCTTTTGAGCCGAAACTCGCGGGAAACAACGGTTAACACTAAATTAACTTAATAAAAACAGATTAAGATCGTCCCCCGGCAACGGCGCCAAAAACTTGATGTGTGTTTTACGTACTAGTTTTAAATTTATATTTTACCGAATTATTTACTAAAAACTGCACGAATAGGCAAGTGTACCTAATCGTTTCGTATTATAGTTAGTAAGTCGGGTGTCGAACTCTTGGGGAACGGGAGCTAAACTGATTTTATCAAATTAACTTAGAATTAACTAAAATAAACTAATTAAACCTAATAAATATAATTAAACTCAATAAATGCAATAAAATACCAAACTAAAGCAATTAAACTATATTAAGGGGAATTTGTTATCAAGATTAAAACTTTATTATTCTAAGTGACTACTAACATTACTAAATTACCAAAAACAACTAATTAAGCAAAAAGCAAGCAACTTTTATGGATTAAACTATCAAATTAAAAGGCTTCCCTCCCTAGATTCAATTCCACCCTTTTCAAGTTGGTTTTATAAATCAAAATCAATGCATTGGACAATTAATAACACTATACCGATTCATATATTGTTAGACTCTTGATCCGAGTATCCAACTTATTTAATCATGCAATTAACTAATCAATTGGTCATTAAATCAATTAACTACACAATTAAGCATATTTAAGTTCGTATCTATCAAGATCTAATCTTTAATGATTGATTAAGTTACCAAATCATTTAATTAACACATGAAAGTCATCATATATCAATTCTAACACATTAAAGCTCCTATCTTGATTGTGTAACCCTAGGTTTTGATCAAACACTAGTCAACACTAATTATTGGTCCTAATTAGCATTAATTAAAGTCTTATAAATGGATTGGTCCTCCAATTTACATCAACTCAGATTCTAAACAAATTAAAAACATAATTAAAACATGCTAGGATCATTGATTAGATTTGAAAGATAAATATAATGCCATTAAAGTAAAAAAGATACAAAATTAACCAACTTGATAGAGTTTCATCTCCTCTAGGGAGGAAAACAGAAAACTTAGCCTATTACAAGCATAATCAACTTCTGGAAATCAAGATTAAACATTAAAAACACAAGGGAAGTAGAAAAACCGTAAAAAACAAGAATTCCAAGCCTTTAATCTTCAAAGTTATGCTCCAAATCTTCAAATCCGAGCTCAAGCTTCCTGGGATGTGTTAAGGGATGTATTTAGCAGAGGAATGGTGGAAGAAATCGGGTGGTTAATCCTGTTTCAGATCTGGAAGTTCGTTTAAATAGATTTCTGAAAACAGGGGTGTCGCGCCGCGACGAGCTATTTTAACCCGATCCCAACTCGTTCAAATTTCGAAGCCGGCGTCATCTAAACACGTCGCGCCGCGACGTCACGTGGCGAAGACGGACCTTATCCGGAAGACTTTGTCGCGCCGTGACAATCAAGGCGGTCGCGCCGCGACACCTCTTTGGCCGGCCGGATCCTTCTTTTCTTGGGCTGGACCTATTGGGCTTAGCTTCTTTCTTTTTATTTCTTTCTTTTTTCATTTGGGCCCATTATTTTTCTCGACTTCCTTTTTACTTTCTCGACTCCTCGGACTTTATTTATTTTTCTCGATTATTTAAATATTTCGCCTTTTTAGCCTGCAAAATATAAAAGAAACGGTAAACGTATCTTTTTACAATTAAATAAACATTTTTCGGCTAAAACCAACCCGATATCGCATAATATTTATATATATTTAGCGCGATATCACACACCTTATAAAATGGTCATGAAATTGAAAAGAAAGGCATTAGACCATGTGTATAGCATGGCCCGAATGTCTCGGGTTCCTTTGGGTTCAAGGGGCAGGTTCGGGAACACCCCTACGGAGGTTTCGGGTTCCTTCAAAAAAATTCAACGCGGGTCCGCCAACCCGATGAAACTTGCAGTCTTTTTCTTTTCTTTTTTTTTTGGTTTTTTAGTGAGAGTGAGGAGAGAGAAAAATATTTGGGTTGTTTGAGTTGTTTGGGTTGATTTGGGAAGTGTTATACTTGGGTTTTGGGTTAATTTGGGTTGGGAAGGAAAAAGTAAAAAAAACTGATGTAGCATTTGGGTTGATTTGGGAAAGGGAAAGGTTTTATGGATGGCCTTATAGAAAGTATAATTGTATTGTCATTGCTGACACATTAGGTCGAGGTGTGTTTTGTACTTTTGTATGTACGACCATCCATGATATATTTAGAGATTTATATTTTATGGGCAAAAGTTCAAACGAGATAAATTTTCATACTAGAACCGCGAGAACAATCTTAGCAGTCGAATTCCCCCTCCTTCAATTGGATTGCCCACTCATTCATTCCTTACATGCACCCTGTCACACTTAATTTTCCCACGCTCTTCATCCATGAATTCCATTATCTAAAATGAACGGCCAAGATTGGTTCTCGCAGTTCTCGTACGAAAAACAGTTTTAGTTTGAACCCTCCCCATATTTAAAGAAGAACGGTTGTTCGTGCTAAAATTGTGAAAACAAATCATGATCTTTGATTAAAATAGATCAATTACTAATTACTTAAAGGTTTATTAATAACTCATTAATACACTCATTAATAAGTCAATAATGGCTCGTAAATGACGCAATAATGGTGTATTTTAGAAAAATCAAGTGTTGCTCATCAATAATGGCTCGTAAATAACGCATTAATGAGTATACAAATGACCAAGTTACTTCTATTAATGAGTTATTAATGATGTTACTAACAGTTTTCGCGGTTTTCATAGAAACACGGTTCTTATTTGAACAATCCTATATATATATATATAAAACTTCTCATTTATTTCACCAAAAACGGAGATTTCATAACGATTCATTATTCAATGTAACAACTCATCAATCGGTACATAGGTCGGGTTTTCCGACCATACATCAACTTATGATCTAATAAGTTATATTAATAATTAACATGAAATCAAGTGCATGTTTTAGGGTCGGGGATGACGACATTACAAGCCTTTGCAACCGTTTGAGCACCGGGCTTTTGAAGAATCGGTCCATATACTGGATTCTTGACATAGTCACAAAGACAATCATTTTGGTCATGAAGATCATTGCAACATTCTGAATCTGGAGGTGGTGCCGTATTACCAAGTATAAAGGGAAGGCACGGTGCTAACTTTGCAGGTTCGCAATCTGCTGCCATACCCATCTGCACTTCCACCATAAAAATGGTCATGGATACAATCACCATGACCCAAGAAGCATAAAACATATTCATTTTCGAAAGAATTCCAAGGTACAGAACTATAAGATATTCGATATTGTTTTAAGAATTTTTGTAGTATTCTCTCTCACAAAACAAGCTCGTTTTGCAATCCTATTTATAGACATTAAAAGGTAAAGTATTTATTTTGACATCTTTGGTTATAGAAAGAAAGTTAATAAAATTAATTCATATATAGAAAGAAAGTTAATAAAATTAATTGGTAAAGATATTAGGTTGATGGAATTTACAACATTAATTTAATTTAAAATTTTAAAATATATTTAATTACCTGATTAGCGGTATCAGGTGTTGTGTAGTGATAGCCCCTCTTAAGAGGTTGTTTGTTCAAGTCTTGTTGTGGACAATAGAGTAGATTCAGAGGTGAATTTTCTGGTTGTGTGTGTATACCGTTCAAAACAAAACTGATTGCTTTATTGTAAAGTGAACAAGTAAAGTTGTAAAATCTGGACGGGTTATTTATAGGTCAACGAGAGAATGAAGAAGAAATTTAGCAAAATTAATAAGTCATAATGTACTAGCGTAAGGCAGAATTTAAATAAATGTTGCTAAACGTGTATCAAACAAACTAGTTTAACACCTTGTGTATAAATACGAAAATGGTTAAAATAAACTTTAAATATTTATGGTGTTAAAGTGTACTAACATATATAATAAAACAATTGTAATACATAGGTATTAAAAATATATTAAAATAGGGGTAAATATATTTCTATAATCATATCGTCATCAAAAAAATTTTGTACAATATTTCTATAATCATATCTGAATCGTTTAGTTTAATCCAATTGGTATACGTGATTGTATAAATAATTACTAAAATAGGTAGATGTATCTATTAAATTATTTAAATAAATGTTTTTGTTAAAATATTTAAGTGTTGATAAACCAAATAAGCTAAAAAATGACATTTGAGAAAATAACTTATTTATAAGCCATTTGAGAAAATAAAGATGATGAATGATGAAAGAAATTCTAGAAAATGATGACAATAAACTCATTTCTTTTAGTATATATTAAATATAAGATACTTTACATTAATTATTATTATTTTTGAGTTAATAACATAGATAGTCTCGTGTTATTTAGTCTTTTAACTTTAGAAAATTACACTGAAAGTCCTGTGATTTGTATTTTATTTCTGTTTTGATTCTTTACATTAACTTTAGGAAATTAAATAGAACCTTGGTTACTATTAGATAAATAAACTCTATATTTTACTATTAAAGAAGTGGTATTGTTATCATTTTCCTTCTTATCTTTGTTTTTAAACAAACTTTCACTTTTTAACACACCTTTAATTTCTCTCTTTAACTCGTTGTCTCTCTCACGCACGTAGTGATACAAAACTTTCTCTAACCACCTCTCTTTAAACCAAATCCATCAATGGTGTTGAAGGAGAGCTCATGTGTGTTACTATTTTACTATTGAACCGCGTTAAGGGCAGTGAGAAGCACAAGCAAAGGATATGTCGTAAGAATTAAAAACAAAGGTAATCCCCTTTTGTGTCACACTCCATTTAAAAAAAATAAAGAGTAGAAAAGTAATTAATAAATTAATTAATAGTTAGTCTATCAAGATAATACTTAAAGAAATTACCATAATTTGATTAAAATAGTTTTATAACATTTGTTTCACTATGCACTAGTCTATCTTCGTGATTTCCTATGAGAGCTTCATACACGACATTTTTTTGTTTAAAGATACAGATAATATCCATAAAGATTATCAAAAGGCGGGCGCATGAGGAAATCCGAATTGTCAGTTTAGGACGGAGCGTTGCCTTTATCCTTTTCTGCGGAGTTGGTAGCACCTGAAGGAATAAAACACCACACGATTAAGCATAAAACTTACTGAATTTGAACACTCTAGATAATATACCAAATATATAGATTGTACGTGGGTATACGATTCACCGTAAAATGGCTGCCACTCAAGCCAATAGTTGTTACCCAGGCTATAAGGTGTCACTTAGGCTATTAGGTATCACTACGACTATAAGATGTCACTCACGCTATAAGATGCCACTCAGACTATTACAACACATACAAAAATACAATAAGCACACATACACATAGCATATTGAGTGATAGACGTACTCACCTCAAGTCTTGATTAGTAAATTCGTGACAAAATATTCAACAAGTATTAACATGTGTATATCAAGTACGGTATTAAAGTATAGATTTTGTCCTTCTATCAGCACTGGACATGGTTGTAACCTACTCACAAAGCCTACAAGCATGGTCACTCCACCGTGTCATGCTTTATTTCTACACTACTGTGCCACGAGTGGCATGCCTATGTCTAGGTAGTTTTGGCATAGTGGTACCCCAATGTCCGCATGGCTCTTGCCCCCGTTGGCACGCCTATGTCCACCACTGGACGTCAGTTCGATATGAACATCTACGCTTCCCTAAACTTAATTTCATATCAATTTTAAGCATAACTCATGAGTTTCCAATACCTTAGCTCAAGTAGATAATCCATAATAGCACTATAATCATTAATATGATTACCTTCTATTAATCTTATGATCATTCTCCTAATTCTTCACCATTTAACAGCTTACTACAAAATTACCAACATGTAACACTAGATTTCAGTTATAAGGCTTGTAATATAGCATAAAACAGAAAATGGTTGAACCCTTTTATCATCAACACCATTGTTAGTGATTCAAGAACACCAACTGAGCCAACTTCATATTTAGGTACATGTGTTTCTTTGAGATTCATAAAGTGTGTGTCGTTGCAAACCCAAAGCTCAACGAAATTCCACATTTTGTTTTTTTTTATTCTAGATTTGTGATTACTCTTACATTAGTAATTCCTGATTTGTGTGTTGTTACTTTTATTTTGTTCCAAAGCAATTCTAGATGCATATATATATATATGGTGGGGAAGGGGAGGTGGTGAAGGCATGCGGTGGTTAGACGAGGCTAGAGAAAGTAGGGGGAGAGAACTTGAGAGAGGGTTAGAGAGATAACGGATCTCATGTTACCAAATTTTGGAAAGAGAGAACAAGAGATAGAGAGTTTAGAAAGAGATGTGACAAAAGGGGGATTAGAAGAATGGTGTCGGGTAACAAGGTTAAAAGATCTAAATGGATATGAAGGTGGTCAAAAATGGTGATGTGGGCAGCTGGTGATGGATTTAGGGGAAGGGGTTGGGTATTCGGGTCTAAGGGAACAGGTGTAGATGGTGGTGTATAAATAAGGGGTAGTGTATTTGGGTGGCAGTTGTCACGTTCTCCGGTGAACGGGAGGTGATGGTGGCGGTTGTTACATACTCATGTGAATGGGTGGCGGTGGGTGGGAGAGATTGAAGGATATGATTTTAGAATTTGAAAAATAAATAAGAGAAATGGTATGGGTAATTTTGTCTTTTCAAGTGCACTAAGGGCTAACAATGAAACAAAATATAAACTATGAGTATCAATATTGTAATTTTTAAAATTCAAGAACTAAATATGAAATTTCATTCAAAACCACGTTGACCAAAAAAATAACTCTAGTACTTAATGGGTCATTACATTGTTGTTATACAAGTTTAGTGGTTTCAACTTTCAAGTGTTTTGATTTCTTGACCGGATTAAAAATTGGATAATGTTCATATTTATAATTTTATAGAATTACAAAAGTGAGCAATAATTTTTTTCAAGTTACATGAAACAATTAATTTCATCTCTCTCTCTCTATATATATATATACATACTAGTATGGTACCCGTGTAATGTCGTGGTGACGAATAATTTCTACCTGATAATATGTCATTTTATAAAATATATGAGTTTGGTATTCGGCGAATAGTTTCAACCCCGTAACATGATGTTTCATTTTTTTTTCTTTTCTTTCTATCAATTCTTTTTTCATTTTCAAAACAAATTTTTAAAAACAAAAAAACAACCATTTTCATTATTATTTGAGGGTGACAAAGTGTGTTGTTGTGGAAGAACTCGTTTATTGGTGAGTGTGTAAGTAGAAGAGAGAAATTGAGGTTATTTGAGGAGTATATTAGTAATTTTCAATTGTCAAAATTTTAAAAGATTAAGTAAATTAGGAGATGGAGTATTAATGTACTATATCTCAAGCCCTTGTAAGCACGGGCCAGGTTTCAATGTGTTTTATAATTTTGTTTAATTTTAATTTTTTAAACTAATTTAGTCACCACACATTTCAAATAAGGAGTGTACGTACACTATTATTCTACACAAATTGTATAACCCAAAACAATCATAGTTAGGGAATGTAATCTTAAAAAAACAATTGTAAAAAACAATCTAGTAGGTTGTCTTAACTTTAAAGATTTTTTGAATTTCCTCCACCGGTTCTTTCATCATTTATTGTTTTGATATCTTCTTCTGTAGCCTTGTTCACCTCTTCATGTGTAGGGATTATTAGTTTGCCGGATATGTCAAAGTGTGTAAGGCTTATTATTCCTTCCATTATGTGATAAGCACGAGATGTTGTTCTAGAGAGATTTTAAGATCTTTGTATAATTTTTGCCATGTTGGTCCACATAAACTAACCGGTAGAGCTTCATCGAACGTCACATCCACCTCATACACTTGTAAGTGAGTATATATTGCTTGTTTTTTTAGCTACATTCCTTTTTATTACAGTCGGGAAAATAGAATATGTGTAGTTATATATATGTAGTGAGATTATTATGTCAACAAAATGGGAATTCATAGTCAATCAAACATATGTCAAACATACCATGAAATTGATGATATTTGAACACATTCTTTCTCTATCTCTTCATATCTAGCTGCACTTTTCTGAACCTTCGCGCAAGCCTAGCATGATAACTCCTTTGAACACCTATTACGAAAATGGTTCATTTATTAATAATTTTAATAAGAAGAAGAATCAATAAACATACAACAACAATGAAGTAAGTAAAACAATAAAAATTGCATTTTATAATAAATACTTACATTGTTGTAAATGAGAAATATTTGGATTTTCGCTCATTGCATCACGATATTGTTGGCTATCTTAGAAATCTTATCATACAATCTTGTGTATACGAAGTTGTAAATAGATTTGAAATGTTAAAAATTGAGAAGCCTATAGAATTTGAAATAGAGTATAAAGTAATGAGAAATCATAATTGCAAATTAAGAGTAATAATTAATATTAATGAGTAATAAATTTTGATAGTTACATAAGTATTGTTAACCTACAATATTTGATATTTTGAGAACTATTCCTTTGGTTTTGCTAGGTTGTAAATATATTTGACTTTAACAATTTTAATAATTAGAAAAATTAATAAACATAAAACAATAATGGAGGTAAATCAATAATGACCGTATTTTATGATAAAGTCTTATATTATTATAAATGAGAAAATTTTGATATATCCCTCATTACAATATGGTATTGTTGGATTTCTTGGGAATCTTATTGTATAATCTTGTACATATGAAATTGTAAATAGATTTTGGGATCTTAAAAATTGACAAGTCTAGATAAATTGTAATAGAATATAAAGTAATGATAAATCATATTTGCAATTTAAGAGTAATATTGTTGGATATCTTACAAATCTTATCATACAATCTTGTGTATATGAAGTTGTAAATAGATTTGGAATATTTAAAATTGAGAAGCTTAGAGAATTTGAAATAGAGTATAAAGTAATAATAAATCATAATTACAGATTAAGAGTAATAATTAATATTAATGAGTAATAAATTTTAATAGTTACATAAATATTATTAACCTACAATAATTAATATTCTGAGAATAATTACAAGCCTAGATAAATTATAGAATAAAATAATGATAAATCATATTTACAATTTAAGAGTAATAATTAATATTTATGACTCATGAATATTGATACTTACATAAGTATTGTTAATATAAAATAATTGAAATATATTTGACATATTAATAATTTATAATGTTGAAGAAATCATAAGAGAGTATAAAGTAATGATAAATAATAATTGCTATTTAACAGTAATAGTTATCATTAAAGTCTAATAAATTTGTATAGTTTAATATATGGTCTTAGGTTATTCTAATAACATATAAGTTACAAATAATTAATAAAAAACATATAGGAATTATGGACATGGATAAATAATATAAAGTGACTTTTATAGTTATTGGTTGTTATTTAAGTGTAGTAATTAACATTAATGTGTAATAAATTTGAATTATTTTTTGGGTGTTGTTATATTACTATAGTAACATATAAGTTACAACAACATCTTCGATAAAGATTTTGTAAAACAATATGAAGTTCATTTAATTACGCAAAAACTAATAATTTCAAACATGAAAACATAGATTTTAAAACTCAAACCAAAGTATATTATTTTCAAATGACCTAATTATAATAATAATATCATAAATAATTAAGCTACTTATTTGATAAAAGTCAAAAACAAAAGACATTAATCTAAACGGTAGCAATCTCAAACCCTTCAAACTTTTTCTTTCTTCATAAACACAAGCCTCTTCTTCGCAACATAAACATCCTTCTACGTCCCCATCTTTGTCTTCAATATTTTGATGTTTTCCATATGAACTCACCACATTTATTTTTGAGCCACCGTTAGGAGTAACAATTTCACAATCATCACTATCAATCACAACTTTGTTTCTTGTTGTACATTAAAATTAGGAAATATATAGAGTAAACTTCGAAATTCTTTTACTATTTATGTTCTTTTCATTTTTAAATAATCATAGTTAAAGACAATAATACCTTTAATAATTCAACCTCTATAGGAAAGTTTGCAAGTAACTCAGGTTGGTCATTTACATTACCAACGATGAAAATATGATAGTTATTGGTAATGTTGTACGTTGCAATGCTCAACATAAACACATAATTTTCTACCATTATATTCAACTCATGTGGGAACACATCAGTTTCTACATTCGATGGGATCGACTTGAAAAGGTCGTAAGCACTCTTTTCAATAAGTTTAGCAGCTTCACGATGAAAGAGACAAAGAGACACAGAACCTGATGTGTCTTTAACACGGATTTGGAGCTTATACCTACGATAAATATTACGGGATATGTCTTGCAATTGGTATGTGTACAAAACCAATAAAATCATGGTTATTTAAAATTTAGAGTCCTTACCTATACTCAAAGCCAAAACCCGTCTAACCACACTTTTCACACTTCCATTCCTTGTAATCTTCAATGGTATATTGGTCTAGAGTATCATTAGGAACACTTCGCAAACACTTTCTACATGCAACATAATACCAGAGTTGATCTTTTTGCACACATAAAATCTTCCCAACAATTATAACTTTCTTCACTTGCAAAGCATAAAGGTCAATTTTCATAGATATATAATAAAAGATTTACCACAAATAGTAAACTTCATTAAAGTAAAACAAACTAGCTCACTAATGTTGCGCAAATTGTTAACCAAAACACGTTTACAACATGGTGCAAACTCACTTAATGTATAATCAATATTCAACATTCAATGTTTGCATACTTCTCAGGTGTGATTGGGACTTTAGGATTAGCTAAGACACTATCACGTCAAGCAAAAATACACAAACAGATAGAAACAGATCTTATATAATTATACACACAATGAAATAATTTTTGCAAGCGTATCTAGATATGAACATGTATCGCTCTTTAAAACTCAACACAGCAGGATTTTCAGAATTGAAAATAACTCTTGTCCGAAAATAGCAGTTTGATACTCTAGGTTTGCCTATAATATTATAAGTAGAAGTGAAATAGAACCTGACAAACAATTACTACATACGTAACTACAAATATGTCCAAAAAGTTAAATAATTACCTAGCCAAGGACGGGATTTCACCAATTGCAAAACAACTATTATGTGGCTGTCTACATCATATTTCAAAACGCACTCCATAAAATGATTAGCATGCTCAGCCCAAAGAGTGCATCGAAGACGTTTCTTTTTTTGGTTTCTATTTTGTGGGATGCCCATAAGTTACAAATGAAAAGAGCAATAAATAATTAGAGAAAAATACATTTAATAAATTCAAAAACAAAGAGGCTGTTTTGAATTAAAAGGAATACACATTACACATACTTGTCACTTAATAATTGAAAACAAACTCTCCGGATAGACCATCCATCATTGGATGTATAATGACATCCGTGTATTCACCTAACACACCGATAATATCTACAAACCAACACAACAAAAAATTACTAAAATAATGTAATACAATGAAATCCATCTAATGTTAATGAACAATACTACATACATAAAAAATTAAGCAAAGATTTATCTAAACAATCGGCGCACATGTAAATATCTTGCTATATTAAAACATATGGTTAACCACAAAGCACAAAAGGAAAATACCTATTGCGTGATCTTCTCCAACTTTTTTCTCAATAATTTTTTCAAAGTTAGTGAATGAGAAGATACTAACTTCAAGTGAAAACCCCTTGCTGATTTCTTTCACACGTGAATTTAGTAGAAAGTTAACACGATAAGAATGTGTAGTCATCTTAACATGACCATTGTTTTCCGCAAGACTGAAATTAGTAATAGCATAGACATGTCACTCAACAATCAAGTATTTGAATTTAACAATCAAACTTTTTTTACGGTGGCGAAAATCCTTGTTCCTTTTAAGTAAACAAAACAAATAAAAAATCGTATATAAGATAAAAAAAATCATATATAGGGTAAACCAATATGTTAATGTAATCTTTTTAAAAAAAGAAATACCTCCTCGTCCATCAACACCATTTCGATACAATATGCTTCCGAAGGTTTCATATAGACATGCTGCTCCCACAATCGAACAACACGGACTTGAATTTTTCACCCACATCGGGGTTTACCTTACTTAACAAATGATATTTGGAGGCCATTATCTTAGAAAAAATTAACAAATGTGTAAATGGTGCAATATGCGTAAACTAAAGCAAAAGGAGAAGGAAACTTTGGAATTTATAAACTTTTGGTTGGAGCTCAAATTTAGTACTATTTATATGAGAGCTCAAATGTAGTATGTACTACGCTCATTTACTTCTAATAAATTCTAAGGTATAATCGAAAATAATATTTAATACACTAATTGCATAATGCATGTTAAGACATAACCGGAAAAAATACTCAATACTGTAATTGAATAGCATAACTCTAAACATAACCGGAAAAAATACTTAATATACTAATTGAATAGAATAACTCTACTAAGACATAACTGAAAAGAATAGCATAATACATGTTAAGTTATAACTGAAAAAAATACTTAATACACTAATTGAATAGCATAACTCTACTAATATGTAACCAAAAAAATACTTAATACACTAACACATAACCAAAAAAAAATTTAATACACTAATAGAATTGCATAACTCTACAAAGACATAACTGAAAAAAATACTTAATACACTAATTGAATAGCATAACTCTACAAAGACATAACCGAAAAGATTACTTAATACACCAATATATAACCGAAAAAAATACTTAATACACTAAAAGTTAATAATAGTTAATGAAGCTCATAATTGGGTGAGAATAGACATTGTCTTCAAAGCCAGACTCCTAATATGTTGACACATCATCCACTCACCTAGGCTAATTAGCTGGATTCAAGAATTGAAACTCAATTATGCATGCCATATATGTTTGTAACCTTACTAAGTTATAAGAGATATAGATTATAATGTAGTGTGTATGTCTATATATATATACATGTATGTATGTGTGTGTGTAAAAGTTCAAAGAAGAACAGTTGTTCGTGCGAAAATTATGAAAACAAATCTTGATCTTTGATAAATATAGATCAATTACTAATTATGTAAGGGTTTATTAATAACTCATTAATGCACTCATTAATAAGTCATTAATGGCTCGTAAATGACGCAATAATGGTGTATTTTAGAAAAATCAAGTGTTGCTCATCAATAATGACTCGTAAATGACGCATTAATGAGTATATAAATGACCAAGTTACTTCTATTAATGAGTTATTAATGATGTTACTAACCATTTTCGCGGTTTTCATAGAAACATGGTTCTTATTTGAACAATCCCCTATATATATATATATATATATATATATATATATATATATATATCTTCTCATTAATTTCACCAAAAACGGAGATTTCATAACGATTAATTATTCAATGTATCCACTCATCAATCGGTACATAGGTCGCGTTTTCCGACCATACATCAACTTATGATCTAATAAGTTATATTAATAATTAACATGAAATCAAGTACATGTTTTAGGGTCCGGGATGACGACATTACAAGCCTTTGCAACCGTTTGAGCACCGGGCTTTTGAAGAATTGGTCCATATACTGGATTCTTGACATAGTCACAAAGACAATCAGTTTGATCATGAAGATCATTGCAACATTCTGAATCTGGAGGTGGTGCCGTATCACCGAGTATAAAGGGAAGGCACGGTGCTAACTTTGCAGGTTCACAATCTGCTGCCATACCCATCTGAACTTCCACCATAAAAACTGTCATGGCTACGATCACCATGACCAAAGAAGCATAAAACATATTCATTTTTAAAAGAATTCCAAGGTACAGAACTATAACATATTCGATATTGTTTTAAGAATTTTTGTAGTATTCTCTCTCTCACAGAACAAGTTCGTTTTGCAATCCTATTTGACATTAAAAGGTAAAGTATTTATTTTGACATATTTGGTTATAGAAAGAAAGTTAATAAAATTAATTTATATATAGAAAGAAAGTTAATAAAATTAATAGATAAAGATATTCGGTTGATGGAATTTACAACATTAATTTAATTTACGATTTTAAAATATATTTAATTATCTGATTCATTAATGATTTATTAATGCACTCATTAATAAGTCATTAATGGCTCGTAAATGACGCATTAATGAGGTATTTTAGAAAAATCAAGTATTGCTCATCAAATACGGTGTACCGGGACGCAATTTATGATTTCACCGTTGAGTAATATATAAATGACCAAGATACCTCAATTAATGAGTTGTTAATGATGTTACTAACAGTTTTCGCGGTTTTCATAAAAACACAGTTCTTATTTGAACAATCCTCTATATATTTATGTGTGTGTATATATATATATATATATATATATATATATATATATATATATATATATAACTTCTCATTTATTTCACCAAAAACGAAGATTTCATAACAATTAATTATTCAATGTAACAACTCATCAATCACTACATAGCCCGGATTTTTCGACCATACATCAACTTATGATCTAATAAGTTATATTAATAATTAACATGAAATCAAGTGCATGTTTTATGGTCGGGGATGACGACATTACAAACCTTTGCAACCGTTTGAGCACCGGGCTTTTGAAGAATCAGTCCATATACTGGATTCTTGACATAGTCACAAAGACAATCATTTTCGTCATGAAGATCATTGCAACATTCTAAATCTGGAGGTGGTGCCGTATTACCGGGTATAAAGGGAAGGCACGGTGCTAACTTTGCAGGTTCGCAATCTGCTGCCATACCCATTTGCACTTCCACCATAAAAACCGTCATGGCTACAATCACCATGACTCATAAATTCCTTACATGCACCCTGCCACACTTAATTTTCCCACGCTCTTCATCCATGAATTCCATTATCTAAAATGAACGGCCAAGATTGGTTCTCGCAGTTCTCGTACGAAAAACAGTTTTCGTTTGAACCCTCCCCATATTTAAAAAAGAACGGTTGTTTGTGCTAAAATTGTGAAAACAAATCATGATCTTTGATTAAAATAGATCAATTACTAATTACTTAAAGGTTTATTAATAACTCATTAATGCACTCATTAATAAGTCAATAATGGCTCGTAAATGACGCAATAATGGTGTATTTTAGAAAAATCAAGTGTTGCTCATCAATAATGGCTCGTAAATAACGCATTAATGAGTATACAAATGACCAAGTTACTTCTATTAATGAGTTATTAATGATGTTACTAACAGTTTTCGCGGTTTTCATAGAAACACGGTTCTTATTTGAACAATCCTATATATATATATATATATAACTTCTCATTTATTTCACCAAAAACGGAGATTTCATAACGATTCATTATTCAATGTAACAACTCATCAATCGGTACATAGGTTGGGTTTTCCGACCATACATCAACTTATGATCTAATAAGTTATATTAATAATTAACATGAAATCAAGTACATGTTTTAGGGTCCGGGATGACGACATTACAAGCCTTTGCAACCGTTTGAGCACCGGGCTTTTGAAGAATCGGTCCATATACTGGATTCTTGACATAGTCACAAAGACAATCATTTTGGTCATGAAGATCATTGCAACATTCTGAATCTGGAGGTGGTGCCGTATTACCAAGTATAAAGGGAAGGCACGGTGCTAACTTTGCAGGTTCGCAATCTGCTGCCATACCCATCTGCACTTCCACCATAAAAATGGTCATGGATACAATCACCATGACCCAAGAAGCATAAAACATATTCATTTTTGAAAGAATTCCAAGGTACAGAACTATAAGATATTCGATATTGTTTTAAGAATTTTTGTAGTATTCTCTCTCACAAAACAAGCTCGTTTTGCAATCCTATTTATAGACATTAAAAGGTAAAGTATTTATTTTGACATCTTTGGTTATAGAAAGAAAGTTAATAAAATTAATTCATATATAGAAAGAAAGTTAATAAAATTAATTGGTAAAGATATTAGGTTGATGGAATTTACAACATTAATTTAATTTAAAATTTTAAAATATATTTAATTACCTGATTAGCGGTATCAGGTGTTGTGTAGTGATAGCCCCTCTTAAGAGGTTGTTTGTTCAAGTCTTGTTGTGGACAATAAAGTAGATTCAGAGGTGAATTTTCTGGTTGTGTGTGTATGCCGTTCAAAAAAATTGATTGCTTTATTGTAAAGTGAACAAGTAAAGTTGTAAAATCTGGACTAGTTATTTATAGGTCAACGCGAGAATGATGAAGAAATTTAGCAAAATTAATAAGCCATAATGTACTAGCGTAAAGCAGAATTTAAATAAATGTTGCTAAACGTGTATCAAACAAACTAGTTTAATACCTTGTGTATAAATACAAAAATGGTTAAAATAAACTTTAAATATTTATTGGCATTTTATATATTTATTTATATTTTTATAAAAATACAGGTTTTACACTAATTCTTCACCATTTGACTCATTTAACAACTTACTACAAAATTACCAACATGTAACACTAGATTTCAGTTATAAGGCTTGTGATATAGCATAAAATAGAAAATGGTTGACCCCTTTTATCATCAACACCATTGTTGGTGATTCAAGAACACCAACTGAGCCAACTTGATATTTTGGTACATGTGTTTCTCTGAGATCCATAAAGTGTGTTGTTGCAAACCCCAAGCTCAAAGCAATTCCACATTTTTTTCTTTTTTTAATTCTAGATTTGTGATTACTCTTACATTTGTAATTCTGGATTTGTGTATTGTTACTTTGATTTTGTTCCAAAGCAATTCCAGATGCATATATCTATGGTAGGGAAAGGGAGGTGGTGGCGGCATGCGGTGGTTAGACGAGGCTAGAGAAAGTAGGGGGAGAGAACTTGAGAGAGGGCTAGAGAGATAAGGGATCTCATGTTACCAAATTTTGGAGAAAGAGAACAAAAGATGGAGAGGTTAGAAAGAGATGTGACAAAAGGGGAATTAGAAAAAATGGTGTCAGGTAACAAGGTTAAAAGATTTAAATGGATGTGTAAAATATCCCTTCTTTAACATTTAAATGTAATGTCACTTAGTGTAAATAATCAAAACTAAAACAAATTGTTAACCATAGTGGACCGTCGGTGTAATTTTTAAAGTTAAAGCATTAAATTGGCAACTTAGGTATAAAAACATAGACCATCTATGTACTTAACTCTTCTTTTTCTTATTTTCTATGGTAACGCACATGTTACCGTAACTTGTGAAAAAATGATTGTCATAAATATTTAGGTCATTGTTCTCATGGGTTCTTGAACTTGCTTTTAGATCCTTAAGTGGGCTCATTCAAAACTAAAATATCAACAACAAACTTATTGCCCCTATTAGCTGCATAGTTGTAAACTTGTAACAGAAACAAAGTATTTTAGTTCTCCTATTATGAAATCATTTGTAGCAATATGTAGTTGAGTCAAATGTACTAGAAAGTCGATACATCAAACATTTGAGTTGAGAAAAGTGACCTTACATAGAGATATTTTAAGTTAATCTTCGGCACGAAAACAACATATAACATAAAAAGCTTATACTAGTTCATTAAGTCAAGGCAATATTTTTAACCTAAACATGAGGTTCAGGACATTGACCCGGGTAATCAGCACAAGTGCTAGGGTCTGGAGTTTCCACACCACAAGCATCTCCAACTTTTTTAATTTGTGACGTAACCAGAAGTTTGCAATATTTTGGATCCTTTAGAAAATCACAATATCAACCATCTTGTTCTTTCAAATGGTTGCAACATTCTAAGTCCGGAGCTGGTAATGGTGCATTAGGCTCCAAAAATGGAGCACATAGTCTAACCTTACTCGAATCACGATATGCCGCCATTCTCACATGCACTCTCCCCGTAAGAATTGTTACAGCTACCACTATCACTACACCAATAACATGATATATCTTTTCCTCAACAAAAATAGAAAATGAAGAATACAATGGTAAATGATGCTAATTTATACCTTTCATAAAAAAGATGATGTTAGTTTATTTATTACTATAGTATAGTATGGAAGAAGAGTTGCTACGCTATGAAAACTAAACCTACTTGATATCTTGATCACTAAAGATTAGATTTACTTGTTGTTTGATTTATATATTTATTTATAAAAAAGGTCAATAAAGTAGGTTAGTCTAACATTCTATGTTAACAACTTTTACATTACATTGAAAATCTTTTAATATAAATAAAAGATTAACTTTAATAAAAACTGTTGATAATTCTAGCCATTAATTTGAAATATAAGTCTTAATTACTAAATCTTAATAATTCATTTTGATAAAATTAAAATCCAATTTAGACATTTTAGTTAAAATTGAATTCAATTTAGGCTTTAAATTAAATCAAAATTATTATAGATAAATTCAAACATGCACTTTTTAAATCATAAAATATCGTATTTGCTCACTTTAATTTACAAATATCATATTTACCCTTTATAATATTTTAAAATATCATATTTAACCAAGTTCTTAGTTTTATCCTTCTAAAATACTTTATAACAATTTTAAATTCTTTTCTAATTATAACCAATAAAGGCTTACCTTTATTGCCCATAATTGTAATAATAATAATCGATAACTTATACAAAACATACAATCACGTCTCTTCATATCATGATACCATTTTTCTGCTATCACTTCTGCCCTCTCTCTAGCGTCGACGTTTTCACTGCTAGTTGAAGTGTTGACACCATCTGTCATTATTTTTTAAATTCTTATTTTATTCACGTTTTATAATTATTTAATATATTTTTGTTATTGTTTAATATTTATTATTTAATATATTTATTATAAATATAAATACATATATATTATAAAGTTAATAACTCCAAAAAGATATCATACGTTACATGAGGAATGATTGATGACAAAAACATTTGAAACATGTTATTTATTCCTACTAAATTATTATATTTCATTCTCTTACGCATTAAATGATAATACATGTAATCTATTAATTATCTCTTTTCATCTTATCTATTGAGTAGAAGGATGGCCAAATAATTAGTAGGAAGATATAAAATCTTTCAAAATATTTATACAACAAGAGTTTTAATTCTATATAAAAGGTTTTATTCCTCATACTTTGTATTCCTACTTATCTTCCTGCTTAGAAGATTAAGATAAGTGTCTAGATCAAGTTAGGGAGGAGATGAAGAAAGAAAATTAGAAAAATCCTCATGTTATCGTGTAGTGAAATAAGAAGATTTAGTATGAGGAAATATACTTTTCCATTCTATAGGTTTCTACAAAATTTCCCTATCCATCATTTTACTCATTTGATCAACACAAATATTAAAATCAAGAGTGGAGAAGGAAAAGAATTTAGTGAATTCTACATATTATCATTTTGTGAGTAAGAAGATGAAGTAGAAGATTCAGTGGGAAAAATATTAATTTTCCTTATATAATGTATAAAATTTATTTCTACTTGAAAAAAAAATACAATTGATATCAAAACATAGGTTTTGTTCAATATAGTCCTAATTTAAATCATAGTCCTGAGAGACAATTTTTAGCCCATTAGATTTCAAAATTCAATTGTTCAGATTCAATCTTAGATAATAATCAAAATTAATAAGAGAGACTATTTCTGACTTTTTGTCTATTTGTCCCCACTTTCTTTCTCCTTTAATTTATTTAAAATTAATTATCTCACAAACCGTTCATCGTTAGACAAAACAAATTATACCGTTGCGATTCTCGTGTTCGCCTTTTTTATTAGAGAGGTCACTAGATATACTCTCGACAATTTTTTTTCATTTTGTTAGGTTGGACCTAAATTTTATTAATGAATAATCACATGTGATTCATAATAATATTACATATGTTGTTTTATTGATTTTTTTTATCTTCTTAAATTGTATATCATTTAATGTTTATTAATTTTGAATGTTTACTTAAAAAAATCAGTGTTTGCTTAAAACCGTTTATACATGTATGTACATATTCAATTTCACCCAATTCAGTTGCATTGTCTACCCACGAATGCATATATTGTGTACTAGCAACACCTTATCCCCTCTATCAAAGGTCCAAATATGTTCTCCTCCGAATTCGATGTCGTTTATATTTGTTTTTGTAATAAGAATGGTTCTCATTTGAACCATACCCTATGCAATCACATATGATTGAATACCAAATCTTATGTTTTTTGCTATTCATTCACATGTGAATCTGTACAAACTCTCGCGTGATTCTGTACAAAAACACAGGTGATTGTGATTGAATACCAAGTCTTATGTTTTTAGTATTCAATCACATGTGATTCTGTACAAATTCTCATGTGATTCTGTATAAAATCACATATGATTAAATACGCAATCACATGTGATTGAATCTGTCAAATCTGTGACATAAAAATGCTACATTTAATCAAATCACACGTGATTATGTGCATGTATAAGAGATAGATAATCACATGTGTTATGAAACAACTAATAAATTATAATCATTTTCAATTGTTGATTTTTTATTACTAAACCATAAAACTTCGTCGGATTATCAAACACCACAAATCACGTAGATAATCATTTTTTTCTTATGAGAGAATTTTTATAAAAACTATATTGAGCACTATGAATCACATGTGATTATACATTAATAAAATTTAAGTTTAACCTAACAAAATGATTTAAATTTTTTTTATCGAAAGTATATCAAGTGACCTCTCTAATAAAGAGGGGAACACGAGGATCGCAACGGTATAATTCATTTCGTCTAACGATTAACGGTTTGTGAGATAATTAATTTTAAATAAATTAGAAGAGAGAGAAAGTGTAGAGCAATAGGCAAAAAGTCAGAAATACCCTCTCTTGAACCTTTACATATAAATATATCAATTTATAACAAACATAACAAACTTTACTTAAATATGTATCATTTACAATAGATTATTATTTTTTAAATTCATACAACATATTTACTTTAACTAACTGTTATATACACATTAACAAAAGCAAAAAACGATGATTTAATCTAGATTTCTTCATTGGCTTTCAAGGGATTAGGGTTTGACTCGAGGGGGTGGCATCTCAAATTTCTCCATCTAGTAAGTTTAGAGTATGTTCCTCATCTGCTATACTTAGCAAGATCTGCGATTTTGTTCAACATGATTCTTGGAGATTGACGGTTTTGGTTCTTGATTTTGGTTTGCGAGACATTGACTCAGTTTGTGTTCCATGCTCGTATTTACAAATATGTGTGTGATTCTTTATTTTGGTTCCAAACATGGGGCTCTTCATTTAATTTGGTTTGATGGATTCCAGTTTGTAAATGTTGATATAGGTTTACAAATATCAATCCATGAATGTTTTTATTTATTGGATTTCTTTTGGTTTGGTTCTCCTATATCTGTTTATAGGTCGATCAATTTATGGTTTTTTGATTTGTTCATCGCTTTCATTTTTGATTCATACGGATATGATTTAGGTTATGTGATTTGGTTTTGGATTTTGAACATGTTTTCCAGATTTTGTTCATCTTTGGATGAAGATGATGAAGTGTTCATCATCTTGTTCATAACAATAATAAGAATATTAATTTGCTATAAAAGTAATTCAAAAACCAAAAGAATTACCTATTATTTATCGATTGAAATAAATCAATAGCTAATAATGGGGGTAAAGTTCATTAATGATTCATTAATAGAAATATTTTGAGAAAATCAAGCTTCGTTAAATAATAATTCATCCATCCGAACGTAGTTCACGGTTAGATAAATACATAAATTACCAAAATACTCTTGTTATAGAGTCATTAATAGTCATTAAGGATTATTCAATATATCAACTCATCAAGTACATAGAGTTTTTCAACTATGCATCATATCAACTTATCTAAGAACATATATTAGTAATTAACATGAAATCAAGTACACGTTTTAGGGTCCGGGATGACGACATTACAAGCCTTTCCAACTTTTTGAGCACCAGGTTTTTTAAGAATCGGTCCATATGATGGATTCTTGACATAGCTACAAAGGCAATCATTTTGGTCATGGAGATTATTGCAACATTCTGAATCTGGAGATGGTGATGTATTACTAAGTATATATGGAAGGCACGGTGCTAGCTTGAGGGGTTCACAATTGGCTGCCATACTCGGGTGCACTTCTACCAGAAGAACTGTCATAGCTACGATAATCATGGCCCAAGAAGTATAACACATCTTCATTCTAGAAGCAAGAACGTACAAAATAGACAGACTATAGGATGTAATTGATAATATTGTTGTAAGAATCGCAATGCTATTTATAAGCATTAAATAGTAAAAGTATTTAATTTTACATCTATGATAAAAAGAGTTAATAAAATTAATTGGTCATAATGTACTAGCTTACAAAAGAATTTCAATTAGCAAAGATAATCAGTGTCAGCCCGGAATTTTTGTTTACCGGTGCATTATATAATGAAAAAAATAAAATTAATTAAAATTAAGGGTGTTGTTCGGTTTTTTATCAGGTTTCAAGTTAATCAAATCGGGTTAACGAGTTTCGGTTGTTATTCCTGTATTTTAGGGCCAAAATTTGAAACAAAACACACTTTATATGAAGTCATATTAATTAAATTGTTATTTTTAAGGTAAACTAAAATATTTTAATGGTATTAATCCAATATTTTATCATTTTTTTTAAAAAAAATTATTTTTCGTTAGATTTTAATGACATCAAAAAATAATTGGTGACACCCTAAAATTTAACTAGTGATAATCGAAAACGTTGAAAATTTTCATTTTGTCTAACTGGTGTTTCATGTCACCACCAACTTATAGTTGGTCCGCCCCTAAAGATAATAGGTTGTTTGGTTTGTAAAAAAGTCTTTGAAAGAAATAGTATTAAAGAAAAGGGTTTAGTTCATCAAAATATATTCAACTTGTCAACTTTTGCTATTGTGGGTATCGAACTTTAAAAGTTTCTATTGTATATATCAAACTTTTAATTTGTTATCATTGTATACATTTTGGATACATAAAAAATAAAAAATGTATAAATTTAATACATATAATAGAGAGTTTGATACACACAATAGCACAAAATTAAATATTCGATACACATAGTATAAAATTTTAAAATCCAATAAACACGATAGATAAACGTGAAAATTTGATATATTTTATTAATCTAAACCCTAAATAAAAATTAGTATTTGAATTAATTCGAAATTCTCGTATTTTTGGCCAATAGAAAAGGTAAAAGATAACAATAACAGTAATGATAAATAATTATACAAATTATATTTAAAAGAAGAATAATAATATACAAATCTTCTAATATAAATAAAAGACTAACTTGATAAAATTTATTAGACGATCTGAACCATTCATTTAAAAAAATATTTAATTTTGACCATTCATTCACTTAAAATCAAAAAATCAATTTTGACTTTTTAGAGTCAAAATTATTAGAGATAACTTCATATATGCCTTTATTAAATCATAAAAAATCGTATTTACCCACCTTAATTTACGTATATTATATTTACCCTTTATAATATGTTAAAATATCATAATTAACCAAATTCTTAGTTTTATTATTATAAAATATTTTATAATCATTTTAAATTCCTTTTTAATTATAATCAAAAACGTTTAAGTTTAATACACTTAATTGTAATAATAATGCTTGATGATTTATATAAGAAACACTATCACATCTATTCATATCATGATACCACGTTTTTGCCGTCAAGTCTGCCCTCTCACTCGAGTCGATCTTTCCACTGTTGGTTAGAGTGTTGATGCCGTATGTCGTCATTTTTTAAATTCTCATTTAATTTGTGTTTTATTATTATTTAATACGTTTTAGTAATGTTTAATATTTATTATCGTTTAAATCAACTCGTGTATCATACGGGCATTTAGTCTAGTAATTATAATAAAATAATAATTTATTTATAATATATACAGTGTTAATTAAATAATGAAAAAAACACTTTCTTTCGTGAATAATTACTACCGTTAAAAAAAACATTCGTAGGGGCTCACAATTTTTGTGGATAGGTCGAACTAAAAAAATTAATGAATAATTACTCACAGAAATAGTACCTTAGATTAAATGTTCGTATGATACACGAATTGATTTAAAAGATGATAAATATTAAATTTTAATAAAAAAATATTTAATAATTATAAAATACAAAATAAATGAAAGATTAAAAAGATGGTGACAAATAGCGTCTACCCAAATTAGTGGTAGAAACATCGACGTGAAAGGAGGGCAAATGTGATGCTAGAAACATATTATGATAAAAATAGAAGTTATTGTATTTCTTGGTTATAACTAAAATGTTTTAAAATTATAAAAATAAAAATCTAGTTAAATATGATGTTTTCAAATGTTATAAAGAGTAAATATAATATTTATAAATTAAGGTTATTAAAAATGATATTTTAATGTTTAAAAATAACATATATGAAATTATCTCTAATAATTTTAATTCAAATTAAAAACATTGACTTTAAAAGTCAAAAATCAAATTAAATTTTAAGTTTAAATGGAAGGTTGAATAAGATTATTTAATAGAGATGACCTAAGTTAGTTGTTTATTTATATTTAGAGATAGAGATTATTATAATAATAAGGATAGTGACAACTATAGGTCTACAGCTCTTACGACTATGGATAATAATAAAAAAAAATATGATTTTTAGTTTTTAAAAATTATAACTTTGTTTAATGTATAGAAAGTAGAAAGTTAAAACCTAATTAAAAGTTAAGTATAAAAAATATTATAAAAATATGACTTTTAATTGTTATTTTTAAAACTAAAATTTCTTTTTTTATTTTTACCTACAATTCTAAGGATTGTGTTTATCATTCTCCTAATAATAATAAGTTATTACAGACTTATTTGTTCCTGAGATTTTGAATAGCTTGTGACGTTTTTTTATAGAATTGCGAGTAATAAAACTATTGTAAATGAGTAACTATTAGAGACTTATTGTAAATGAGTAACATTATAAAAACTACTAATAAATTATAGTAAATAAATAATATCAAGATAATAAATAAATCTGATAATATTTAGTAAATCATAAATATTAATTACATTCAAACAATATTATAATAAAAAATATAGTATAATATGTTATATTGTTAGAAATATAAATACAAATAAATAAAAACCGTTTATAATATATATAGTCTTTTATAATTAATTGTATTTATATTTATTAATTTTTCAGAAACATATAACATAATATAACATAACCTAATATAATATAATATAATATAATATAATAGTATGAAAATACAATTGATTTTGCCTTAACTACTATTGTATTAAAATAACTTTAAAAAAAATACAATCAATTAAATTCATAATCATCTCGTTGTATCAAGTTTTCTAAACAATGATAATTAATTATTACAGAGTTTATTGTATACAATAGTAATTAAAGTTGAGACACAATAACTAAGATAAAGTTTATTATATTTTCATATAATTTACTTAATAATATTATATAGTATGTTGTTAAAAATATTAATAAATATAAATACAAATAATTATAAAAAACTAATAATATATGCATGTTTGTTTGTATATGTATATATACGCATACGCACTAACGCACACACATTCATATATTGGATTTTAAACGAAATCAATCGTTCGTGCTCGATCTAATTGTATTTTAATAGAATTTTATCTATTGTTGTAGGATCTCTATTTAAGATCGATGTAGTTCCTTTTTGGATGCACGAGACAGGCTTTGAGCGCACGAAACTCATCACTAACTTACAAAGGCGTTAAGACTATATCATGTTAGATTAAAGCGTCGATTTCTCTGTAGTATTGTCACCTAGTTGCTGGCGAAAATGCTAGAACAAAACAACCGAGACCACATGCCAATATGTATAGGATAACGGGCAAGTACGTATTAAGTGTCCAAATAGAACTCGGCGTTTAAGAAAAAAGTAGGTTCCTAATAGAATTAGTAATAAAAATGTGCCTTATTTGGGAGACAAATAGAATTCAGTAGTTAAATAAAAAATCAGATGGTGGGTCAAAGGTTTTTAAACATATTAACCACGTGATACACTAGTGTACTAATCTCTCTTTCTCACACACACCATCTCCATGATACCCTGCCCACTTCCTCAATTCCATCCACAATACGACTTCTTACGGGCACTCTTAATGTCAGATCCTTAAGAGCCTAATCGTCATCAACAACATTTAAGATTGTGGCTCTTTCGTGTCAAAAATAATCGTGGAACATTTGAGTAATTGCCGAAAAATTATCATTTGAGTGTGTCACCACCAGGTTAGTTAAGGAGTATACCTAGAGGTTTATTCACATACAGGAGGCCCATGCTCAAGCTCCGATGTTAATACATATATGTTGTTTCAAATCGATGTGTATCGGTTCATATTCGATTTGAAGACCTATTTGATGCCGATCTTGAAGCTTGAATGTTAAAGATTTGTTGAAGTTGAGTTCATTTATGAGTTTGTTTTAAATATGAAGATATGTTGTTTCAAGCTGATGCTGAAGATATATATGTTTTTAAAGGTTTGTTCCTTAATATGTTTTTTTAATTTGATAAGTTTAGACTTTAGACATTCTGTAAAAACTATACAGGACAAATTAAATTGTATGAAAATATAATAAATTTTATATTACTTATTTTATAATTGTATATAACCAACTCTTTTTTCTTAAAAATAATACAACTAACTTTTATAATTTTTTTATTCTATGCAAATAATTTTTTCATATGTCTGGGTTTTAGTTACGATTATATACAATAAACTTTGTAATAATTTTCATTACACACAACAAAAAATTAATTGTATTTTTTTTTAAAATAAAAAATTTATGATATACAATTGTAATAAACAAATCAAAGTTTATTCTACGTTTTTACAATTTACCCCCAAACTATATACTTTTTTACAATTTACGCAAACTGTATGCTCTTAAGAACATATATATAGATTTATTATTTATTTATGTAAAGTTTTGGTTTCAAATTTGTATATGTAATTTGCTTTCCAGGATCGTTGTTTTTGTGGTTGAATTGAAGGAGACTGTTATCAATATTAACATTGGTTAAAATAAAAGGTCATAAATTTATCCTAAATTTGTCTAGCTATGACGGGATTCGAACTTGTAATTTTAGGCTATGAACAACAGTAAACTTAAACTAACCCAATACCACTAAGCTAGAAACCTTAACCCATATTTGGATTTTAAATAATTAAAAAATAAATCGAATTAATTAGTTCCTTGATTACAAAACCAAACCAAACCGGGTTCTATTATCTATACTACTATACAAACCATTTAACAATATCTCTCCTTCTTAAATTTAAGAGTTTTTTCTTATTTTAATTAATCACATCCACTTAAATATTTAACTATTTCACTCTCTCTCATAATTTAATTTTACTTTTTATCCATTTAAAATATATTCTCACACAAATACAATTATCCACCAATATCAACACAATTTCTAAAATGTTATTAACTTCTCCCTCTTTATTTCATAAATATAAATATTTTTTTATTTTAATGTCTTTTAGAAATTATTTTTAAAATTAATAAAATAGTTGATGCAAATAAAAAAAAATTTGAAAAAATGGACGTATTGCTAAATAAAACTTTTTTATGATTTTAAATTGCGTGAATAACATATCATTATATTTTTTAAATCGACATGTTACAAACCAAAGACTATTCGTTGTTACAGCATTAAATATATACAATACTAGTGTATATATATGTGTGTGTAGAGCCAATTTTTTAGCCTAGATCTCTTACCTTAATTTACTTTTGAGTACTCCCCTCTAAAACCATTTTATATTGTCTAAAACAATCATCGGGTCGAAAAGAGTAACTTATAACATACTTCGTGATGTAATTGTAATGGAGTTGATATTAATCAGAAATTAGATACACATCTATGTTTTAATTAATAATTATAAATTATTAAAAGATGTATATATATATATATATATATCAATAAAAATTAATTCTTGACAAAATATCTTGTAAAAATTAAATTTTATGAGAATTTATTTTTCCACATATATATATCCTCGATTGTTATTGAAAATTCTACTCGTTACCAAGTGAACAAGTCAGTCTTCAGCTACAAATTAATGTCATCATTCCTTTATAACCAAACTTCAGTTTCATAACGATCATCTCTCCAACTCCAACCCAACCATGCTCTTCTTAACATTCTTTCTTCTATTACTCTTCTATCCCGCAGCATGTCTCCCGGCGGCAACCACCATAAACCACCAAAACTCCACCTTCGTCAAATTCCTTAACGCCAGCCACTTCAACGGTATATCGGAGCTTAAGAGATACATGCAACGTTTCGGCTACCTTAAGATTTCCGACACAAACTCCGCCGACAAATTTGATGACCAGTTGGAGGTTGCACTCACCCGATACCAACGAAAACTTGGCCTCAAGGTCACCGGCAAACCCGACCCGGAAACAATCTCTCAGATGAATTTACCAAGATGTGGCGTGCGTGACACATCACCATCACCACAAAATCTCCATGCAAATTATGATACAATCCAACATTATAATTACTTCAATGGCAAGCCAAGATGGTCACGTGCCATACCAACAACTCTCACGTACGCTTTCTCTCCCAACTGTGCCGTCGACTCAAATCTAAAGCTTCATGACATAAAAGTCATCTTCCGGCGTGCTTTCTTCCGGTGGTCTGCGGTGATTCCGGTGAACTTTACGGAAACGGTAGATTACGGGTTTTCCGATATCAAGATCGGGTTTTACAGCGGCGATCATGATGACGGACAGCCGTTTGATGGTGTTTTAGGTGTTTTAGCACATGGGTTTTCGCCGGAGAGTGGTAAACTCCATCTAGACGCGGCGGAGACTTGGGCGGTTGACTTTGAATCCGAAAAGTCAGCGGTGGCTATTGATTTGGAATCTGTGGCGACTCATGAAATTGGACACGTGTTAGGTTTAGCTCATAGTTTTGTGAAAGAATCAGTGATGTACCCTAGTTTGAAGCCTAGAGAGAAAAAATTGGATTTGACGGTTGATGATATTCAAGGAATTCAAAAGCTTTATGGATCAAATCCTCATTTTAACATGGAAGCATTTTCTCAGTCAGATTATACTTCTTTGAATCAAGGGGTTGATTCAAAGATCCAGCTATCAAGGCGGTACATCGTTATAGCATTGGTTTTGATCATGTACGTGTATAACTATTAATGCATGATGCACGTACGTACGTACAAGGATCGATCGTATCAACGCAAATATACATAGATACGGCAGCTTGCATTCATGAAAGAGATATATAGAAATTAAAAAATATATTAATTTGTACATATATAAAAGATTGACCGACTAATTAAATGATACTAACTGATCGATCGATCGATCGAGTCTCTTCATTAAGCCGATGATCATATATATTTAGAGTACGTACGTTGTTTCTTATTGTATTACCGGCCGGCCGGTTTGGGGTGAAAGTGATTAAAATTAATGATTGAAGTTTGTTAGCTAGCTAGTTAGTTATAACCTTTTTCATTTTGCTTTCTAAATATTATGTTTAATCTTTACGCAATTTTAGCTCACAATATTTCCTATATATATATTATGATAATATATATATATATATATATATATATATATGAGCTATTAATTAATATGTTAATATATTTATCATTTTTCTTTTTTTAACGTCAAAACACATGTACGTACTGGCCTCATAATTATCAATTTTCTATGTTCATACCATGAGAATTATGTTCAGTTATTGTATTAAGATACTCTCATATACACTGTAGTTAAACATTACTAGTTATATTTTCTTTATAATTATGAGTGTTAGATCTTTATTTTAAATCATTTTCTCTACTATAAGGCCTATTCTCATAAACAAAACTGATCATATTTAAGGTACTACGACCTTTGAAAATCCAAATCCTTATTTATTCGATAAAAACTAAAAAGTTAACTTTAGTATAATTTCTTTTATTTAGAGGTTACATCAAGATTTAACGGGCCGGCCCATGTTTTTTTTAGCTTCTAAATATACTCTAATTTGTTCTTAAGTGAACTTGAACCCATGACCTATGGTAAATAGATAAACACCAGACCAAAGCACTTAGGTGTTTACCGCTAAGCTACAACCTAAGTGGGAGGGCCAGCCCTTGTGTCTTCTTGTTGACTTATTAGAAAAAATATATCACTTTGTGACGAAAATCTGTGTATATAAATTGGCTGTCAAAATTAGCGACGGTTCTTAATAAGTTAGACGGATCAGATCATTATGTAGGATTGATCCATACATGGATTTATGGCTTTCCGTACCGTTTTTTTACAGTAAAATAATTTCATTAAAGCTAACAAGAGACTAGAAAAAATAAAAAAATAAAAAGGAAGGAAATACACTAATCAACCCAAGTACGTACTGTAGTTCTATGCGTTGATCTATTGCCGTTGAAAAAAAAGGAAAAAACACCAAATATTATGTTAGAAATAATGATTTTTGAGTAAATCAGAAGGAAGTTTCTAACGGTCGCCGGTTGGCTGCTACCACCAAACAGCACAACCCTTCCTATCAACTAACTGACACACTTACCAAATTTATCATGTTTATTTAATTAGCTATTTTTTCGTTGCTTTATTAATTATATACTAACAAAAATTTAGAAAATTCGTTATTATTTTAAGATAGAATAATCATCTTAAAATTAAAAAGTTCAGTTTTTAAAAAAGTTTTTAAGTTACGGATGTGCTTATAAAATTAAAAAATTAATTAATATAGATTTACAATTACTACGTAACCTTTACATACGGAAGATGATTTGTATATAACAATAGTTTTTGTCACACACGACAATTGTGACTTTTAAGTCACTAGAACCCTGCTATCTTTTATTCTCAACCACATATTCAAAGGTATGATGATACAAACAATAACTAATTGTTATGTATAATAAAAATCTGTTGTATACTCCCTTTACAATACCTTTATACCTTTTAATTCTTTTAGCTAGCTAGACTTGTTCAACCCCGCCCAATGATCACGTCAAATGTATGGTCAAAAGTCAAAATGAAAGTCTTAAAATTGTCCCTTCTATTAAAGAATTAAATTAATTATTGACAATCCTTAGATATGTCCATTTGAGCATTTATAATTCACATAGTCACTATTTTTAGTTTTTTTGTTATCTTACGTATACTTTCATTCTGCATTTCTGCTTTAAAAGTTATTATTACTTGATTAAATTAACTTGGGCACGTATAATGAAAATGTTCATATCCTCAAGAATTCTGATTTTTTTAATAGTTTAGTTTTATATATAGGGTAAGGTTTTACTGAGGAACCGATTTTATTATGAAAACTTTTATTAGATTTGTGTTCTTGAATGTTTAGAGGATTTTGGTCGAACAATTTGATAAAGAACACCGATACATACAATTGTCTTTAATGTGCATCACATTTGATGCATCTGTATGTTTATGAATGTCTCATTCTTTAACCTAAATTTACGAAAACTCATGAAAAAAAATTTTGTAAATGAATTAAACTAGATTGTTTAGTTGTCGTAATAAAAGCGGTTCCTGATAAAACCTGCGCATACACACACATACACAAAAGAGGGTTACAAGATTGTTATGTGACGATGGACTTAAGCTTGTGAATCTTGTCAGGTAATAATCAAATATCGTAGTTAAAGTAAATTGTTAATAATCAATTATTGGACCGGTAACAAAATAAAAGTGAACTTGTTGACTTTTAGTTGTAGAATTGTAGTGTGTAATAGTCTACAAACATTGTTTCTGTGGTCGTCTTGTGCAAATTTGCATACAAATTAAAGGTAATCCGCTATATATGGAGTCATTTCCAAGAGAAGGGCCCAAATGATGTTTACTAGAGTCCAAGTAGCGTAAATGTAAATTGTACAATAAATCAAGGGCGCAGTTGAATTTTACACTTCGTATTAGTCGGCTCTCGGCGTTCGGCTTGGGTTCCAACTTCCAAGTGCTTGACTTAACGGGTTGACCCAACCCAAAACCACAAGTTAATGGACCCTTTCCGTTTCTCACAGGACAAAAAGAAAATATTCTTTATAATAAAGTATAAAAAATGTTCGATATAGTTCATAATTAATTCATAGTCCTAAAGGATAAATTTTAGCTTTTTTATCAATGTCATCAATTGTCCAAATTAAATTTTAAAAATTTGGGCGGAGTGACATTTTCGTATTTTTCGTAATTCATATATGATGTTTTTACAAATCAAATGTGATTGTATACTTAATCTCCTGTTATTGAATACTAAAATTTCAGTACTATATTTTTTAAATGGACTTTATTAAATACAACTCAATAAAGTATAAACTTGTATTATAGAAAATTAGAACAACTATGAATACTTTAATTCTTATATATCAGGCAAACTTTATAGAGATTATATTCTAGAATACTTTTACGATTTAAATCAGTTTTTGCATTCCATACTTTGTAATAATTGTTTGAATCAACATGTATGTAATTATTGACGTAATCAAATATTTAAAACTAGATTAAATGTCTGTGTGATATACGGCCTGATTTAAAATATAGTAAATGCTAAACACTAATAAAAAACATTAAGTAATTACAAAACACGAAAGAGACGAGAGTTTATAAAAATGACGACAGACGGCGTCAACATCAAAACTAGCGATGGAAATATCAAAGTGAAGGTAGAAATTTGGTATCATAATACGAAGAGACGTGATTGTATTTCTTATAGAAGTCATTGATCATTATCGTTAAAATTATAAGCAATAAGGCCATATATTTATTGGTTATATGAAAAAGAGATTAAAATTATTATAAAATATTTTAAAAAGATAAAATTAAGAATTTGGTTAAATATGATATTTTGAAATGCTATAAGGGTAAATATGATATTTATAAATTAGAGTGAAGATATATGATATTTATAAATTAGGGTGAAGATATATGATATTTTAAGATTTAATAAATGACATATATAAACGAAATTATCTATAACTTTGATTTCAAAATTTTGAAATAAAATTGAATTTTCAATTAATGACTAAGATTTAGTTTTATCAAAACATATGGTTAATATTGTCTAACATTAGAAACTGTCCAAGTTAGTTTTTTATTTACGTTTAGAGATAATAAATATATAGTATTAATAGTAGTAGTATTGAGTATTGACCGTAGTTCTTGATTTTAGTTATGATGGGTTGACTAAAGAAAAAAGTTAAACAATCAAAATATGACAGAAAATTGCATGGAAAAATATATTTTCTACCTAATAAATCTTCTTGGTTCATTTAATATCCATAAAACTATAACATTAAGAATTTACTAATTCTATTTTCTTATATATACTTTTAAATTTGACACAGTGTATCGATCAAGTTAAATTGTTTAGAATACTTCAAAGCAACTCTCATTTTTATATTTGTAATGCCAGTATATAGAGTTAATTACAAAAATGGTCTTCGTGGTTGTCACTAATTTTTACTCTTAGGGTCCGTTTGGTTCGCGGAATGAATATGGAGGAATTGGAATTTAACCAAGGAATTGGAATTCATAGGAATTTGAATTCGTAGGAATTGGAATTTGTGAAAAACTATATCTTGTTTGATTAGTAAAGACCGGAATTGGAATATAGCAAAAAATAAATTAATTCAATACGTATAAACCAAAATAAATTATACAATCAACCGTCCACCACCCCCTACCCAATTTGCCACCTACCCTACTCACCCCACCGTACCCACCCCCACCCTATAGTCTACCTAGGGCGGCAGTGGTGACGGCGGCGGGTGTGGGTGGTGGTGAAGGGTGGCAGTGAGTGGCGGTGGAGGGTGGCTGTGAGTGACGGTGGAGGTTGTTGATGACGGCGGTAGAGGTGGTGGCGACGGTGGCGGCAGTGACGGTGGTGGTGGCGGCGGCGACGGTGGTGGTGGTGGCGGTGACGGTAGCGGCGGTGGTGGTGGTGGCGGTGGTGGTGGCGGTGGGGGTAGTGGTAAGGTAGGGAGGGTAGAGTAGGGTGGGATGACGTAGGGTAGAGGTGGGGGTGGAGGTGGGGTAGGGGTGGGTAGTGTAGAGTAAGGTGGGATGTAGGGTAGGGGTAGGGTGGGGTGGGGTTGGGGTGGTGACGGGGGTGGGGTGGGATAGAAGATAACAATTATGTTTTGAGATTCCTTATGAATTTAAAGAATTCCTTAGAATTCCATCCATTTGAGGAAGGAATTCCCAATTCCTTGATTTAAGGAATTCATTGGAATGGTCAAATTCCATTCCATAAATTTCGCAAACCAAACAGAAACAAAATTTAGGAATGCTCAATTCCAATTCCGTCCAATTCCATCCAATTCCAGCAAACCAAACGCCCCATTAGTTCTTTAACTTTAAAAATTACGAAAATAGTCAATGTAGTTATCACCTTGTTTCACTTTCAGTCATTTACAATAACTGCCGTTAAATTCTGCCGTTAAAATGAGGGTATTTTGGTCATTGTGACTATTATCCTTGTTGCCAAACAGACTCTTTTATTTTTTCAATAATAAAAAGAAAAAAATCAACCTCTCTCTCCCCACATCTGCACTCATTGGACTGTTATACCATTGCCAGCCACCGCTGGAAAAACAACCACCATAATGGCCCAACCTCTAATTCATGTCTCTCTTCCTTCAAAACTCTCTACCCCTTAAACATTTGTTGATTAAAAAACCCAGATCAAACATTTGATGATAAAAACAAGTATGATATTTAACACTTCAAAATCAAAACAATCAGTTCAAAACCTTTCAACAGATCGGAATACGAGATAAATGAACCAAGAGGTCATACAAACACAATGAATTCAAAAACCATAATTAGATTCATCTTAATCAAACAAATTGATTTTGAATAATTAGACTTTTATGTTCTATCTTGTTGAAAACCCCTAAAATCGTTTCCCACACACACAGACATCACCATTTTCATCTCAATCTCCAATGGCTAGGGCTACAGAGTTATGGTTTTTGCTTAGATCATACACGGAGCTTCATACCAACATACCTTTTATTCATACAGAGAGCATCATACTCACACACCTCACTCCCGTCATACTGTTGCCGCATATACCCGCCGACCAGATTCTGGGTTTTTGCTTAGATCCCTAAACTTCAACCTTGGCCATTAGAAGCCTGATTAGACCAAAAGCATTGCATCCATGGTGATACGAGAAGGAGGCTACCATGGATCTTGAGAGAGAATGCGGCGGAGGAGAAGATCTTGGAGGTGGTGACATCCAACAATGAAGATGTGGTAGAGAGAAGTTGGTGGTGGATGGTGGTCTTCAAGAGAGAAGAAGGGGTGGTGGCCGGTGGTCTTGAGGAGAGAAGAAGGGGTGGTGGTATGGTAGCTTGGTAATGGTGGCTGGCAGTTTTGAAAGATGGGATTGTGGTGGTGGTGGTGTGAAGAAGAGAGAAAGAGACAAAAGGGTGTGTTTATTTAAAGTTTAAGTGTGAGGAGGTATTTATTTGAGAGGTTGTGTGTTTGGTAACAAGAATAATAGCAACCTGACCAAAATACCCTTTGACTAACGGTCAACATTAACGACAGTTAGTGTAAAGGACCGAAAGTGAAATAAAGTGACAACCACTGTGACTATTTTCGTAATTTTTAAAGTTAAAAGACTAAAAGTGAAAATAAGTGACAATCACAAAGACCATTTTTGTAATTAACTCTGGTATATAGTATAGAATCTATCTACGCTTTTATTATATAAGTAAAGAGATCATATTCGAACGATTATATCGTTCGCAAATTACGACCGATATTGCGAACGCCATGGAAGCCAGTTTATTGGTTAGTTAATTTGCAAAGTCAACTTATGTAGGCGATTGAATATATATGTATTATTTATTATTATTATTTATTATTATGTGTAAAGATAAGAAACAGTGTTTTTAAACAAGATGTAGTGATTTTATACTACATGTAGAGGTTTTAGACAAGATGTATTGGTTCCTAAATGAGAGTCTACTGATTAATTCGTGCATGATGGACTAGTTTTAAAAGATCTCCATGTTTTTTAGATATGATGCAATGATTTTAAGTTGTATGTGATGATTTTATAGACTAGATACATTGTTCCTAACATTCATATTTTAAGGACTATTTCTATTTTATACAAAAATTTGAAATTGACATGCAAAAATCATTTTAATTTCATGTTTATATGTAAAAGGATCAAATAAAAACGGTAAAACAATGCAAACATTACGAACGATTTTTGACGGTGGGGTTCTTGTTTTGGACAGTAGCGATGAATTTAACGATTGTGGCGGTGGAGTTTAATTAGTTGTGGGGATGGAATAATATGTCATATATTTTTTGATGTATTTAAATGATAATATTTAGTTTTAAAAAAATTGATATAACAAAATAGTTAATGGGTGAAGATGGGATGTAATGTTTTTAGAGAACATATAATAATTTTATAATATATGTAATAATCTTTTTTTAATGAGAAACCATCGAATCATTCAACCAAGATGCAGTAATTTTATGGTGAATTCATATTTTTTAGGCAATGATGATTGTATAGACAAGATGCACTGATTTTGTAACGTTTTATTTTAAGACTGTTTGTAGCGAATCCACTTAAAGTTTTGTAACGTTTTACTTCAAATTTGTATTTCAATTGTTTACAATAATTTCAATGTTATATTTCACACCTTGATTTTACAATATAAAAACCCTTTCTCTTTATACAGTTTACATGATTTGTGGAACAAAAAATATGGACGAGCAACAATTAGGTGGTGTTTGGTTCGTAGAATGTTTCTGATGGAGTTGGAATTTTTCAGGAATTGGAATTTAAATCTGTGATGTGTTTGTTGGCAGAAATTGGAATTGGAAGTTGGAATTTGGTTTTAGTAATGTAAAATGAGATAATTGCCCTTCTTATTTTTTTTACTTATTTTTAGATTATTTTATAACTTTTATGTAAAAACATATTATATAAATTGTAAACATATTAAAATTTTATTTTATTGATTGAGCATTCATATCAATAAATTATGAAAGTCACGCTAAGAAACATCATAGGGTAATATTATTACAATACACATATGCATAAATTCAACTATCATCGGTCTCAAATCATCAGATTCAACATTGTGGAGGAAAGCGGAGAGAGAGGGGAGACTCATTTGAGGCTAAGGCGGAAGGCGGCGACGGAATGACGAAATCTGGCGACTGCGTCTGATGAAGAAGATGTTGCGGCGGAGGAAGGCTGCAATGGAGGGTCTGGAGGCGGCGGAGGAGGAAGGCTACGGCGGAGGGGCTAGCGGCGACGTCGGAGGAAGGCTGTGGCGGAGGGTCGGGAGGCGGCGACGGAGGAAGGCTGCGGCAGAGGGTCCGGAGCGACGAAAGAGGAAGGCAGCGACTGAGGAAGGCTGCTGTGGTAGGGTCTAGAGGCGGCGACAAAGGAAGGCTGCGGTGGAGGGTCTAGAGGCGGAGGTAAAAACCGTCAGTGTTTGGAGGGTAGAGTCGGCTCACATGCTATATCGATGGAATGAGATAGATATATTAAGGCTGTAGAGATGTTTAAAGGTAACAAGGTAATATTCCACATTCCCTCATTCAAAGGATTTTAAAATCCCTCAATCTAGTGATGAAATTCACTTTCGATCATTTGATGGATTCCAATTTCTTCAGATTCCCTCGTTAAAGTGAACCAAACACAGAAATCTTTAGAAATTGAATTCCAATTCCTTCAGAATTCTGAAAATTTCTGCCAACCAAACGCTACCTTATGTTGTTACTCGGAAAAAAATGACACGGAAACGATATCTCGCATTCTTTACTTTATCTATCTGATGAGACAATTTATCAATGTCTAAAAAAAATTCCCAACAAATTAAGGGATGCAAAAGTTAATTGAAGAAGAAAACATATCCGTAGATGAAAGACTAAATTGGAAAATTTTAGGAAATCCTAAAACCCGTATGAAGAATGCAAAAATTACATCATGACGTCCATGTCTTTTTTTCCATTTATAAAAAATGTTGTGGAAATTTTATATATATATATATATAGATATATATAGGGTTGGGCTATTGTAAGAGAAAAATCTAAGTAAGAGGTGTAAGAGTGATTATGAGCCATAAGATTTAATTAATAGTCAACAAAAAATGGTCAAAATTTGATGACCTGTAACCATCAATTTAATACAAATTAAGGGTAAATTAGGAAAACAAAAAATGCTGGCAACTCCTAAAATAACGTTGGCTTATAAAAATAACGTTATCATATATTTAAAAAATGATGAATGTCAAATTCAAGTAATACACAGCTAATTTTTATTAAAATTAATAGACCAGATTCATCACAAAAATTACCATATTCATCACAAAAATTGATGAATTAACCGTCAGTATGCAAAACTTGGTACTTGTTACCACCAATTATAGTAACACATAGTATTCATCAAGGAAAAAATGATGAATTATCTCACCATATCTAGGGTTAAAAGACCAAATTCATCATCAGACCGATCTAATAGTTAAAAAAATTAATAAATTACCCATCTTATAAAAGGATTAAAGAAATTGCTCCTAAATCACACACAAAAATGAAACTTTGCATATGTACTCTATAATCATTGATTAATCCATTAAAAATAATGAATATTTAAACAAACTAACAAATTGATGAACTATATTCATCAATTTAACAAACAATAATCAATAAAAAGATAGCCTTTTTTACACCACTCAAAACTTCAAAATATGATGAATGAAGAAAGTTGAAAACAAAACTAATAATATATTGATGAAGAACCTTATGCGAATCTGTTCTTCCGAATACCAAATCGAGCTATTCTTCAAATTTGAGGCAATCGAAGGGTTCTTGTTTGTGAATGCTCCTAACATCCTGTAGTCACATCCCCAAGGATTAAACTATTTTTTAATCAAGTTTTTGTGAATCAGAAACTCACATTTTATCTCAATATTCTTCCTAGTCGAACACCAACAAACATCAACGGAGGTTTATGGAGTACGGGTACAGTAGCAAAATCATAGATTGACGAGGATAAAAACGAACAAAAGCTTGTGGCTGCAAAACCCTAGAATGACGGCAACGAACATCAACAATGATTTAGGGGAAGGGCGACAATGATTTAGGGAACATCAACATCAAATTCATCATACATAAACCCAAATTTCATGATGCTGTTATACACAAATTTGATGATTCAAAAACCCAGATTTGTTCATAAAGTAGATATACAGTAACTAGAACTTGATAACAAATGTTAATTAATATCATATACCAAACTTTAACCAAAATCCAAAAATAACAGACACCAAAAATATGATGAATCAATTCACACGATTCATAACTTTCTACTAAAACCCAACTTCTCATCAAGTATTAGTATTGATGAAAGAAGAAATTGATGAACTAAAATCTTTGACGAATAAACCCTATCTCATCCTTGATGAACTACAATCGAGATTTTTAACAGAAAAATTCAAAACCTGATACGGAATTTGACTGAAAAATGAACCGAAAACCCTGTTTCATCGTTGCTCAGATCCGAAATAAATATAGATCTTGACGGTGGATTTGTTCGATGATGGTGATCGTTTTGGCGGCGATGATTCTAGAATTGCTCCGATGACAAGGATGACTATGAAGGCGGCAATGATTCTGGAATTGCTCCAACGACAAGGACTTTGAGGGCGGAGATGAAGAACGTCGGCCAAAGCAGTGATATTCTAGGATTACTCAGCGACAGTATTATTGGAGGAGGAGCGGGATCTGAGATTAACCGTGGAATGAATTTCAAGAAAAAGGGTAGGCGGCGATAATTAAGGGAGGAGGGAGAAAGGGTTTGCAAAAGTCTAAACTACCCTTTGATTAATCAAGCCACGTGTCACTCTTATGTTCCCTCTTACCCATCTTACTAATAAACACCTCTTACTTGATCCTATACTTTTATATATATATATATAGGCCTCATACGTAATGCCGTAATTAAGTATGTGTCATGTGTGTGTTTTATGGAAAGAGACATACATGCACTTTTGATTTAAATTAATTAATTTAAAATATCAATTAAATTAATTGATCTAAATAGTTCTCGCGGTACTTGTAATAATATTAGTTTTCAAATGAACTTCTCTCTCAATATATGTAATAAAGGGATCGGATACGAACACCATTTCATTGTGAACGTTTCACTACCGCTCTAATTTCATAAATATATTTGATTGATGTGTTAGGTTTTAGATGCAGTGTTTTTTAAATAAGATGCAATTGTTTTTTAAATAAGAAATCATTAAATCTTTCAATAAAGATACGGTAGTTTTAATGGTACTTTATGTTTATTAGATAAGATGAAAAGATTTTAAGCCGAATGCAATAATTTTATAAATAAGATGTACTATTTCTAGCGTTTCTATTGAATTCTCAACTTATATATAATTATATATATAGTTGCACTGTTGTTGATTAATAATAACCACGATATATACATAGCATATGTTTACGTTGTTCTTGTTAGTTAATTAAGTAAAGCCAAATCCAACGTACAAATTTGCCATTATAAGTGTCCGTCTTATTCATTGGGGAATCGTCCCGGCCAATATATATATATCTATACTATATTATAGAGGAGAGATTTGGCGAGAACACATTTTAAATAGAGAACGGTGAGAATACTTGTAGGCAAATCATTTAATTACATAAATAAGGATATAAACTCAACATACCTTAATTCAACAAAATAATTAAAATTCAACATACCTCAATTAAACTAAGTTTAATATCATTTATTACATAAAAATAATCCGAATACTATAAAAATTATTCTCCAAGTTCTCACGTTGAAAGATATTCTCATTTGATCCTGCCTTGTATTATAAAGTATTTAGGTGTTTTGATCTCTTAAATTTTAAGTATTTTGAAATTACTAAATTACCAATCATATAAATTAAATGGAACTATTATATGAAATAACTATTAAATAGAGTTAATAAGATTCTTATATTCTATTTTAATAACTAAACTATTCATATTTTAAAAAAATAAACAAATTAACTTAATTATTAAAAAATATTTTCATAACCAAAACTTTTATATTAAATATTCTATCATGTAATAAGTATTTTAATATAATTATCAAAAAATATATTTAAGCTTTTTATTGTGGGCTTAAGCTTAAGAGCTTAAGAGCTTATAAGCTTATAAGCTTTTGAGAGAAAAAAATATTTGAATTGACTTATAACTTATAAAAGGTGTTTGACTTAGCTTATTAATGTAAATTGACCAAAAAGGACATCCTTACATTAGCTTATTAATGTAAAATGACCAAAAAGGGGTATAAAGGTAAATGTGCTAAAATAAGCTCATAAAGAAAAAAAAATAAGTTGATTCAAGATGGTTTATGAAAAATAGCTTATTTTTATAAAAATAAGCTAAAAAACTTAGCCAAACATAAAAAAACATGATAAGTTCAAAACATAAGCTCATAAGCTAATAAGCCAAAAAATAAGCTAAAACAAACACCCGCCAAGTATAACTCATAAACCTGAATAACCTATAATCAGAATTTATAAACATACATTTTTTTATTTTTTTTAATAACTCATATAATCAATAGTTTTAAATTAGTTACTCTATTTTTTAAATCTTTTAATTATAAATAGTTTTAAATTATTAATTTACACAATGTGTTTTCATGCAATTTACCCTATTTTATAAGTAGAGACTTTTTTTCTTATTTTTATTGTTTTCCAAGTTTATTTTAAAAATAATAAAAGAGTTTATTGAAAACAAAAAAATAAAGAAAATAGAAATGTTACCAACGTAAAATTATTCACTGTCATCGTATTACGTAAATACCGAAAATGGACAAATTATCAAGTAGAAATTTGATGTCATCATATTACGCGGGTATCAACTAGCCTCTAGAGAAGTAGTTTTAAAGTGACCCTTAATAAAAAAATTCATGACGTTAAAAAAAAGACTAATTAAACAACTATAAATATGAATTTTTATATTACAAAGCAAATACATACCTACACTTATATGTACTCGATCTGTGTTACCGCAGTTAAATTTTATATGTAAGGTTAATTTTTATATGCCATTGATTACGATAAATTTCAATATAAGGTATACGGGTCAACTTTGAAGCTCGGTCCGCCACTACGTATACATGCATATATACAGATAAATTATAATTGTAATTGTATTCGTAATTATATTGTAATTGTAATTATAATTATAATTATATTATAATACATAATATATGAGCTAATAATGATTCATATATAATAAAAATTATTAATACATAACAATTTATACATTATTAATTTATACTATGTTTTGTAAATATTATAAAATTAATGTTTGTACATTAAAAGCTATGGTTCATTAAGGGCTAAGGACAAACCCGCGAATCAAACCCCACCACCACCATCATATCGTTATCATGCCTTTTTCACCGAATAAAAATAATAAATTCCCCCAACTAACTCATATTTAGTGCCCTTCAATCCTTCTCTTGCAAGAAACCTTTACTTGATTTTTCTATAGCTACTATTATCGTATCCAATCGATATATACATATATACATATATATATATACTAGCAAGGTACCCGCGCAATGCTGCGACGGTAAATAATTTCTATTTTACATCATGTTACTTTAAAAATGTAATAATATGTTATTTACGCAATTCAATGTCACGAAAAAGTATCGTACAATGTCAGTTTTTTATTTTTTTTATTTGAATCAACTATTTTATTAATTTTAAAAATAAATTATAAAAGACATTAAAATAAGAAAAAAAATTATATTTATGAAATGAGGGAGAAGTTAATAAGATTTGAAAATTATGTTGATGTGATTGGATAATTGTGTTTGTGTGAGATAATGTTTTAGTGTTAAAGAGATATTTTAAATAGAAGTTAAAGTAATTTAGGAGAGAGAATGCAATGGATTAAAAAGAGTATTTTAAAAGTTAAAGTAATCAAGAGAGAGAATGAAATGGTTAAAAATGGGTATTTTAAAAGTTAAATTAGATTAGGAGAAAAAATGAAATGGTTAAAAAATGTATTTTAAAAGTTAAAGTAAATTAGGAGAGCAAATAAAATTGTTAAGAAGGGGTATTTTAGTACATTCAAATTACTTAAAATTAAGAGTTTTTAAGGTTGTAAATGTATTATAAAGAAGTAAGATATATATATATCTTACTCCTATATAATGCATTTACTACCTAAAAAACTCTTAATTTTAAGAAGAGTAAATTTACTAAAATACCCCTCCTTTATATCTCTTCTTTACCCCTCCTTTAAGTCCACAATTAATGAATTTAAACAAATAAATATTGAAAACATAACCGACAATTAATGAATTTAAACCAATACTTATAACTAAATTATTTCTAACCATATATTTTTTAATATTAACTTTTGATTCATGAGATCATCATACTTATAACTGAATTAAGTCTAATCATATATTTTTAATATTAACTTCTGATTCATGAGATCACCTAAATTCATGTTTTCAATAAATCAAGTTCAGGAGATTTCACAAACATCAAACAAATGAAAGAGTCAAAGAGTTAAAATTTATAAACATTGCATTCTAACTCAATTACATAATAATTGAAACTATGAAACATTACACACACATATACATACATATATATAATCAGCAAGTTCATGATTCAGCCATGTGACAAAATTCTTCCAACAAACTGAAAGACAAATAACTCAGAGTTAGCAATTTAATTCTTAATTTCAAAGTGGCTCTCGCAAAGAATCTTCACAAACTCATATTATCTTCATCTCGCAAGGAATCTTCACAAACTCATATTAGCTTTTTGTGATTATTCTACACAAAAGTCATCACAACCTCCTCTTAATTCGCCGCCGTCGCATTGCGCGGGTACCCCACTAGTATATATATATATATACATATATATATATATATATGAGTTAATTGTCAAATTCGTTCATTAACTTTTTATTTCTTCGAATTGGTCATTTAACTTCAAATGTGTCTAAGATAGTCCTTTGAGATCGATTTTTGTGGCCTAGACAGTTCTTTCTAACGTTGATCATTACTCAACCCTGTTAAATCAATGTTAGTTTGGTCTTTTTACCAGTTTTTATAACTTTTTATTAATTAAAATAATATATAATCTTTTTAAATAAAATATATATCTCCTACTCTATACACACACATACACACACTCTCCCCCTCCCTCTCGGCTCACTCACCTCTCCCTCTCATTCTTGAACCTCTGCCTCCACCACCATCCACCACCACCACCTACCACCACCACATGTCCCTACTCTCTTTCTCCCTCCCAGGACCACCGCCCCACCACTGTATTTTCCTAACTACCCTAGAACTGTTGTCGCCACCATTGCCCTTTGATTTGATTGTTTTTCATATTTAGGGCTTCCACTTACGATCTTACTAGATTTATTTTTAGATTTTGTAATTGTTCTTTAAAGAGTTTTAAAAAAACTATGGTGGTGTGTGGTGGTGGTGAGTATGTGTTCAAACTACATTTAGGTTTGATTTCAAGAACCGTAGTTCCAAAAAGCGACGACGACGGTGAACATTGGTTTGATTTCGACGGCGGCAGTGAACATCTGGCATGTGTTCAAACCAGATTTAGGTTTGATTTCGTTGGTTTGAATGTGTGGAGTGGAGAGAGAGAGAGATAAAGGAGGTGAGAGAGAAAGAGGATGTGGCGATGGTGCTTAGTCCGGTTGTGGCAGTGTTTGGTGGTGGTCTCCGGTGCTAGGTGGTGTCCGGTGGTGGTGGTGTCAGTGTATAAGGAGAGAGTGTGAGTTATAAAGGTAGAGAGGATATCATTATATTATATAATATTTAGTTAATAAATAAAGTATTAAATGAGTAAAAGTAATAAATAAAAGAATAAAATATTCATAGAAGGGTAAAATTGTCATTTTACCTTGATTTAACAGACTTGTGTAATGCCCAACATTAGAAAAGACTATCCAAGCCACAAAATCGACTTAGAGGATTAGTCACTTTTGAAGTTAAAGGACCAAATCGGAAGAATGACAAAGTTAAATGACGAATTTGATAATTAACTCTATTATTAATAACTTATTAATAGAAGTATTTTGGTTATTTATATATTTATCCAACTGTAAATTGTGTCAATGTGAGCCATCATTAATTTGTGAGATTTTATTTTTCTAAAATACGCCGGCCCATTAATACGTTATTAATGAGTCATTACTATTGATAGCCATTAAATTATTTTAATGATCAAGATTGATTCTCAGGGTTTTCGTATGAAAACAGTTCATTTTTGAAGTCTACATATATATATATATATATATATGTAGACACACACACACACTAGCACGATACCCATGCAATGCGGTGTCGAAAAATATTTCCTAGTCGATAACATGTTTGTTTTTTATGACGTAGGAGTATAATATTCACACACTATGCTGACGTTGAATAATTTCCAATTTATATGTCGATTTACAATCCATAGTATTTTCAATTTTTTGAATTAGGAGTCGAACCATATATAAGATATTGATTGTATTATAATTTTCAAATCAATTTGTACTCTAATTATGGTTTTACTATCAAATATATTTTGTGATGTTGGAGTAATAAAGTAATTTCAACTTACTTAAAAATTAAGAGATACCCACGCAATGCGGCAACAATGAATAATTTGTACTTGTTAACATGTCCGTCTTCAAGACGTATGGAGTATGGTATTAAAGTAATATGGTGACAGCGAATAATTTTCGTTTGGTGACATGTTTGTTTTCTTTATCTTTTTTACATTTTCTTTACTTTTTTGTTCTCCATAATTGAAAAAACGGTTATGAAAATATTTTTTAATAATTAAATTAATTTGTATTGGCTTTGACTTGAATTTTTTTTGTTGAGTTTGATTTTCTTAAATATGTAAAGTTTAGTTATTAAAATGGAATATAAGAATCTTATTAAATATATTTAGTAGTTACTAAATTTAGTTTATATAAAGGGTAATTTAGTAATTTTAAAACATTTAAAATTTAAAAGTTTAAGCAAAAAGTTTAAATGTTTTATAATATAGTATAGATTTAAAAATTTATTTAAGAATTATTCTTATTACGGGAACCGATCACGACTGTAAGATTAAAACACTTTTCTGATCACTATAATGTTAAGATATATAACTATTTAAAGCAAATAATAATGTGACGGGCTGGTGTCCATAAAAATCATATTAAAGTACTAAACAATTATTGGAATTCTACTTTGTTAAAACTTTAAAAATACAACTTCCAAACATGAAAGAGAGAAGCATATAGAGAAAAGCCGAGATTTGGGTTTTGATGTTGAAATCGGCACCGTGGTGTAACAATCTCAAACCTCCAGCTAATAGATGTCTCTTAGTTGATGGTTGTTGGCGGCGAGAGTACAATCTGAGTTTTCAAAGCCGAGTCGATGCTGTGGGTGAGAGAGAAGCGCGTAGAGAGGGAGAGAGATTCGAGAAAGGTTTCAAAACCAAGCTCAGTGACGTGGGTGATGGATCCATTGCGGATTTTCGTCAATAATGGAGTGAGTTGAGGAGGTTGGTGGATTTTTTTGGTCTAAAAGATGAGAGAGAGTAGGATGGTGGTTGTTTAGAGAGAGAGAAATAGAGAAAAGAAAGAACCATGAGACTTGGACTGTTAGACCATGCGTTATATATTACTCGATTTCATCGGGTTCCTTCAAGTGGGTATCGAGAACACCATTACGCCATTTCGGGTAGGTGGCATAGGTACATTTACTAGTCATCCATTAGATATTGATTTATGAAATTTTATGACCATAATTCACTCGTTGTAATTAATGGCCATTAAAATTCATGGTTAACTTATGAATAAAATGAAGGAACAAATATAGACCATTTGATCAAATCAAATGAAAGGTCAGGATTAAGTGTCATATTCTCACGATACATGTTGTGGGCAAACATGACATATCATGTTCTCTCACAAACATGATATTGAGACCTACAAAAAGACATATTATTAACTTAAAAATAAGAAACTCGGTATCATTTTTGTTAAAGAACATGATGTGTCATATTTGATCTTATTTAGGAACTTAATCCGAACAATCCAATCATAACGAAAACATATTTTTGTATAAATTGTAGGACCTCGATCGTAGGCCAACCCTAGCCGCCTCCACCTTTAGATCTAATTCAATCGTCATGAGACCATAAGTTATACCTTCCCTTTTCCTTACCCAATGCCACGATTGCGCCACATCATTCCCTCCTTCATTTCTTTCACCCTACCCAAATCAAGTGTTATACCTTCTCTTTTCTTACCCAAACTTTTCCCACTTTAATTTTATTTTTATATTTAAAAAATTGAAGTTGAGAGGGGGGTGGGTGGGTGGGGGGGGGGGGGTTGGGAAAATAACAGCCTACTCGATCGAGTTTGTATACCCGCTCCAGCTTACTCGATGGCCTACTCAATGTAGGCGTTTTGGTGTTCCTTGGGTTACTAGATGCTACCCGATGGGATCGGGTAGCGTATAACGGACGGCCTGGGGGATTAAAGCACGAATTCTAGCCACCACCTCATCATCAAAATTAGTCACAGCTAGCTAGCCCCATCGGAGTATGTATGTATGTATGTATATATATATATATAGGGGATGGTTCAAACGATTTTGGCCGCTGATTTTGGATAATGAAATTCATGGATGAAGAGCGTGGGGGGATTGAGTGTGACATAGTGTATGTAAGGAATTCATGGGCGGACAATCTAATCGAATGAGGGAGAATTGGACAGCTAAGATTGGTTCTCGCGGTTCTCGTACGAAAAACAGTTATCGTTTAAACTTTTGCCTATATTTATATATAAATTATAAAGAAAGAGACACCATTTGAATTGAGATGATTACTAAAATGAGTGTGCGTGGTAACAGGCCGGTGACATAATTTAGGATGCGAGCAACTAGGAATCTAGGATGGATAGAGTTTGTTCGGTTGTGGGAAAATCCACTGTTTTCTAAAAAAAATAAAAAAAAAAGAAACTAAGAAAACAGAAATTATGTTTAGTTATTTATTTTTCACCAATTTATATTAAACTAGAAAATCACAAACGTACACCTTCCTAAAAATGAAAATCACATTTATAAAACCATGATATATATATCTTATCCTAGCTTATATTCTATTAGTGTTACTATTTAAACATCTTCCCTCTCATATATCAAATATGTCAACTTAATCAATTATAATTTTAAATTCAAGTTATACACGTAATTACATATACATCAAAGGTTATGTCTCTTTAGAGTTTCAAGAGTACAAATAGATCACCATATTCTAATACCCAAACACCCTAAACTAACAGCACGTACCACGTGTCCCTCTCATCATTGATTCATTGTATCACTTCCTAGCTACGTACTACACTTTTTTTTATTTAATCTACGTACCCCTTCAATTCCTTCCCCATATATACAATACACATACATATATGCATGCATGTATATACGTACGTATGTATGTATGTATGTTTCACTCAAAGAAGAGAAGTAAAGAACACTACATGAATTAAGTTGGTACATATATAAATGATATAAACTATATATAATGTTATGTTCCACACAAGGCCAGCTCAATTAAATCTCTGCAGTAACAGGTGTACAAAAGAAATTAATAAATGCATGAGTTTGCTGAACACGTACGATACTCGTTGTTTCACTGTTCAAATCGATGAGCGATAAGATGCATATGTCGGCATCCATTGGTTAATTATGACGGTACAACTGAACTATTAATGCATCATATATAGCGTGTGGGATCGATCGATTGATCAACTCGATCATATTGTTTATATATATATATATATATATACTTCAATTAGAAAAGATTAGTTAACAGAGAAGTTATGAATGTGATACGATTGATCAAGAGGTCCAGAAGATGTTGAGAATTGAAGTTAATTAGATTGTACAACACAAAAATGTTTGACCGTTATAGCTAGCTAGGTACGGTGCATGATGAGATTGTACAAGTCAATAATGCATATATACCATATATTTGAAAGAGAAAGATCATTTCATTTCATATCATAGATATATGAATATAAATATATAAGAAGTACGTTATATGGAGGACCATATATATATATACTAGAAAAACAAAAGCACGACACTTTCTCTAGTCAAACAAAGAACACTTTTGCCTACTTGAGTAAAGGATCGCTTGGTAGCTAGCTATTATTATGTATATAAAAACAAAGCAGTACGTACACCCCACCCCACCTCGTCTTTATTTATTTATTTTTGTTTTCAGTTTAATTATTAATTTAGTTGTATGTTTGAATTATTAATTAATTAACACATGACATCCTTGAGTAGCTTGTACCTTCTAGTCCTGGGAGAAGGAGCTCCGGTGGGTGACTTTCCTTTCTCCGAAGAATTACCCTCATCACGCCCGGCGACGTCGTGCTGCTTAATTTTGTCACCAGAATATTCTGACCTGTTGTACTTGCTTATTCCAGCGTCTAGTTTCGAGCTGTTTGTTGTTTTCTTGGACGGATCATGACCACGCAGCTGGTGTTTCGAGGTTTGGCTAATTTCGTTTGTTAGGCACCATTCACACACCTCCACAGGCTTCGTTGATTCATTAGTATAGTAGTTGCTGCAATACCTATATATATATATATATATATATATATATGGTTTGTATGATCCTCTTAATTAGTAGCTAGCCATGAAAGAATATATATATATGCATGTACGTAGCTTCAAGGGTTTTTTTTTATTAAGGATGGACAACAAAATCGATAGCTAGTCTTATGATGTAACAACGTCGTCGGGAGTAATTAAAATTTCAAAATCGCTAGCTAGCTAGTCGTATACTATATATTAATTATAATTATTATCTATATAGTAAAGTAATTTATGAAAATATATTTTGGACCTTCATAAACATCTTCATCTAACAATTTCTTTCTGAAGATTCGATCTGATCCTGACCATCTTTTGGATAGCATTTCTTGATTAATTAAACCTCTATAATTTGTGTACGTTTATAAAACATTACTTAAGATCGAGCTAGCAAACGTGAACCATGCATATACATTACTAACACAAATTAAGATCACTAATATATAACAACCGTACGTATAATAACTAAATTAATTAATAACAATTAATTATTAGAAAATTTCTTGATCGAACCCAAAAACTTTTCAAAAATATATATGACGTACGATTTCTATTCGAACATTCAAAATAATTATTGATCGATGGGACATGAAGAACAAGATATGAATTAACCGTCTCATCTTTGTAAAAGAAAACGATGTTTGATTACAATATATGTTTGATTATAATATGACAGAATCTTAACTCTAACTTATGTATCACTTAATATTGATTAATGGTAATTTATATGAGCAGGTTTTAAAAGCCAGAATATGACATGAATCTTAATAGCGAATTAAGAAAAGGTATTAACTTTATTGCCGTGGTACGTGGTGGCGTAGACATCGGCGGTGAAGGTGACATGTGTTCAAGAAAAAGATCGGAATACATTTGCGTGAACACTCAACTCTGATATAAATAAACCGTAACGTTTTTGAAAGGCATAAATAAACCGTAATTAATTCTGGGTGCAAGTGTGTTTGTGGGTGAGAGAGAGAGAGAGAAAGAGAGAGATTGTGGTGGTGGTGGTTGTGATGAAGGGGTACGTGAATCATGAAAGAGATATAGAGGTATAGTAGTACATACGAGTGTTGGAAGCGGTTGTGACACTTGCTACACCGGAAAATCTTGTCGGGGAAGCCGACGTCGCCACACATGCAACATACTCTTTCTCCTTCCATCATTTCTTTCTTTCTTTCTTACACACCCTAGCTAGCTTGCCTAATTAATCTTTCTCGGACAGAGAGAATTTTAAAGATGACTTGTATCTCTGCGTACGCGTGTTTATATGTGGGTCTCTCTATATATATGTATATGTATATATGTATGTGTGTGGGGATATTTATATATATGTATATATACATATAGAGAGAGAGAGAGGACACACGTGTGGTGAAGGTGGGTGTAAACGTGTGGAAGGATATGATTATGGATATGTATGCACAGGTTTGCTTGGAGTCGTTTTCGGTTAGGGAAGAGAGAGGGGCCGGCCGGGCCGGGGTGTCAAGAATGGTAGCTAGATGGAAAATGACTCTTCTGTCCCTGTTACAATACCTTTCTTTTTATGTTTTTTGTTTTCAACTACTTTTTGTTGACATTTTTAGATCTGGTTAAATTTGAATAAAATTGAATTTCAATATATATTATGAATTAATTAATGTATCTTTGAACCCTACAAACTTAGACTAGACCAGACCGGCTGTGTATATAAAAACATTAAAACATGACTTGCTAGTGTGTGATGATCACATGATATATGATGAAGAGATGACCGCCTAAGTGGCATCCGATAGCCCAAATGGTAAGTTAATAGACAGAGTGATTTAATTATGAGATAGTAGCAGTTTAATGTGTTTTTGAGAATTACTAGGGATTATTTATGTGCATTATCTAATTACTATGGTGTGTAGGTATGTATATGTGTTTTTGAAATTAAATGAGAAGTTAAAATATTGTGTTAAAAGCCTAAGTGGTAGTATACTAGTCTGAGTGACAATATACTAACTTGAGTGGCACCATGATAACCTAAGTTACATTATGATAGCCTAAGTGACAATATACTAGAATATACTATCTTGAGTGGCACCATGATAACCTAAGTGACATTATGATAGCCTAAGTGACAATATACTAGCCCGAGTGGCATGATAGCCTGAGTGACACTATGATAGCGTAAGAGGCAATATACCAACATGAAAGGCAATATGACAGCCTGAACGGCAACATACTAGCCCGAGTGACATTATGAAAATCTAAATGACAAATTATTAGCGTGAGTGGCATTATGATGGTCTGAGTGGCAGATAGATCGTTAGTTTGAGTGACGGATTTTATGAGATGTATACTATTTTATGATGATTATTTCATGAATAAAGTTGTTAAGTGTAACTAATTCTTTGTTTGTGATTGTGTGCTCACTAAGCTTCGCGGTTATGAGTGTATTATTTTTCCTCTTTGCAGGGTCGGTTAGAGATTGAAAGCTCACGGCTTCCGTTTGCTCTCTTTTTAAAACAATAAAAATATTTTGAGAAATGTATAAAAAATTTTTTGGTTCCTTACAATATTAAATCATGGAATAGGCAAATGAGAATTTGGGACACTTTCGCTTTTTCTGCTTGCTGTTGGCAAATTGTAGATCTAAATAGTTGAAGTTCGATGAGTTTTAACCGTCAACTTGGTGTTGTGGTCATTAGACTTAGACCGATCATGATGGTAATTATCATTGTCAAAGCTTTGGGTTTTTACTTTTTATTTAGAGGTAGTGGAGAATAAATAAAAAGTAAGAAAGTGAAAAACAAAACTAATATTACTCCTTGTTAAATTAGTTATTACTTTGATTGACATACACATATAATGTTACACTCTTTACCAGTTTTTTGATATCAAGGATTTTATAATAGAATATTGATTACTATGTCGATTTTAATAAAAATATTATTAGTAAGTGATTAAACGGCTTAGAGCTATATATGTCATAAAATAATGTTATGATTGTGGCATCCGAATTTTGATACACTATCGTTATGAGCTAATAAGGTGATTTATGTATTTGTTAGGATTTATAAATTTGATTTTATGTAATAATAACGAGAAATTATGGTTAAATTATATTTTAAAATAATCCTTAACATTTTCAAATGAGCCGTAATTGTTACATTTTCATTGAATTGTATCACCTATGTAATATATATATATATATATATATATATATGTGTGTGTGTGTGTATTTCATTCTAAACTCATATATTCATTAGCAAATGAGTTAGGACCAGATTTGACTAGTATCAATAATTAACTATTTTAGTTTATTATATTTTTTTTGTGATTTAAATACAGATACGAGGATGCATGGTTGTATACAGTGATTACCGTTGTTAGGTTCATATGTAAAGTTGTTTTTATTGCATCCTCAAAACTTAAAATTACTAAATTATATATTTTTAAAACAATCTAAATCCTCTAATCAACATATTTCTTATATGTTAATGTTAATAAATATATAGGTTATACCCATTCTTATGAATTCAATTTCTCATGCTTTATCAAATTCTTAAATTTTACTAGACAAATTTACTAAACTACTCCTTAATATCTCGTGATATTTTATCCAATTATTTTGAAAATTGATAGATTAAATAATCTCTCAAACGTCTAGAGAACTTAATTCGGAGGTTCTTTTAAATCGGACTTATCGATCTTGTATATATCCCAGATGTTTTTCGACTCATTCTATTTGATCTTTAATGGAGATAGAAAGTACAATTTAAATTACTTTTTTTTAACAGCAAAAAAAGAGTTACCTAGACAAGAACTTTGACTCAGTCATCACCTTTGACTAGATAACCTAAAAATTTGTTAATAATCTAGCAAGGTGCTAGAAAAAGAGCTACAAAGTTTAATAGAAAGAAGTGGGTTTACAACACTAAATTGACCGAATAAGAGAGTTACACTTAGCTCTATATTTTAACCAAGTATACAACGAAGCCTCAATCTCATCCTGCACCACTAGATGTGAGAATCTTTTCCCATTGAAAACAAGATTATTACAAGATCTCCAAATGAACTACAACGCACATCCAACGGCAGCCTCCAACATGTTTATTCTTTTCTCCGATTTGCCATTATCCATTATATTAAACATAAGCTGCTCCAGAGAATTGTGACGCCTTTCATCAATCTTGCACCGATAACGAGCCATGAACATACCTTTTTAACTTCACTGCAATCATAGAAGAGGTGCGCCACTGTCTCCATATCCCTAGCACAAATCGGGCACGCATTAGAAGTTACTCCCTTGAAATTCAGATTGAGACGGGTGAGAATATGTTTCAAAATGAGTCTCCATACGAAGCAATTCACACGCGGGGGTAGCCATTTATTCCAAAAGGTAGTACCTGCATATGAGGGAGTTAGAAATGTTATCAATAATTAATCTTACTGATTTAACTGAAAACACTCCGTTAGGATCACATTCTCATCTCCAAGCATCCTCATTACTAGATAAAGAAACATTTATGTAACAGATTCTCCAATGCTACTATATGTTTCGTTACTTGTGTAGCTTCATTATTGTTTACCCATGCCCATCTCCAAAGCGCCAAGCCATTAATATTTTGTTCAAAACGGGCAGCTATAGTACATGATTGCTCACTTTCTATGGGATACAATCCCGGGAAGAGCGATTTAAGAGCCGTAGAGTCAATCCATCTATCATTATAAAACTGTGTATCGTTTATATTTCCCACCGATCTACTAAAGAAATCATCTAGGGTCACATTTATGTTCGAAAGAGATGTACCTGCCTTCACAATATTAAGCCATATTCCATGTTTTCCAACATTTGCCATTGATGATGAGTCCCTCCCTGTCATGCCATTGATGCTTTTGATGACATTAACCCATAAAACATTATCATTGGTCATTAAACGCCACCACCATTTGACAAGCAATGCAATATTCATGGTCGTTAAAGAGCCAATACGGAGACCACCAAAGCTTTTTGGTGCAATTGTCTTTTGCCAATTTACCCAACAAATTTTTGTTCTTCCTCTCCTTTCAATAGTATCTATCACCTTTATAGGAGCTTTAAAGAGAGATAGATAATAATTTGGTAGACTTCCCAATACCGACTTGCAAAGGGTAACACGACCACCAAATGAAAGATTATTTCTTTTCCATGCTGAGAGTTTATTATCTATCTTATCTAGAACCGGTTTCTAATGTTTTGCCACTCTCATATTAGCACCCACCGTTAAGCCAAGATAAGTCAAAGGAAGCTTGCCACTCTCACATTTTAGAAGTGAAGAGAAGCTAAGTATTTCTTCATTATGTACACTCAAACCATAAACCTTGTTTTTAGAGAAATTGACTCTAAGACCCGATGCTAGATGAAAACATCTAAGTATGCGAGTAAGATTCACTGCATTCTTAATTGTCCATTTTCCTAAGAAAATAACATTATCTGCAAATAATAAATGAGATAAAACCGGACCATTATTAGGAAGAGAGATACCATTGAACAGACCCTTGTTTGAGGCTTCAAGCATGGCTGTGTGTAATACCTCCATGGCAATGATAAATAGAAACGCGGAAAGAGGATCACCCTGTCTAACTCCACGAGATAACGGGAATTCATTTGTCGAGGACCCATTGACAAGGACCGAGGCTCTTGCTGATTTGAGACACCCTTGAATCCATCCACGCCATTTTATTCCAAAATGCATTTGTTCTGGTATTTAATCAAGGAAACACCAACTAATACAATCAAAGGCTTTTTCAAAGTCAACTTTGAGAAGAAGAGTTTTGTTTCTTGATCTTTTCGCCCATGAACAGATTTCATTTAACATGAGAGGACCATCAAGAATTTGTCTTCCTTCTATGTAAGTTGTTTGTTCGACACTTACCACCTTATTCACCACATTCATGAGTCTCAAAGTGAGTAATTTTGCTATTATTTTTTAAACAAATCCGATCAAGTTGATGGGCCGGAAATCTCTAGGTGACAAAGGATCATTAGTCTTCGGAAAAAGGGATATGTTGAGTAACAATTAACTAGAGGCCAACCTTTTAATAATCTATGATTTAAGCATTTAACATGCATAAAATTCAATTTCTTGACAGGGTACGATTTTGTCAAATATGGGCCAACATTTGAAGCATTACAGTCTCCCTTCCATCACTCATGCTTAACAATTAAGGTTAGTTGAGGGCGATTTTTTTGTTTCTTTTATTTATTATTATGTATTTGTATATATAGTTTTCATTTTAGTCACATCTACTAGCGAAGATAAGTGAAAGTTATATTTAAGAGAGTAATTTACATGAAAATACAATAAATTCTAATTATGTTATCATTGCATAATAAATGAACTTTGTTTTATATTATATAATTAACTTTTATAATTTTTTTATTGGATGTAAGTGATTGTATATAATAAGAACTAAAAGCAAAGTTTATTATATACAATGGCTAACTATATATATATATATATATATATATATATATATAGGCAAAAGTTCAAACTAACTGTTTTTCGTACGAGAACCGTGAGAACCAATCTTAGCCGTCCAATTCCCCCTCCTTTCATTGAATTTTCTACCCATGAATTCCTTACATGCACCCTGCCACACTCAATTCCCTCCTTATATATATATATATGTGTGTGTGTGTGTGTATGTGTGTGTATCGTATTAAAAGAAGTTGTTTGTATAATATGGGAGGATCATGAATGTTGATTATATTTTTATTTTTATTTTAAAACAATATTTGTTATATACAATATTAACTAAGACAAAGTTTACTGTATTATCATACGATTTTCCCTAGTTAAAGCTAATAGGAGATAATTATAGATTAATATCGATCAAAGTTTGGAATAAACAGATTCAAGAAATTTTTTATTTATATGTATTTACACTAGAATGTATTTGTTAGAATGAAATATTTACCGTGAACGATAGGCCTAACGCCCTAACCCCAGCAATATAACATGGGCCAAATACGGACCGAAATAATATATACATATATATACATTATACAATACAAACGTCTAATAATTTCAAGTATAGTCGCATTAACCAAACATTTCATCTTTTTTATAAATCTTCAGCTAATACCAAACATATAAGATGCGGTATATATTTTTTAAACCAAATTAATCCTCAACACTCTTTAAGTTTAGAGTTTTATACGCTTCCATCTTCACATTTTTTATGTGAATATTTAGAGTTAATTACATATTTGGTCCCTGAGGTATGTCACTTATTACATCTTTAGTCCTTAAACTACTATTATTATGCTAGACGTCCCTAATGTTTGCATTTTGTTACACTGATAGTCCCTTATACAACTGAAATGACTAAAATACCCTTACCTTTTCAATTAAAAAGACCACAATTCCCTTTATTTCCTTTTTCTATTATTTTTTCTAATTTAAATAATTCAAATATTATTAAAACTCATAAAGAATATTATATGTTATTTATTTATATACTTTATAATATATATATATATATATATATATATATATATATGAGATACCAACCCCCACCCATCCCTCTTTATTCTCTCTCTAACAGCTCTCTTACTCAAAAGAAACCACCTCCCTTGATGTCGCCGGAAGCTACCACCACCTTGGATTGTCGCCGTAAGCTACCACCGCCTCTCCCTCGCATCACCATCCTCAATCCATCATCTCTCTCTCTCTACAGTAAATGTCGCCACCAACAACCTCGCTAGAGAAGCACCACAACAGTGTGTGTGTCTGACTACACCACCGCTGCATAGCACCAACATCACTCTCTCCTCCCTTCTCCACCGCCGCACACCACCTGGAAGTGGGTTTTTTTGCGATTAGGGTTTGGGGTTCTTCTTCACCGCCGCACACCACCATCACCCTCTCCTCCACTCCCGCATCACCGACACCTACTTTTCATGCAATTAGGGTTCTTGTGTAGCCGTTGATTAGGTTTTCTGGTGGGGTTTTGATTAGGGTTTGTTTAGTCGTTCTCTCTCTCTTAGATCTTGTTCTTCATTGGATTTTCAGAACTTGTTCTTTCGATTGGGTGTGTATTTTTTGGTGGGGGTTTCGATTAGGGACCATCGATTTTCAGATCTTGTTCTTCATTTGAACTTTTGGTGTTCTTGTTTGTGTTGCCATCGATTTTCAGATCTGGTTTTCAGATCTTGTTCTTCATTTGAACTTTGGTGTTCTTGTTCTTCATTCGGTTGTCAGACGAGGGTGGTTGGGTGGAGGTTGTAGAAGGTCGATGTTGGTGGTGGTAATGGTTGTTTGATTTGTTGGTGATGATGGACCTGGTGGTTGTGATGGTAAATGTGGCGGCGGTGGTGGTGGTTAAACTTTATAGTGGGGGACGATGTGGTGGCTATTTAAAGTTATTTAATTAATTTATTAATAATATCTAATTAATAATCAAATTTTAAATTTAATAAAAGGTGTAAAAAATAAGAACGTAATACTAAAGGGCATTATTGCCTTTTTAAGCGGAAAGGGATCACCAGTGTAACAAAATGCAAAGATTAGGGACGTCTAGCGTAATAAACATAATTTAAGGACTAAAGATGTAATAAGTAACATACCTCAGGGACCAAATATGTAATTAACTTGAATATTTATTTTGAATTTGCCAAAACATATATATATACTAGTTATTTTTTTGGCCATGCACGGCCCATGGTTGTCTAAATTAATTATTAAAGATAGATATTTATTTTTTTAAAGAAAAAACAAATAGAGTACATATACTTTTATAAATAACAAAAAAAAACACACCTATTACTTATTAATCATCGTTCACACCCTATATACCTTATAGCAAGAAAGTATCACCATACCTTTGTTACAATCCAACTAAACATCACCATACATACTATTATTTTGGATAATTGACAAAAGTTAATTAACTGTTATTATTACAACCAACAATATATTTAGATTTTGTTGATTTACCTTTTGATCTAGTATACACAATGAATAACTTAGAAGATTCTTAGTTTAGGGATTTGAAAATGTAGAAGAATCTAAATCTTTCAACATATAGGTTATTGTTATTTTTTACTCCTAATAAAGTTTTTTTAAGGGTTAATATCCAAAAGTGTATAGAAGTTGTCACTTTTTGCTATTGTGTATACCCAACTTTTAAAACTACCATTTAGTGTATTGAACTCTCTATAACTACCGTATGATGTATTCAACCTGCTATATAAGGTTAAAGGGTGCCATGTCACCGGTTTTGATGATGTGTCAGGTGATGTGGCATGTGATCTGGATTTTCAAATTTAATAGAAATTCAAATAAGATGAATATTTATTTTTAATAATAATAATAATAATAATGAAATTAAAGCACCACCTCGATAGCAGGTTCCGTATGATTAAAGCACCATCGATTAAGGCACCTTCCGTATGATTAAAGCACCACCTCGATTGAAGGTCGACCACCGCTCCACCTCCTTCCAGCAACCACCACCACCTTCCGGAAACCACCACCACCGCACCACCACGTGTTTGAGATCCGGTTAAAGGCCGACCGCCACCAGCATTAAAGGCGAATATGCTTATGTTAATCGATTTAGGGTCATCGGTCGATATTAATTTTGTGGTTCTTGTTCAGAGGTAAGTTTAGGGTTTCTTGATTTTGTGGTTCTTATGTTAATCGAGCTTCGGGTTATTCCGATTTGGGGTTTCTGTTTATATGCCATTAATCGATTTGGGGTTTTTTATGCCATTTGGGGTTTTTTATGTTAATCGATTCAAACGATTTGGGGTTTCTTATGTTAATCGATTTGGGGTTTCAGATTTGCATCATGTTCTTGTTTCAGATTTGCTTCAGATTTGGGGTTTCAGATTTGGGGTTCCTCTACGATTAGGGTTCTTGTTCTTGTTCTTGGGTTTCAGATTCAAGTTCTTGTTCAGATTCAAGTTCTTGTTCTTGTTATTCATCAATCTCGGTTCTATTTGCTATCCAGATCTGAGTTCTTTGATGGTCCTCGGATTTTGTTTGTATTTTGATTGTTTGATTGTTCATATTTGTACCCAGATTGTTCATCTTGTTTGAATATATTTAAACACATCTCCATCTTGTTTCAAGTTGTTCTTCATGTTCTTGAAGTAAAATGAGGTGAAAATAATTAATGAGGTGGCACATCATCTTGGTCGGAATATCGTATAATTATCGTATAATTAATGAGGTGGCACATCTCCATCTTGTTTCAAGTTGCACTCATCTTGGTCGGAATATCGTATAATTATCCGGTGAATTCACTATATTCCAAGATGATCGAGAAGGTGATTATAAGGATTTTGAGCTTTTGAATGTAAACTTCTCTAATGAAAATCAGATTGAATGTTGTTTTTTATGATTTAGAGATGTTTTATGAATTAACTTTCTTTTAATTTTTAAAATAGGTCGTGCATAGCACAACTAACCAAGGTCAATGTTAATGTCAATTTATTAAAGCAATTTTATACGGACTCTTTTATATGCTAAATAGAACTTCTTGTTGACCCTTGATTTGTCAATATCATACATGTATACAAATCGTAACTACATCAAATAATATAAACATTAAGTTTTACATGGATAAACAACGTGGTTAGTAATAGCATAAAAAATGCATAAAATTAAAAGATGATGATGACCAATCAAAAATTAAAAAAAAGTGAGAAACTTAAACATATTAAAATAATTTGGTTGAATAGAGAATGATTTGGGTATGAGTATACAAGCAAGGTAAAAAACTACTTTTAAGAACCCAAATAATAGTTTGAACTATTGGGAGTGAAGTGTCAATTAGATAGGCATAAAGCTCTTTTTATATATATAGATATACATATATATATATATATGTATGTATATATATATGGAAAAGTTCAAACGAGAACAGTTTTTCATATGAGAACTGCGAGAACCAATCTTAGCCATTCAATTCCCCTCCTTCAATTGGATTGCCCACACCTGAATTCCTTACATGCACCTTACCACACTCAATCTCCCCACGCTCTTCATCCATAAATTTCACTTACCACTTGAATGACCAAGATTGGTTCTCGCTGTTCTCGTATGAAAAACAGTTCTCGTTTGAACCATATAGGGGAGGGTTCATTTGAGAATAGTTATTATTGTGAGAACCGCGAGAATCAATCTTAGCCATTCAATTGGTAAGTGAAATTCATGGATGAAGTGCGTGAAGGATAAAGTGTGGCAAGGTGCATGTAATGAACTCATAGGTAGGCAAATTGTTTGTTGCAGACTTGTAGTGTTGATTCTTAAATAAATTTTTTGAGTTAATTACAAAAATGGTCCCTGTGGTTGTCGCTGATTTATACTTTTAGTATTTTAACTTTAAAAATTACGAAAATATTCACTGTTGTTGACACTTTGTTTCGCTTTTGGTCCTTTACACTAACATCAGTTAACTTTGACCATTAGTCAAACGGTATTTTAGTCAACTTCCCACTTATCCTTGTTACCAAACACCCATTGGGCTTTTATTTAATTACATAAATATTTAATTTATTTTAAAATAATATTCAATATTTAAACAAGTTTTAATTAAGATTAATTAACTAGTGGTTTTTTTTCTTCATCATATTTCGGATTTCATTACACAAACTCCAACCACCACCATTAACTCCATCCATCATCGGATCACTGCTATGAATTGCCTTAAACCACCACAAGTACCACCATAAAATCCCAATCACATAAATTATAACAAAATAAGATTTTATTCATCAAAATCAAACCCTAACACACAAAAATACAGAATTTTTAGATCTGCAAGAACACAAAAGACCCTCAGTTTGAATTTGCAAGAAAATAGAACAACATAAATCTGAAAATAAAAAATAAAACCCTAGATCCAAGTTACTTTGTAAACTGAAATAGAAGAACTGAAATAAAAGAAACCTAGATATACATCACCAACACATCCCAGATTGATCTTATTCAATAAATCAAGATATCACACAAATACAATAAAATCAAAAACCCCAATATAGAGGGCTCCATACTCACATACCTCCGGCGACGGCGATCTGATAGAAAGAAGGTGGTGGTTCAACAACGATGCGATCCGTTGTGGTTGTCTTCAACGGAGATGCTGGTGGCGGTTTCAAAAGGAAGATAGAGAGAGATCAGATTTAGGGTTTTGCTTATATCCGAAACAAATCATAGATATGACAACGCCATACATACAAACCGGTGATGGTAGTTGTGCTTGTGGCGGTGATGCTTAGATCTGAAACTGCTGATGACGACGGTGCTTACATCTAAGATCGATAATGGCGTTGGTGGTTATGACGGTGTCGGAGGTAGCGTTGAAGGCTCCTACGGTGGTGGTGGCGGCTGCAGCTTTGAAGACTACCACAATGGCGGAGGCAAAATTGAATGCTGGCATGTTGGCGATGGTGAGTCTACCGGCGAAATAGGTAGGTGTGAGAGAGGGAGGGAGGGAGAAGATAATGAAGGAATGGTTAATAATTAATAAAAATATATTATTAAATATTGATATAGGGTTGGTAATGCTTGAAAACATAGATAATAGTCAAAATGACCAAATTACCCTCATGTGCAAGGCACATGGGGGCTTTTAACGGAAGAAGTTAACGTCAGTTAGTGTAAATGACCGAAAGTGAAACAAAATAACAATCACGGTGACTATTTTCATAATTTTTGAAGTTAAAGGACCAAAAATGAAAATTAGTGACAACCACATGGACCATTTTTGTAATTAACTCAATTTTTTTATCGATTATTTATTGTTCGACTCCCAAACTAAATGAAAGATGGAGTGTAATGTAGCCATTCATGAAAGTGATCTAGATATTTCTTGAGTCTATGCCCAAATACCCACATAATAGCTAGGAATTAAGATAATCAACATTTTTTTTTGTGTAGGAAATTTTTTTACTTAAATTTGGAGTTCTGGAGCTCGACTAGCGTGGTCTGGGTTCTGCTAGACGAGCCAGATTTTCCCCTCGATGAGTATAGTAAGTTGCTCAACATGCATATATGCGATGAAATTTAAACTTCGGATAAACTTCAAGAGACTATGCGAGTTTGAATTAACATCAACTTGAAATATTCCATGTAATATACGTGCATTTTTAGGCTTATGAGTACCCTTTGGCCCCACGTTTTCATTGATCCAAATACATATTTTGTTTATAAAATTTTGTCTAATTCAGCCTTTTACATAGCTTGATTACACTAATTGGATGAACCACGTAAATTTGTATCTTCTTGTTTTTTTTTTTTCCTTTATTGGTTGTCTGTTTGTAATTTTTACTTGAGCTCGCTATAAACACATAACACTTTCTTGACCTTTAAACTTAAAGTGGAGAAGAGAAAAATGAAAACATTTCTTCCTGACAAAAGGAGAAAAAATTCATTTTATTTTCTCTACTTTCAAATCTCTCCAAAATAGAAAGAAAATGGTGAGAAATAGAAACCTTATATCTCTGGGAAATAAAAAGGAGAAAACATTTCCCTCCCATCGGTTCATCTCCCCCAAAATGCTCTCCCTACCACCGCCTCCATCCGACCTGGTCGATCAAGGGTTTAGTTCAGACAAATCTAAAAACAAAGCCAAGGTGTCGACTTCCTTTTGATTTTTGATCAAGGGTAAGCCGATTAGGGTTCGTATTAGAGTCGTAAAAACTTCATATCGTTGTCTCAACCTCTCTCTCTGTTAAACCCTCGATCGAACAAGTATTAATCTGTGAATTTGTTGTGTGAATTTGTTGGTTGAATATGTGAAATTGTTGGATTTGTATGAAATTGTTGGGTATGAATTTGTCCATTGGTTTTGAGTTTGATAAGGTTGGTATAATTATCTGTTGAATATTTTGTTGTACTAAACAAAAGAAATGATTCTTTGTTACATTTTTTTTTGCTAAAATCTCTGTTATCCATACTAATTTTTAGAAAATTGTTCAACAACTAGCGAACGTCTCAGCTTCCGTAACCTTCTATCTCTTATCCTACACTTTCAGTCTAAACTCTAAAGAGAGACCAAGTCAAACTCATCAATAAGCCTAGAAAGAGGCGTAATGGGCATTAAAAGAATATAGCCCAAAACACTAGTCCAATTAAATTTTGACAATAAATATAATTTCAATAAATAATATTGAAGACATTTGTTTTCTTCCTTACAACAATTCAAATAATTATATTTCAATGAGCAAAACGGATTTGTGATGATAGATGACAGGTTATCTAATTATTCTATTAATTGTTTATTTAACTTTTATGAGAAAAATACGATTTTATCCTCCTATGTTGTTATCTTATAAGCTCGACAATTAAAATGAGTAATGCACTAATTCTTTTTTTATTTCATCTTTTGATTTTGACATTTCTTTTATTTTTTATAACCGTAATTTCCAACCAAATTCATACGATTTAATATAACCATTCAACAAGATAAAGCTTTCTTAAAGCTCTATAAGTAAATCATCTTAGAGTATGGAAAGTGCGAGAAGGTTTAGGCATTGCGAGGCATGACGAGGACATGGTCTATAGGGGATGCCATGCCACACCACAACAACATGGTGGTAGCTACATATGGAGATTAAGACACCTAGGTAGTGTTTGGTTGGACGGTTTCTTTAAATAATTTTTAGGAATTGAAATCCAATTCCAACCAGTTCGTTTATGTAGTTAAAAATTATGCACGTAAAAGGATTTTCCTAAATGATGAAATATTCCCCATATGAGGGATTTCACTTTCCATTCAAGATTAGATGAAATTACTTCCTTCGTCACCTTCTTCCATCTCATTTGCTAACACCCAACCTCACCGCCCAACCTATCACCGGTCATAGGTCACCACCGGCCACAGTTGTCGTTCCAACACGCCACTATTCACAAATCACCTCCCTAGCTCATAGCCGTTCCTGAATCTATGAAACCCAATATCAGATCTCTCACCTTCATTTTTGTCCTTCATAGATCGCCCCCATTCTTCGTCGAAGTAACCCGCAACGTTCTCAGTTCTTCGCCATTGTTCAAAGGTCGCACGTTCTGGTTTGAAGAAACATGTTGCCAACGTCAGATCTCTCACCCAACCCCCTACCACATATCTCTCACCAAAACTCGCTGCCTTTAGGGTTTTTTGTTGTCAGTTTTTCTAGGGTTTTGTAGAGTGGGGTGGTGGTGATTGTGATTGTGGATGGTTGCATGTTGTGGTAGGGATGTACTCTAATTTTCAATTCCAATTCTAATTGAACAACCAAACACAATAGGTAATTATTTAGATTCTAAATCTAATCTCTTTCACATCTCAATCTTTATCATATTTTAATTATATTGAAAAACATTTTATAAACAAAATGTCATCCTAGAAAATATATGTGATGAGAACGTAATCATGTATTATTTCTTTTCACTCTTTTTTTTTGTTTAATTTTTGATTGATTATTTGAATAATTTATAAATTTTCTCGATGTTTGAGAAGCCATATTGATTATACTTGTAATGAATAAAGTTATAAAAACAGCTTGTTGGCTTCTTAGGTTTTTTCTGTACATAATGTAATTTAGTATGTAAAATCGAATAAAAGTAAAAAATAAAAGGAAATGGCAGAGCACATGAGAGAGAGGGGTGCACGTGCTTTGGTGGTAGCATCGGGATCATAATCCTGATCATGTGACTCAATAATGTGCGGCACGTGATTGGATGGTGAAATATTTATTTAAGAAAAAGAGGTGACGTCCTAGGCTGCCTAACGCCCGCCGAGTTTTTTAACAAAATAAGGTTATTTAAAAAAGTATTTACCAATTTAGTATATTTTTAAATATATTTATTAAAATAGTATAATAGTTAAAATATTTATCAAAATAGTATTTTTATCATTTTTTTTAACTTCAGCTTTTTTTACTAAATTTTTAACTTCCAGCTTTTATTCCTTTTTTGTTTTTACCAATTTATTACTTTTGGTTTTTTATTTTTACTAATTTTTTTACAAAACACCATTTATGCTTTTCACATGAACTATATAACTATTTTGAACATCAAATTCTAAAATCGTAAATTAAAACTACAAATAACAAGTACAATGTCTGTTACAAATAAAAAGAAATCACATGTTTGTTACAATTAAAAAGTTCCAACAACTGTTTGTTACAAATAAAAGAGAACGACAACATCACAATTAGCTTGGACGAGTAACAAATCTCCTACCTGCAAAAAGAAAGAAATGAAGAAATAAGAGAATAGTCACAACAATGAACCATAAAAAATATGTGTTTTTATTTACCTTGGCTTGGACGGACATCGTTTTCGATTATGACCCTTTTGCCTACAAATTCCACAAAGATTAGCATTTCTTCCCTCTTTAATGTCCATTCCATTTCTTAATCTTGTTGAACGAGGACGACCTTTCTTATTCCGTAAAAGTTCCAAATTTGGAAGCAAGTCGCTAAATGGTGATTGTGGCCAGTATGCTTCATGAGGAAGCGGGGAGAACTCGGATGCCCATGTAGAACAATAATTTACAATCGAGTAACATTTATCCACATATTGCCAACTATTTAAAGAGAGTTTAGCACATGCACTCAAGACATGAGAACAAGGATATTTAAATGTCTCCCACTTACCACATGTGCAAGTTTTTTGTTCCAAATTAACTACTAGCACATTTCTTCCTCTTTGAGTTATCAACTCAAATATACCTCTTTCACGGTTAAAAGATCTCAAGGAATGAGCACCTGCTTTTGCCATTAAAGCTACTTGTTTTGCAACAACATGTGGAGTATATGCATCCCCATTAGCTTGAGAACTAGATCCTAATGGACGTCTAACCTCAAAATAGTGCACCATTCTATAAAATGTAAGTTGGACACAAGCTGTGATTGGTAAGAAACGAGCACCTTTAAGTACGCTGTTAAAAATCTCTGACAAATTTGTTGTAAGTAACCCGTATCTTCTTCCTCCATCATGCGCAAGTGTCCATCTATCAAGTGGATGACTCTCCAACCACTGTCGAGCGCGTGGATTTAGCTTCCCAATTTCTTCCATGGTGGAGTTAAACTTTCGAATTTGATTTTGACTCCCAGCACGATAAGCTAAAGCTTTCAATTCGGAATTACGAAATTTGTCATAAAAGTTGTTGATGAAATGTCGTAAACAATATCTATAAAATAAACAAAATAGATAAGTTAACGAAACAAGTTATTAGAATGTGATAAATAATACTTGTAAAAATATAATAATACCTATGAAAACCATGTGGCTCTAACCATGGAGAGCCTTGCTGATTGACAACCTTGAGGATTCCACTATGACGATCCGATATTAAACATATGCCTTCACGCTCTCTCACAACATGATTCTTTACATGAGATAGAAACCAATCCCACGTATCATATGATTCATTTTCTACGATGGCAAAAGCAAGTGGTAAGATTTGATTATTCCCATCAACCCCCATTGCAATCATCATCTTACCCTTATACTTACCATACAAGTGTGTACCATCAATGCTTATGACCGGTCGACAATGTTCAAACCCTTTTATCGAGGGTGCAAAAGCCCAAAAAACACGCCTAAATTCAACTTGTTCCACATCATTCAAACTTGAAACACACCATTCAACAATAGCTCCTATTGCGCCTAGATATTTTGGTAAAGAAACATAAGACTCTTCCCAATTTCCAAACACTTGTTCAATTGCCTTCTGTTTTCCAACCCAAACCTTCTTGTAAGAAGGTGTATATCCTAATTTATCAACTATTTCAGCCTTTAAAGCATGAATACTAATAGAAGGTTGCTCTTTTATAAGGTGTCTGGTTTCCATAGCAATCAAGCTTCCATCTAAGTTCGGGTGGTCTTGAGAAATATTATAGTGTAAGAAAGTATGCGGACCGATATAAGTTGAGATTTCAAATAATCCACTACGTTTGCGTTTACTTGCATGAAGTTTCCATTTACAACCAGATTCTAAGGATAACTTGCATCTTATAGTCCAAATATTTGGGCGTGAATCAATGACCTCAAACTGTCTATGTGTCTTAATGCTGTGAAGTTTGATAGCTCTAATAAGTTCCTCTTTATCTTTAAAAGAATCTTTTCCTAAATCTCGTGTAAAATCATTCTTACTTGTTGATTGTGACACAATCCAATTACCATCAATAGTCATATTTGTTCCATGCATGCTAGTAAAAGTTGAAGGTACTTGAGCATTATCGTCAAAAGATTTTTCACCTCTATGTACATGTGGTGCTTCATGTCCTTGAGTGTTGTGAACTTCCTCTTCTTCATTATCTTCATCTCCAATGTCATCTTTCAACACTTCATTTAACTCAACTTCATTGGCTACATCTATTGCATTGCTCACAACAGCGACTTGAGAGATAGTATAGAAATCATCATTTTGAATCATGTCTGATACGGCATTGCTCGTATTAGTTAATAGCAACTCGGTGCTCCTTTCTTCTACTACCACAATAGATTCGTGATTTCTGCAAACAATATTACAAACTAGATTATCAAATACACAATAAGTAGAAACAAGAAAATTAAGTAGCATAAATGCTATTACCTAGATGTCATCTCAGTGTTTCGTATTGTTGCGTTATCTTCAACCTCTAAATATAGATCAAGAGTGCTTAATTCTTGATGTATATTAAGCACATCAAACATTATGTCAATATCATCATCATCTTTGATGGGGAGAGGAACATATCTTATTACTTTTCCAATACCAAACGATGGATATCTACACATAATTTTGATGTCGTGTTGTTGCTTATCAAAAGATGAAACCCGATACATACGGTCAAGAAATTCATCAAATTTTATTCCTTGGTTCACTTTAATTGCTTTACTTGGAGCTTTATTATATGCTAAGCCATCAAAACCTTCACATGTTGTGCCACCCCAATAGCAAAAGAGTGTAACAGATTTCATCTACAAGATTAAAAACAAACTAATCAACAAGAATAGACAAACTAAGAAGTGATCCATAGATAAAACAAACTAATTAGCAAGAAAGACAAACTAAGCTGTGATTTATGTATAAAAACCAACTAATTAACAATAATAGACTAACTAAGTTGTAATTAATGGATAAAAACAAACTAATTAACAAGAATATACAAACTAAGCTGTGATTTATGTATAAAAACCAACTAATTAACAATAATAGACAAACTAAGTTGTAATTAATGGATAAAAACAAACTAATTAACAAGAATATACAAACTAAGCAATGATTTATGGATAAAAACAAGCTAACTTCATCACACAGAAGCTGTATCATAGATTTGAAGACCCTTTAGGGCAAAATTAGAACTAATCATGTACAAATAGAGGAAGATAATGAGTAATCACTTACATTTGTTGTGAACAGTCGTGGTGGGCGTCGGTGGCCGGTGGCAAGGAACAGTCGTGGCAAGGAACAATCATGGTGGGCGTCGGTTCGCTGGTGGGCGGTAGTCGTCCGGTGGGAGGTGGTCGTCTGGTGGGTGTCCGGTGGCCAGCGGTTCAGTCGTGAGGTTTGGTGGAGGAGATTTAGGCGGCGGCTCAGTCGTGGGACGTTAGGTTCCCTTCGCAGTCTGTCCGGCGAAGGTCTGGTGGCGCTCGATGGTTCCTCTGGCGGCCGACGGTTTGAGGGTTCACGGTGCGCGAGTGGCCGGCGAAGGTACGGGAGATTGAGACTTAGGGCTCGTTTTCTGGAGAGAAGTCGATTTGGGGTCCCGTGTTTTTCAAATGAAAGTCAAAAGGTAAAGTATACTATTTTAGTAAATAATTTTGAAAGTATACTAGATTGGTAAATATTTTTTTAAATAACCCTATTTTAGTCAAAAACTCACGCCCGCCCTTCAATTCAAATAAGCGAAATGTTAACTACCAGATTTATTCTTTAAGTCAATCTCTCAAGGCTTTGAATTATAGAATTCACTATTTTACAACAATATATATATATATATATATATATATATATATATTTTTTATTTTTATACAAAATTACAATTACAATTTTTGATTGTCGAATTCTGAGTTTTGGTTTTTAGATGATGAATATTCGGTCTGGCATACTCCTTATCTTAAAAACTAATTTTAGGTTGGTTTTGTTAATTCCATAAGTTTTATATATGTCACTCCATCGATGTGAATGACGTTTTTAACCTTTAATTTGTTTTGTTTTTCGGCTCTCTTATCATTCGAACACAAATAAACACACACACAAAAGCATTTAAACAGACTCACACATATCTCTAGTTTATGTTTATACACAATAATCTTATTTTTCTCTCTCCTCCTTCTTATGTTTCTCTCCCTCTTCCGCCTCTACGTCATTTGTAAACAAACACCGGAACCAATACCACGGCACCATGTACATTAAAAGAAACACAATTTAGATACGCTATAGGGTTTGATGATGATGATTTCATTGATGTGGATTTGAATGGGATTATTGATTTGGTTTGAATGTCGTTTGACATCTCTCTAAACCTTGAACTGTCATAAAAGCCTCTACTTACATACATAACTCACACTCAATTTCTCATAACATTAAACATCTCATCTTTACTTTCCCTCTTTAAACCTATCTTCTCTTTATATTTTATGGCAGTCACGTTTGTTCTTTCCCTCGCGTCCGTCATCATTTTTTTATTCTCATTTCTTGTGTTTTGTAATTATTTAATATATTTTATTTTTTAAAAACAATTCGTATATCACACGAATAGTTAATCTATTTACTAATTAAAAACTATGTAAACAATTATCTCGTAATAGTACTATAAGTAAAATAAGCATTTGTTTTATTTAAATACGTACAAATTTTGGTTTTTAGTTATGTAATACATTAATTTTAATTTACTAACGTTAGTAAACCAATTTTTGTTATAACTAGTAATTATTTGCACAAAACAACCACTGGTATTTATTTTTCTCATTTGTCAAAAAAAAAAACACTTACATCATCAGAATATTTATTTATTTATTTTTTTGTTGGGGGTATCTACATACCTTACGTAAAAATAACAAACCATCTTTGTCTACAATTATATATCTTCTTACTCCATCTTTCTATCTATCATAAGATGTCGTGTAAAGTTTAATAATTCTTTTTCCTTACCTCCTCTATTAATTTTGAACGATGTAGGAAGTAGCTACTGATTTTGACCTACAAGAAATGGTCTTAAAATCTTTTGACAGGTGAAAAAGATCAAGTTTATAAGAGCAATTTAGAAAAATAAATTTTAAAAACTACTATTTAATATACTGAACTTACTATTTAGTGTATTTGTTACATGTCAAACATGTAGCCAACTAGCCAGTCATATTTTTATTCTTTCATTTAATTTTAATTTTACATAAGTAATAATTTCCTAATCATTTTTCTGGTATGAATGTGCATATTCATTCTTATATCTTGAAGAAGATTCATCTTCATTTTTAAGATACAAAGTATCAAACACATGCATCTAGAATTGTAAGAAAGAGTCAACAACATAAATTAAAATCTATGAACAAACCTAAGATTCAAATGAAACCAAATCAACCCATAAAGATTCACAGGTGAAGAAAATCACAAACCTAGTAAAAAATAATGATATGTTGTGACCCTGATATATTCTTATAGATCGATTAGAATACAAACATAAAGATCGATAGTAACACTTAGATGAAACTCAACAGCATACAGATTGACCTTTTGAACCAGTTGCAGATCATGTTAAAATATAAATCCCGGATCTAGTGAGAACAAAGAACCATCGATTGTGAACCCTAATCGACAATCATAATTGACCTTCACAAAATCGAAACCTTTTAGATGAACATGATGGAATTGTATGGGTATGAATCAAGAACTGTAAATCAATGATGCACAATAAATAATAGATGAAGTTTCCTCGACCTTGAATTCACAGATGGAAGGTCACTGGAAGTCAACATCGGGGATTGAAATAAATGATGAACCCTAAAGGCATATTGTGAAATGGGGATTGAAATCGAAACCTGCAATAAATCGTCGAAAGTCGAAGGTGGTGATAGTTGTCGAAAGTCGAAGGTTGTGGTGGTCGGCCTCTAACCGGAAGGCAAAACTGAAAACGAGGACAAGGTATGGTTGTAGGATTTTGAGATGAAACGCAGGTGATGTACGTTCTTCATTTATTATAATTATTAGATATAAATACTAATCTTATTTGAATTATTTTTTAATCTGAAAATCGATGTCACATGCAACATCACCCACCACGTCATCAAAACAGGTGACACATAGGCTTTTAACCTGCTATACTGGTTGAATACATTAATGATAACTTTTGAAATTTTAGTAAATTAATTAAATGGTAGTTTTAAAGTATTGTATATATAATAGAAAAATGTGACAACTTGATACATTTTTTGAAACTAAACCCTATTTTGAAAAACAATAATGTTTAGGAAACAATTTTGTATTTTTCTTTTCACAAGAACGTATTAATTTTCTTATTTATTATAATAAGGAGAGAAACTAAAGAAGTAGATGAATGTGGCTCCATGAGGAAATTAAGGAGTTAATTTTTGTAAAAGTGTGGAGATGACAAAAGGGCTTATATTCCATAAGGGAAACTAGTTGCATATGTTGAATTAGATATGATTAAAGAGCTTATATTCTAGCGGTATTTAGTGTTTTAATTTGGTGTTAAACAAGGTTGTTGATTAAAGTCTCGTAGTAAACAAATTAGTGTAGAACTAAATTTAAATTTAGAGAGTGACTGTGTTTAACAGGCATCTAAATTTCAAATGCTTTTAAAAGAAGCAATCTCAATCTTTCTTCTCTAATAAAATATTAAATGTTGGGACACGTGACCGGTTTCTAGAGTAGCGTTTCTTTGTTTTCTCGCTTTACAGCTCCATCATAATCTACCGCCCTGTGTCGTATCCGTTTTACAACGATGGTATCCCTCAAAGATGGCGACTTTTGGCAGATTCTTGAAAGATACCCCCAAAGGAGGTGTGCTGTTGCTTAGTTTGAGACTGTATAATGGAGTTGTGGAAGTGAAAAGTTTTTCTATGAAATGGATCAGACCTGTCCTATGATATAGACGTTTGTGTCCAGGAAATGGATTGAGCTCTTATGGGTGAAAGAAGGATGCGAAAGAATTCAAGATTTTCTGATGGTTGCTATTCAATTAGGTACAATGTCATGCTACGAGGTGGTGTGCTCTATGCAGTACAAGTTGTAATCCTGGTGTTTCTCATGTGTATGGTAATTGATTGTTCAAAAAAAAAGTGGTAGGAATTGGAAGAGTTGCAACAATAGACAAAGTGGAAGTAGCGGATGGGTCCTTGTTCGAGGAGTATGATGATGCAGTAGATGGCCATGGGAACTAACTAATAAAAAACTTGCTGAAGTAATGAATGAATTGTATGATGTTGCCGTTATCTTTGTTCAGATATGGCATTCAGGTGAAGAATTGAAGGGTTAATATGGTTGTGACTATGCTAATTAGACCACCCGCATCCAACCAGCGGGTATCATAGCTGGTTGAAGGGGGTATCTTTGCTACACCATTGCATACACCCCCTTAACTTAGAGTGAGACATTGAAATGGCTTCCAACTCACGGTGAAGTTTCTTTTTTTTTCCTTTCTCCCATTGGTCGCTTATTAAATAATTATAATAGAAAAATAAAAAATAAAATATGAAAGATAAGGTGGTTGGAGGGGGATAGATGTGGGGGTTAGAGTGATAGGAGTGAGAATTTGTGGGTTGAGGGTGGAAAATGATGTGACACTGATGTGGTAATGGAAAGTTGTGGGTGGTTGTGGGTTGGATGCACATAGTCTTATATGTCTTATTGGTAGCTTTAGGGAGTTGTACGGTGTGTTTTAGAAATGGAAATTGCATGTGAAACATTAATGAGCTGTGAAGGTGTGTTGAATGTGCCTTTTGTAAGGTGTGTGTTTGATAATAAAATATTTTGATGGAAAAAAAAAGGCATCTATAAATAAATAAGTTCAAGTCCAATGTTGAATATAATAATATATATAAAGAGGTTTTTATCAAATTAATAAAGTATAATAACTAAACTCATGTGAAGCAAAATTACAAATACAATTAGTTAATAATCAATAGTTTATTAATAATGTTTCACTTATCATATATATATATATATATATATATATATACTCGGGATGAGATCAAATAAAATGAAAATTAAAGTAAAAAGTATAAGAGGTATGATTATTTATAATTTTTCAGTATATACGTCAACTGATAATTGTTAGTTAATCATCTTTATTGATTAAAACTAGTTCTTAATCGAATTCTTTTTGATGAATATAACATATTCACCACTTTTAGATGAAAGCGTTTTGTTCATCAAAAAATTATTTCAAAATTTTGGTTTCAAAATCTGTATTTGAAAATCTCTTTTGCACTGTAAAAAGTGATGAATATGTTGGATTCATAAAAAATAAATCGATAAAAAACTAGTTTTAATCAATAAAATGATTTTTTTATTGCCTCTTACCCTTTTTACCATAAAATCCCTTTTACTTGATTTCTACCCATATATACTCATAGTACGTACAACATTGTTGATGGATCGTGATTATGTATGTAAATAATTTCAAAAAGAAAAAAAAATAAAAGCAGATCGATGGACGTACGTACGCCATATATAATTTCAATGATATATATATATATATATGGGAGAGTTCAAATGAGAACTGCGAGAACCAATCATGATCGTTCATTTTGGATAATAGAATTCATGGATAAAGAGCGTGGGGGAATTGAGTGTGGCAAGGTGCATGTAAAGAATTAATGGGCCGGCAATCTAATTGAAAGAGGCGGAATTTGATGGCTAAGATTGGTTCTCGCGGTTCTCGTACGAAAAACAGTTCTCGTTTGAACTTTTGCCTATATATATCACGTACAGAAAATTTCATGGAGCTAGTGCATAAATTTTTAATTACAGTTAAATCATCAATATTAGTACGTGTTGATCGATTGGGTAATGTTAAATTGGTCATGATATTGTTTAATTAAAGAGTTTTGTTTCCGAAAATCATTGAACTTTTCACATTTTGTTATTGTTGTATCAAACTTTTAAACTTACCATTTAATATATCCAAGTCTTAAAAATTTATCAATTAATGTATCCGGTTACCTACACAATAGGTAACCGGTAAATTTTTTTATATTTTATTTGTTTTTAATATTATAACATTTTTCACCTCATTATTGTTGTCACCTCATTTATTTGTTATTAATTTTTATTTCTTGAAGAACATTCACCATCTTCATATTCAAGATTGAAACACTCAAACACAAACTATACATTCATCATAATTCATAAAGCTTTCGGATGAAAGAGAAATCACAAACAACTAAAAGTAGATAACTTGATGAAATCGAAATTCATGTTCAAATATGGAGAATATCATATGATATGTAAAACCAACAAATTGAGTAACCTAATCTGAAACCAACAAATAGGATCTATAAAACCATAAATCAAGATCTGTAAAACCCCAAACTACAACAATCAAGAACCCTAAAAAACATTCATCATGTTCATCCTTAAGAATATTCAATTGAACAATCAAAATCAAAGTCGCAAACCCAGAACTAGAATCTAATAACGAAACCCTAAACTTACATGAAGATGAAGGTGAGTGAAATCATCGATGAAGATGAAGAAAAATGTCGAATCCTTACCAGAATGAAGAAGAAAAACGAAGAAGAAAACCGTATAACAAATAAGCAGAAAAATGAAGAAGAAAAACGAACCCAAATCAGATCTGGAATCCCAAAATTGTAGATCCCAAAATCGTAGAAAGATGGCATCGACGCATAACATATGGTATTGCAAATCTTGTTTGAACCAGGAATTACGACCAAAATCACAGATCTTGAAATATCGAATAAAGCAAAATCTTGTTTGAATCCAAAGCAGATCTCGAAATATCGTAGATGATGAAGAAGGTGTGCGCAAATGATGAAGAAGGTGTGCACAGATGATGAAGAAGAGTTGAAGAACTGATGAACATAATACCTTTTATTTATTTATTATTATTATTATATCTTTTATTTTTAATTATTTTAAGACAAAACAAATAAATGAGACATTCAAGTCAAATGTCATGTCATTAAAACCGGTGTCACGTCATCATTTGAACAGCTATAACATGTTTGATACATTAAATGGTACTTTTAATAATCTAGTACATTAAATGATAAAATTAAAAGTTCAGTATATATAATAATAAAAGATGAAAAGTTAGATACATTTTCGAGAACTAAACCCTTAATTAAAATAGGTAGACAGACGATCGATGCACATATATATAAAGGCAGGCACATGTTGCATGTACGTTTAGTATGTGGTTGAGTGGATGGTGATGCTTGATGTATGGATAAGTATATATCAATATTCATTCAGATCACATTATTAATTATTGGTCAATAGTATGGGTACGGATGTGGGATACATGCATGTTTGAGAAAGCTAGTCCATCATATCTCTTAGATTTTAATAGCTACCTAGGCTTTAATTTCTTTTTTCTTTTCTATTTTTTTAATATATATATATATATATATATATATATAGCCCATGATATTACATTATTATATATACTAGAGGTGGCAAAACGGGCAGGTTGGGTTGGTTTGGATAACGGGTAAGAACGGTTTCGGGTCAAAACGGCTCGGGTCAAAACGGGTACTTTTGAAAAAGGCATCAAACGGGTTCGGGTCAGAATGGGTTCGGATTAGAACGGGTTTGGGTCAAAACGGGCCATTTAAAAAATGCTTAACAATTCAAAAAACTTACAAATCAATATACCTGACAAAAAAGAGCTTGACGGAGATGAAACCTAGTTTAAGAAGCAAAACCCAATATGCCTAATAATGAAAACTTGAACTTAAATACAGTTCAAGAATAGGAAAGAAAAATCAACAACCAAAATGATTGAACCCTAACAGTATAACACCAAAACCAGGAATTTCATTTTGTGAAATTGAAGCCTGACGTCAATTGGTGAAGCTGTGATTATGTGAATTGTAGGATTAAAGGCTGGTAATCGCCGTCGAGATCAAAGGAGTACATAAGCAGCCTTGAAATCGTGATTCACTGATTCCTCGAAGTTGGAGTAAGCAGGTGAGTGGATCGATTTGATTTTATGATTCACTGATTCGTCGCCCGTCGCCTTCCTTTTCCTTTCCTTGTAGATCGATAGAAGTCGGAGTAAGCAGCATTCAACGACGGTGGAAAAGCGATGGTGGAAAAATTTTCCTTTCTTTGTCGATCAACAAAAGTCGGAATACGTAGCTTTCAAGGACGGTAGACGGTGGTCCACGCAGTTCCGCCTCTCTATCTCGTCTAGACGTAAGGCGTCCATCGCCCATCATACTTCTTTCCGAGTTTCCTTCCGCCCAAATAGACCCGCTACCTTTTTTTCAGGCTGCCCATTTGACCCGTCCAGTTTTAAATCGTATTATAGCTTTGGCCCATTTAAACCATTTTGTTAAAAAAGCATGACCCAATATAATCCGTGCTTTTGTATTTGCTACCCAAATGGACCCAGATTTTTGCATTTGGATCGATATTGCCAGCTCTAATATATACTATTTAGAGTAAATTACATTTTTGATCCATATGGTTTCATTAAAATATCAGTTTTATTCCTTAGACCTGGAAAGTTACGGGGTCAGTCCCTTCTTACTTAAACTTATTTTACTTTTGATCCCTACTCGTTAACAAAATGTTAAATATTTATAAATGACCGTTTTGCTCTTCCTTTTTAGTCCCTCAAGTTTGTAACTATTTTTAGTTTTGATCCCTCGATGATTTTTTATTTTAATCATGTTTACTTATTTAATTAACCATTTATTGCTAATTATATATTAAATTAATATTATCAATATAACCCAACTTAATTAATTAATTAAATAAAATAGAAAATGGCATATTTGTCGTATGAAAAAATGTTGGCCGCTATAGCGATAATTTTACAATACAAAGTTAACTTTGTTTTTTTTAATTGTAGTAATTAATATGGCTGACTTTTTTTTTTTTTACTTTCTTTTCTTTTTTTCACTTTTTTTATTTTTTTAAAGATAGCAAATATATATTTTTTATTTTTTGTATTTCTTTACTTTATAATCATAATCTTTTACATTTTTGTTAGGACTTTTTTAAGTTATACATATTAAGTACTTATACCATACAAATCCTTTTTTTAAGAATTTTTTAAGTTGGCAATGAGTTTGACTAAACCAACTTCGAGTTGCACATGCACTAGAGTTGTAAATGAACCGAACAAACATAAACGGGGGCTTGTTTGTGTTTGTTCGTTTAACTTTATCCAAAAAAAAGACGAACACGAATGGATAGCAAACGAATATTTGTGCCCATATTTGTTCGTTTAATTTTAGCCGAACATAAACAAACACAAACGAACGAACACATATACAAATATAATACAAACCTAACATTATTAAATATAAACAGACATTAACTACGTATGTGTGTGTGAGAGAGAGTGTGTGTGTGTATATATATACACACACACATATATATACATACATATAAACGAACATAAACAAACGGATAAACAAATGTTCACAAACATAAAATGAATGAATAAGGGTCTTTGTTTGTGTTCGTTTCTATAACAAAACGAACAAATATTTTTGTTCGTATTCGTTTGTTTATTAACTAAATGAACATAAACGAACTTCCCCCCAAACAATTCACGAACGGTTCACTGAATGTTCGGTTCGTTTACAACCCTAACGTGCAAACATGAATCTAAGTGTACATGTGCATGTGTATATAAACAGACACACATGTTCTGAAACAAAACCTAGTAGTATGAACAGAATGTGCACATATGCATCGTACGTGCATATGTGACTTTATTGTATGTGCTAGAAAAAATCTATTGTAATATGCACATGTGCACATATCTAATGTTGTATCAGAAAAAATACCCAACAAAAATAAATTTATTTTCTTTGAAAAAAAGCCTGTGGTACATCTACATGAGCATATGCATATCTTCACAAGATTTACACATACACGGTGCATATATGCACCCAAACACACATGTGCAGTATAAACAGGTAATGCACAAATGCATATGTGCTTGAATAAAATCAAGTGTTATATGCACATATGCATATATCTTATGTTATACTAGGAAAAAAACCCAGCAAAAATAAATATTTTTTTCTTTGAAAAAGTATAGCAATGTGAATGTTATAATAAAGAGCATATTTTTCTCGTTTATTTGGTATAATTTTCGTATTTTAATACCTTTGCGTTTGATTGATATTTTAATTTTAAGAAAGTGGGGTAAATGACAAATGTCCAAATTACTCTCCTAACTACCTTAAGCATAGGACTTAATTTAAAGTTAAGGTTATCCACTAATTATTTAATTAGGAAGGGCCTTTCATTTTTTTGATAAATGATTATAAATGGTTCTCGCAATAAACTGGTTTTTAAATTAACTCTCCCATATATATATATATATATATAGGGAAAAATTTAAACGAGAAATATTTTTCGTACGAGAACTTCGAGAACCAATCTTAGCAGTCCAATTCCCTCCCATTCCATTGGATTGTCCAGCCACTATGTAGTCAATCTTGGCGATATCTCGCCGAGATATCGAAGGTTGACAAAATATCGGTTTCAAATATCGGTGGGTTATATCGGAGCGGAGAATCTCGGCAATATCGGCTGATATTTAGCCGAGATTTGCAAAACGAGATATCAGTTTTTAACAGTTTTTTGTATTGTGTGACTTTTTTTGGGTCGGCTAAGTGCTAACCTATTTAAAGCCCAACTCACTTCTTAAATTAGAGCACAACCCACTTTTAAATTAAACCTAAAAAAGTAACAGCCCTAAACACCTTTCACTTTCATCGGCTCACTGCTTCCATCGACTGCAGTACCTTTCTTTATTCACTGTTCCATCGAACTAGCGACTGCCGACTAGCAGTATTCCGTTCATGCTACGAACCTTTAACAATTCCCATATTAATATCTATTAACTTTTATGCTATACTTTTTATTACTTTTTTTATGATTTTAATCTTATATATATATAATTATATATTCTACAAAATATAAAAAACCGATATCTCACCGCGATATCCACGATTTCAAATATCGGTCCTTGACCGATATTTGATATCTGACCGAGATAACTACATAGTCCAGCCATGAATTCCTTACATGCACCATTATCCAAAATGAATGACTAAGATTGGTTCTCGCAGTTCTTGTACGAAAAACAGTTTTCGTTTAAAACGTCCCCTATATATATATTATATATATATATATAAAGCAAACGATAAATTAAAAAAGAAGGAAGGAAGAAAGAAAGAAAAAGAAAAAGTAAATGATGATCAGAGAGTTGCAGAGGCCTCACATTGCATGGTCACCCTTCCCACGTTCCTTTGCCCCCTTCAATTCCCCCTAATTAGCACCCAAATTGCACACGTACTACTATATATATATATATATATATATATATATATATATACACACATATCAATTAACCCCACTTCAATTCCCTACATACATACCTTCTTCCTTAGTTATATATATCTTCCTTACAAACTTCTCTCGGGAAGACGACTTTGAGACCCAGCTACCTCTTTTGCCGTCATCCCAACAACACACTCCTACCTACTCTCACTTGTCTGATTTCACACCTACTGTTACCTAGTTTTTTTTTTTTTTTAAATTTCTACAGTAATAATAATTAATAAAGATATATCGATCGATTTTGGTTTAATTGGTTATGTACCTGTTGTGTTGAATATTCCGGTTAATTTGAGCAGAAATTGATGGATATTTACGGTATGTCTTCCGCCGGACAAGATGTCTTCGGGGTTGACGACTTCTTTGACTTCACTGGCCACCGTGATGATGTTAATTTCTCCTCCTCCGCTGCCACAACAACCGCCACAGATTTACTCCACAACATTACCTCCTCCGACACCCTCCAGTACCTTCCAAATAATAACACCACCGCCACCGGTTTACACCACTCCACTGACTTCACCGACCACTTCTGCGTTCCGGTAATTACACTCATCTTAATTAATTAATTTCACTATACTTTCCTGTGTGATTTACATAAATAATAATAGAAAATTGATGAATTATTTTCGTGGTTTGAAATGTTCTAGAGTGATGACGTCGAGGAACTTGAATGGCTATCGAAAATCGTCGATGATTCCTTCAGTGATTTCCCGGCGAATAACATTGCCGGAACTATTAATTTCCGTCCGGAGAACACGTCATTTCACAGCAGATCTAGAAGCAAGAGAACGAGAGCACCAACAAACAACAACAGCTGGACATCAACGACAGTAACTACTCCTCAGATCTCTGAAACATCGAAGACGAAGAGGGAGAATTACGTGTCGTCTACATCTTCATCCGGCGATACGACGTCGGAAGCCGGCGGCGGCGTTAGGCGATGCACACACTGTGCGTCGGAAAAGACTCCTCAATGGAGGACCGGACCGTTAGGTCCGAAGACGCTATGCAACGCTTGCGGCGTTAGGTACAAATCAGGTAGGTTAGTTCCGGAGTATCGGCCGGCGGCGAGCCCTACGTTTATGCTAACTCAACACTCTAATTCTCATCGGAAAGTAATGGAACTCCGTCGGCAGAAGGAAATAATGTTAGGTCATCAGACCCACCACCAACAACAAGCACCGGCATCAGAACACCAAATCTACGGCGGCGGACACCACCACCGGCAACTACAAAAGCTACATCATGGCAGCAACTACGAGGTCTGCTGACGGCAATTTGGACCACTTGACGCCACCGTGAAGGGCCAGGAAACGTGTAATCGATTTGGAAAAATGTAAGGATGGATGAGCTTAAAAAAGTATTACGAATTTCAGACTTTGATGATGTGATAGTTTTGTTATATTTGCATCTTCATTTAAAAATTAAATAAATAAATGTTAAAAATAACCATATATGGTCGGTACGTACGGTTCTGAAATGTACCCAAAAAATCAATTTGACTGTTCAAACTTAATTTCATCACATATATTAATAATTTCCCTACGTTTTATAGAAAAAAATACGCCTTAATTGTAAATAATTCATGTGACGTATTAAGCACCCCAAAAATTAATTAATATAATTAACTGAATGCTTATAAATAGCATACATATGATTCAAAAAAATTAGTGTACATTAATCTTTTAATATAAGTAAGAAACTAATTTGATAAAATTTAGTATATAATTTGAATCAATTATTTAAAAAAATATTTAATCTTGTTTATTATTCACTTAAAAATAAAAAATTAATTTGGCTTTTTAGAGTCAAAATTATAAGAGATAATATCATATATGCCCTTATTAAATCATATAAAATCGTATTTGTCTACCCTAATTTATAAATATCATATTTACTCTTTATAATAATTCAAAATATCATAATTAACCAAAGTTTTAGTTTTATCATTCTAAAATATTTTTAAATAAATTTAAATTCTTGTTAATTATAGTCAATAACGTGTAATTTTATTACCCTTAATTGTAACAATAATAATTGATGACTTATATAAGAAACACAATCGCATCTCTTCATATCATAATACCACGTTTCCACAGTCAAGTCTGCACTCCCACTCGTGTCGATGTTTCCACTTCTGGTTAGAGTGTTGATGTCGTACGTCGTCATTTTTTAAATTCTCATTTAATTCGCGTTTTATTATTATTTAATACTTTTTTATTAATATTTATTATCGTTTAAACCAACTCGTGTATCACACAAACATTTTGTCTAGTATAATAATATTTAAGAGTTTGCTAATAAATTTTATTGATTAGTATTCTCTCAAGTTAAAAATAACATTACAATCATGTTTTCTTATAACAAAAATCAATTTGCTATTGTTTAAACAAGGGTTTAGTTCACCAAAATGTATCTAATTTTTCACGTTTTGTTATTATGTGTAGCGAACTTTAAAAGTTTCTATTGTGTGTACCAAATTTCTAATTTGTTGCTATTGTATATATTTTGGATACACAAAAAAGGAAAAAAGATATAAGTTTAATTAGTACATACAATAGAAAGTTTAATACATACAATAGTGAAAAATTAAATATTCGATACTCACAATAGAAACTTCTGAAGTTCGATACACACAATAGCAAAATGTGACAAGTTAGATACATTTTGATGAAACTAAACCCTTTAATCAACAACTAAATAAGAGAATCTCAAAGTTAGTTTGATTCGTATCAAACATATTATTATATTTTAACAGTTTAGAACAAAAGCCCATTGGAAGATAGTTTCTAAAAGAATGATTTTGTTTTAATTGATTATATGACTCCGATTATCTAATATCCCGTAAGAAGTTTCAAAATGTACATTAAAAACATCATTTTAATTAAGTCACCCATGATTTTAGTATGCTTAATTTGATATTAAATTTTGAAGATGAAACAGTAATTAAATGGGTTTAGATCACGTACTAAATAGCATCCTATTTTTCTTAAAAATTTGGATATAGGTAATTAACCTTTTTATTACTCAAATATGTAATTACTTTGTGGTCACTAGTTAAATTAAGGATTTGAATTTTCGGATTACTCACTACAGACTTTTTGAGACGACATGTGTCGCCACAAAAGGCCATGTAGCGAAGACAATGTTAACGATTTTTCGCCGCAAATGAGTTTTTGGCACAAATTTTTTGTGGCGTACTTTTTGAGGCGACATGTCGCCTCAAAAAAACTTTTGGGGTGTTAGACTATTTGCGACGAAAATGTGTCACCTCAAAAGACCATTTTTCTTGCAGTGACTCCCCACTTCGATCACCATCAAACCTTACTAGTCTGATCAGAATTCTTTCCTGGAGGTGATGGTGGAGTCCGATCGGCTTTTTGTCTGCCGTCATTGCCAGGTTTAAAAAAACAACACAACTTTTTTTAAATCCCTCAATGACAGCTAACAGGAGGATGATCAAACTCCATCGTAACCTCTAGGAAGAAATTTCAGTCATATCACCAAAGTTTGGTGGTATTCTGATGATGGAAACTCCAGTTAGAGCCAAAACCCTAATAAAAAAATTTAAATCATTTACTTATTTTAACAGATTACCACAAAATGGATTACCTATTTGGGTAATAAAAAAGTAATTATATAAATTGACACTCCGGAAAGAATGAAATGTTATTCTATGACCTAAACCCTAATTAGATTTTTCCACAAATGTTAATTAAAAACAACCATATTTTATTAACGTAATAATCCATATATAATGGAAGATTAAAATAAGAAATAGTTCGTTTTATAATATATATATATATATATATATATATATATATGATTAATTAATTAATAAGGATACATGAATTGTTTTTGAAGCAATCGGTAGTAAATTAATGTTCCAACTACCCAGTAAGTGATGAGATAGTGAACTTTCCACGTGATTTGCTGCCTGCCTGCCTCCCTCCCTTTGCTCTTGACAACCCTTTTTTCTGTGCAATATTCCTATTACTCACATGTCTCACTGCTATTTGGATCACCTACAATTTAACCGATTGAAATACTATCTATACTCGTTATAATATATATGTATTTCACTAATACTCTTTTTTTACTTTTATAATTGATTTTAATACTTGTGAGTAAAATAAAAAGATAAAATGATATATCACCTCTCTTACTAGTCTAAATTAACACTGTGATATGATTTTATATGAATGTATGATCTCATATATTAAAAGTTATAACGAATTGAGATAATATATATGTGAGGAAGAAGATTCTAATAGTAGCATTGATGTTTTAAATCTCTATATTTAATGCGTTAAAACTTGTTTTTTGTATTAAAAACAGTGAATTTTTTTAAGATTAAAACATCCATAGCAAGGAACCAGAGAAACTTAGAAAACACCAAGATAGCGCAGATACATAAGAAACTTGCAGGACACCAAAATAAAGAGAACAATTACATGGAAGATAATCAGTTATATGATATATCTTATCTTTAATTTTTCATTTTTTTACCATCTTCTTTCACCATTTTCTAATTGTTCTCCTTTCTTCCTTTTCCTTTACCCAAATCTTAGCTTTACTCTTCTTTTTACACACACTACCCTCTCAATCTCACACACATATTTTTAATATAAAAAATAAAATTAGAAAAATTAGTTGATGTTTTCTTAGTTGAAATATTAAAAAAAAGATAGAGTAGGTATAGTGAATTAGTGATGTGTGGTTAATGTGAAAACAAAAATGTATTGTTTTTTAATAATAGTCCTACAATGTAAGTTGTCAACATTATCTTCTAATATAAATAAAAAACTAACTTCAAAAAAAATATTAGATAATCCTAATCATTAGATTTAGATAAAAAAATTTAATTATCAAATCTTAACCATCAATTTTAATAAAAATTAAAATTCAATTTCGTTTTTTGTCAAAACTAAATTCATTTTTAACTTTAATTTAAACCAAGATTTTACAAATATAATATTACTCCTTTATATATTTTAAATATCATATTCAACCAAAGTATTAGTTTTATCATTTAAAAAAAATATATAATCATTTTAAATTCTTTTTTAATTATAACCAATAACCTTAAACAAGAAATACAATTATGTCTCTTTGTATTATGATACTACATTTATGCCAGGTCACGTCCGCACTCCCTTTTACATCAACTTTTTCACCGTTGATCTGAGTGTTAATGCTTTATGTGGTTATTTTAAAATTCTCATTTTATTAATGTTTTATAATTATTTAATATCTTTTAATTAATGTTTAAAGTTTATTCTTTTTTAAACTAACCTATGTAACACGTGACCATTTAATGTAGTTATATATGAAAAGAACATTAAGAAGCCTATCTTGAAATATACACTTGAAAAGTTACGAGAATCATAAGAATAAATTAGAATATATTAAATAATATTCAAATACGGCTTTATTAATCACTCCTAAGATCATGATGATCATTTCAGATTAAGCAAATAATGGATACGCTCACATATATACAAATATGAGTTTATTATTGATTGTAGGACAATTGTTGAGTTTTTTTCACTTATAATGTAACTAAACAAAAAAATAATTAAAACCATTAATATTTATAGTAGAAAAGGTAATAACAAGTATCCCATGGATGAAGTGTTGGTTACAAAAAACCATACAATTGATAACAAATCAAAAGAAATAAAAAATAATCTTATTATACTTAAGAGGGATAAAGGGAATACAAAGAATTGAGAGATTTTTAATTAACGCTCGATGGCCCCGATGAGATAGATAAAGCTATTGGGTTTCCTATTGGGCTTCACGGGCCTAACGGCAGGCAATACGAATAGGGTCAAATGGAATGAGTAATCTTGGGTTCAACAAGTTATTAATAGATCATACTTAATTCTGTTGGGGTATAAAAAATTACTCGTAGGACACATAATTTGTCTTCATGGAATAGGTTCAAATGGATGAGATCCTCTTAATTCGAGAAAAACATGATCGGTCATGAATGAGTCATGTTCTTATTTTGAGAACAACACTTCAATGATACCAAAATCGCACACAAGCACATCCGACTATCTAACCATGTTTAGTAATTTCAACCACACAGAAGCCTCGCAATGACCTCATTATCTAACATGTCTTGGTTGATCTAATGATTCGGCCTAAGACATAGTCATATTCATGGTTTGGTTGGGAAAGTGAGTGTTCCATGGTGTGGTTGGTATTGTGGTCCTCGTAGCAAACGGTTTTTTAAAAGAACTTTTGGGAATGGCAGTATTGGAATTAGGTTCTTTTCCCTCTTTATATGAAGGCATTGAGTTGCTTTATATCTTTTTGCTTCTCCTGTCTTTGTAACAATTGTTTATGTCTTTGTAACAAGTGTTCGTGTATTCCATTCAAAAAATCAAAAAAATTACGCAAATCAGAAAATATAGAAAAGACAGTTGCGTATTTATGCAATTTTTCGAAGATACAGCAAAATTGACACATCAATGATAATAGAAAATGTTAGAAGAAATTCATGTAGTCAATACGCTACTTCTTTCTTATATATTAAGTAGTCTAGCCGTCTATAAGTTCTATTTTTACAGGGCACTAATTTTAGCTATAACAATCTAATATGAGCCACTACTTTTTTAACTCAAATGTTGTTGAAGATACTGTCACCATCATAACTACAAAATATCTATAATATAGAGCATACTAATAATGATTAAAAGAAAAGAAAAAGAACCGATTGACGATATGTAAGGAATTTTGTATAAACGGCAAGAACCAATCTTGACCATTCAAGTGGTAAGCGGAATTCATGGGTGAAGAGCGTGGAGAGATTGAGTGTGGCAAGGTGCATGTAAGGAATTCATCAGTGCCAATCCAATTGAATGAGGAGTAATTAGACGGCTAAGATTGATTCTCACGGTTCTCGCAATAAAAACGATTCTTAAATGAAAACGAGAACTATTTTTCGTACGAGAACTGCGAGAACAAATCTTGATCATTCAAGTGTTAAATGGAATTCATGGATGAAGAGCGTGAGAGGATTGAGTGTGGCAAGGTGAATGTAAGGAATTCATGGTTGGGCAATCCAATTGAAAGAGGGGGAATTGGACGGCTAAGATTGGTTCTCGAAGTTCTCGTTTGAATTTTTCCATTTATATATATATATCAAATGGAAAAGTGTTAAATTACAAAAATTATACCAAATTAATGAGAAAATTGTGCTCTTTAATTTGAGACTAATTTTGCTATATTTTTTCGAAAAAAAATTCACGTTTGCTGGGTTTTTTTTACACAACTCTTGACATATGCACATGTGCAAGATTTGCACATGTGCATATCTACATCTGTGCTGAAAAAACTATGTGAATCTGTGCATTTGCACATGTGCAAATGTCGACAGTACCAAAAAGAAACCCGGCAAATATTTAAAAAATTCGAAAAATTATATCTAGATCGGTCTCAAATTAAACAGCATAATTTTCTCGTTAATTTTCGTAATTTAACACCTGTCCATTTAAGAGATATATTAGTTTGAAATAAGTGAGGTTAATGTAAAAATGTCCAAATTACCATTAATTAATTAATTATAAGTTTGATTAGTTTAAGGTTATCCATTAACAACTCTTTAATCTGGACTATCCATCTTTTTGATCAACGACTATAATTAGTTCTTGCAGTTTTCGTACAAAAAACACTTCTCGTTTGAACCGTCCTCTCTCTCTCTCTCTATATATATATATATATATATTGGGGAAGGTTCATTTGAGAACTGTTTTTATTGCGAGAACCGTGAGAATCAATCTTAGAAATTTATTTTGGATAATGGAATTTATAGATAAAGAGCGTGAGGGATTGAGTGTGGCAAGGTGCATGTAAATAATTAATCGGTGGGAAATCCAATTGGAGTATGGGGAAATGGACGGCTAAGATTGATTCTCGTAGTTCTCGCAATAAAAACGGTTCTCAAATAAACTTTATATATATATATATATAAACTTTATATAGTCAGCATTGATAATGAGTAGGTCTTAGTGTTTACGTTACCTGTTAATGTACGTAGGTGGGCTAAGTAAGATGAATAGAGCATTTATCTTGGTTTTACATATATATATATGGGAGGTTTTATGCGAAAAGTACGAAAAACAATCTTAACTTTTTATTTGTATTTAATCTAATGGCTTAGATTACTATTACTTTTTATTTTTTTTAATTCAAAAGGGTATTATAGTAAACAATATTTTTTCTCTTTCTTATTTTCTCTCCTAAAATTAAATAAAATAAATTAGAAATAATTTAATAGTAAATTAACAATTTTACAGTCTTCAACGATAAACAGAGTAAAATATTTACGAGTTTTTTAATCATTAAATGTTATGTTCATTACCCCACTTTGTTCACTAATAAACATTTGGTTTATATTTTTTTCAATCATGCTTTTTTCTTTTTGTTTATAATCTTTATATGTTTTATTCTTTTTTTGTGTATCATTTTTTCCAACTATTATTAGTGGTTGTTTATTATTGAACAATATAATAGACATAAAAAGTAACCTTTTATATAAGACATATTCATTGCTAAACAACAAATCATTCTTTATCTCCATTGTATATGTTCATTGGTTAACAAACCTTAAACAACAAAAAACAAAACCATATAAATGTTTAATGATGAACAAACCATAAACAACCAAAATATATTTAAACCAAGATATATTGTAATCTAAAAATAATATTTAACTCTCGAAATACTACCTTACTATTACAGCAACTATACAAAAATAAAAAATTACTAAATTAAAAAACACTAGAAAACATAAAAGATAAAAGAACCTAAAAATCGTAAATTAAAAAAATTAACAGACGTTAATAATACCATAGAAACTTAATTCTTTTACCCACAATAATTCTGAACAAAATTGAACAATAAAATCGGTGTTTAACACACCTCTAAACAAGAAATCAGTGGTTATGAACATTAATCGGAAAAAAAACCATGTGTAGAAAGAAACACTTTTTTTGCGAGAAGTGCGAGAAGCATTTACATCTATTGATTAGTTTTTGATCTTGTGGTTCACATTAATCATAATTCATATTTTTATTTAATTGAAAAGGGTAAATTAGTAAACAAAATTTTTTCTCTCTCCTCTCTCAAATTAATTTTTTCAAGTTTTTAGAATTTACTTATACGTTATTATAAGTACGATGTTCACTGCTGAACACAACCAATGATTTACAAATATTTTCTTATGTATATAGTATTCATTGGTGAACACATCCACACCCAATAGTTATAAAAAACATTAGTACACTTTTTAAATTGTATATAATTCAAAGTTCACTAATTTTACATGCATAATACCAAATTTTAGAAAGTTCTTTTTTAAACCATAGATAAATTTAAAATTTTAATATTATGATTAGAAAAAATTAACTAATATTATATTCAACAATGAACAATACATTTAACAAATTATAACATCAACCTGTATTTCTATATTCACTAATGAATAATGCGTACATAGACAACCCAAATCAAAATATTACATTAACCCAAGTTTCTATATTCATGAACAAACAATATAATCACGACAAAAATCCACTCCCTAATAATAACAAACATCAACTCAGGTTTCTTTGTAAAAAAGATCAATTCTAAAAAACATAAAGAACAGATACATATTAGCAATAAATAGTGGTGGTGCACAAGTTCTGTAGTAAGAAGCCTTTTTTCTAGGTAAACAACCATAATCAACACCAAAATACCAAAAAATCGGTACCATAAAGAAAAAAATTAAAAAAAAGGAAAAAGAGGAAGTATCCTAATAAATTGACAACAATTCTATGATGAGGAGACGGTCGGGGAAGATTTGATGTGAACCAAAAAAGCAGATGATGGTCGACGATCGGGTGTGGAGGTGCTGATAGGATGCACGGCGACGGCTAAGAAACCTAAGGCCTTAACCCTAGGTGTTAGGGAGACGGTGCAGCGGTGCCTCTTCTACTAAACGGCGACAACGACGCCTTTTATTCCAAACGGAACCATCATAGATCGACAAATGTGATTAAGGATATGACGTACATATCAGTTCACTCTTGAAACACCCTAAATCGGCGTCGGTAGTCCTCAAAACTTGAGTAGGGAACGAGAAGGAGAGAGATCGATTTACCGGTGAACCACCTTTACCGACCCCTAAAACTTGAGAACGAGGCGGAGAGAAATGGACCATTACGCGGCGGAGGAGCCCAGCCCAATCACAATCCTCATTCACGGTGTATGAGGTGCGACAGTGACCTGATATCTTCTTCGGTGGTGGCGACCATGGAGGCGACAAAAGGCTGTGATGGTGGAAGTCTAAGGGGGCAGTTGGCAGCTGTAGGGGAAGAGATATATGATATGTGAACTAGGGTTTTAAGAATAAAAAGAGGGTTGCGGGTGGTTGTACGTAATTTAAGGGGGAGATATTTAATTAGATACTCTTTAGTGTGAAATGTCCATTATACCCCTTTTTTCTTTAGTTTATTCTCCTTAAGAGTTTATTTGATTACAAAAATGTCATGATGCATCTTAGCCATAGAATAAATCATCTAATTGATGAAAATGTTTCTCACGCTTCTCGTAAAAAAAGTGCTTCTCGCATGAACCATCCTATATATATATATATAGAGAGAGAGAGAGAGGGGGGAGGGTTCATGCGAAAAGTATTTTATTTACGAAAAGTGCGAGAAACAATCTTAACTTTTTATTTGTATTTAATCTAATGGCTTAGATTAATCTTACTTTTTATTTTTTTTAATTCAAAAGGGTATTATAGTAAACAATATTTTTCTCTCTCTCCAATCTATTTCTCTCTCTTATTTTCTCTCTCCTAAAATTTTTAAATAAAATAAATTAGAAATAATTTAATAGTAATTTAACAATTTTACAGTCTTCAACGATAAACAGAGTAAAATATTTACGAGTTTTTTAATCATTAAATGTTATGTTCATTACCCCACTTTGTTCACTAATAAACATTTGGTTTATATTTTTTTCAATCATTAAATGCTTTTTTCTTTTTGTTTATAATCTTTATATGTTTTTTTCTTTTTTTGTGTATCATTTTTTCCAACTATTATTAGTGGTTGTTTATTATTGAACAATATAATAGACATAAAAAGTAACCTTTTATATCAGACATATTTATTACTGAACAATAAATCATTCTTTATCTCCATTGTATATGTTCATTAGTTAACAAATCTTAAACAACAAAAAACAAAACCATATACATGTTTAATGATGAACAAACCATAAAAAACCAAAATATATTTAAACCAAGACATATTGTAACCTAAAAATAATAATTAACTCTCGAAATACTACCTTACTATTACAACAACTATACAAAAATGAAAAATTACTAAATTAAAAAACACTAGAAAACAAAAAAGATAAAAAGAACCTAAAAATAGTAAATTAAAAAAAATTAACAAACGTTAATACCATAGAAACTTATATTCTTTTACCCACAATAATTCTGAACAAAACTGAACAATAAAATCGGTGTTCAACACACCTCTAAACAGGAAATCAGTGGTTATGAACATTAATCGGAAAAAAACCATGTGTAGAAGCAATGTGATGAAGAGGGTGATTGCAACAATGATAGAAAGTCTCATATGGACAACGACTGTTCATCATCTATATATCTGCAAAGATGGGTGTTGAAATGCTCGGTACGTTCGACAGTGAGGAGAAGATGGACGGTAGCAGTGGCCGACTTCCCTAGCCGCCGCAAAACCTCCGCTCAAATCTAAATCTAGAAGCGATGAAGTAAAGCAGCAGGGGTGGTGGTGGATTTACCTAGTGCTGGCGATGGTGGCTGCGAACAAATCGATGGGAAATCTCCAGTTATCGGCAACAGTGGAAGATGTCGGTTTGTGAAGAAGCGGCACCATGGATCTAGAGGAGCGGTGGCCATGGATAGAGAGAGGTAGGGGAGAGGCGGTCATGGGTAGAGATAGGTAAAGGAGCGGCAGGTGGTTTTTGAAACCGACTACAATCGTAGAGAGAGAGAGAGAGAGAGAGAGATTTAGGGTGGACCATAGAGATAAAATCGTGGATGGGGGAATTAATTTGGGTTTGAGGTAAAAAGGACCATTTTACCCCCTTTTATATTAGCTAAATAACTTTTAAGTTTAATATAATGACGTAAATGACATAACTCATCTCAGCCTTTAATCAAATTATCTAACGATTCTAAACGTTTCTCGCACTTTTCGCAAATAAGTAGTTTTTTGCATGAACCTCCCTCTTTCTCTCTCTCTCTCTCTCTATATATATATATATATATGGGACGGTTCAAACGGAAACTGTTTTTCGTACGAGAACTGCGAGAATTAATCATAGCCGTTGATAAAAAAGATGGATGGGTAAGATTAAAGAGTTGTTAATAGATAACCTTAAACTAATCAAACTTATCCTTAATTAATTAAGGGTAATTTGGACATTTTTACATTACCTCCACCTTTTTTAAACTAATATATCTCTCAAATGAAAAGGTGTTAAATTACGAAAATTATACCAAATTAACGAGAATATTATGCTCTTTAATTTGAGACCGATCTAGCTATATTTTTTCGAAATATTTTTTTAATATTTGCTAGTTTTTTTTTTGGTACAGTCCCCATTTGCACATGTGCAAATTTGCATATGTGCAAATATATGCACTTGTGCAAATGCACAGATTCACCTAATTTTTTCAGCACAGATGTAGATTTGCACATGTGTATATGTCGAGATCTGTGTAAAAAAAACCCAGCAAACGTTTTTTCGAAAAAATATAGCAAGATTGGTCTCAAATTAAAAAGCACAATTTTCTCGTTAATTTGGTATAATTTTCGTAATTTAACACCTTTCTATTTGAGAGATATATTAGTTTTATAAAATAGAGGGTAATGTAAGAATGTCCATACTACCATTTCTTATTTAAAATAAATAAAAAGACAGAAAATTAAATGATTGGCCAGATATGGTTCTCGCAGTTCTCGTACGAAAAACAGTTCTCGTTTGAACCGCTCCCTATATATATAGGGGAGGGTTCAAACGAGAACTGTTTTTCGTACGAGAATTGCGAGAAGCTGAGAACTAATTTTGTCCGTTCATTTTGGATAATGGAATTCAAGGACGAAGAGCGTGGGGGAATTGAGTATGGTAGGGTGCATGTAAGGAATTCATGGGTGGGCAATCCAATTGAAGAAGGGTAATTGGACGGCTAAAATTGGTTTTCGCGATTTTCGTACAAAAAACGGTTCTTATTTAAACTTTTATCTCTCTATTATGTATGTATGTATGTATGTATGGGTGGTAAATCTATCATATAAAAAACATGTAGCAGAAACATTAATTATTCAAGTGATGCATATGATGTGCTGGTGTATGTGTGGTCTAGGAGCAAATATTATTATTATGTAGGTTTTGACAAATTGCACACAAACATATTTAATTATGTCTGTCTATCAATGTCGGTAACTAGTCCAAATTCAATTGGTCCCAATTCCCAACTCTTTTAAGTTTAACCACGTTGAAATTTAATTCTGATTAGGCCCATTTTCTGGGTTGGAAAATGTAAGATTAATTAAGCCCGTTGGTCCCAACTCCCAACAAAGACCGTCAAGAATCAAGATCGGTCCGGTCCTGAACCTACAAGACTGCTATGCGGATTTACAGTCGAAACCGTTCCGGAGGAGAGGACCGCTATGAACCGCTCCTGAAATCGGTTCGGACTGAGCCGGTCAAAGTCTAAACCAGTCCTAAAAAATGGATAGTTTTTCGTATTTTTTACAAATACTCTATAAATAGTTCACCACCCTCTCCATTTTTCTTTACACCAAACTTCTTTCTACATATTCTCTATATTATTCTCTCAACTTTGTCATATTATTTATTTCGTACAATATGTAGTTTAATTTTGAAGAACATTTTAGTTATTTTTAACAATATGTAATTATATTTCGTATAAGTGCACGATTATTGAAATTTTTAATAAGATAAGCATATATTTTTAATAATGAGCTTAGTAGGTAATAGAAAATAATCAATTATTTGGATCAAAGTTGTGGCTACTATAAAGCAATAAATAATATAAATCAAGCACATATTCTGAAATAATGAATCCGATTAAGATTAACCAATAAAACCGATAACGAAAACCGATCCGTTATCAGAAATCGCTAATCGTCCCTTTAGAAACCGATACCCATTAGTTTGGAAAAACTCATAATCAATATTATCGGTTATGGTTTGATTTATGGTCAAAACCAACCCAAACCGACTTAGGCCCGGCCCTATATCAGACCCAGTTTATTTTTAAACTTTCAAACATTTAATCACTAGTTTATCTTAAGATTGTTTAGTCATTCGTTGTCTAGTTTTTATTATTCTGGCATTAAAAAATGATTTTTCACAAAACGTACGAATTTGAGATATATGCAATCATTAAGTCTCTAGTGTGAATCATTGACATGTCTCAACACTGTCGAGTTAACCTTTTAAAAAATGATTGCTTGTAACGTTATGTATCATCTACTCATTAAAACAAGATATATATTAAAATTAATTAATAGAATTAGAAAAAGAATTAATAGAATATTACACATGTTACAATATAGTTATTAGAAAAAGAGTTAAATTTTATAAATGGTTTTTTAACTAATCACGAATTGCAAGTTTAGTCATTTTTTAAAAAAAAGTTGTAAATTTTGTCCTTAAACTACCATTTTGTTATAAAAACAATCCTTTCTAACGGATTCTGTTAGTCAATACCGTTAAATCAAATGGTCAAGAGGGCATTTAAGTCTTTTTTATCTATTTTGTATTTTTAATTGATTTTTAATATTAGATAATATTTATTCTCTTTTTTAAGAATAAAAATCTGAATCTCTATTCTTATTAGCCACCACAGGCCATCACCGCTCCTTGTTTCATTCTACCACCGGCGCAACACCACCATCGGCGCACCACGCCCGCCGCACCATCTCACACACTGTCTCTCTTCCTCCGGCGAACACCACACAGCCATTTGAACACATACCCTCGCCGGAAATCACCACCATCTGAACACAGACCAAGATCAAACACTAGAACCGTCGCCAGAAATCTCAAAAACCATCGCAAAAACTCAAAAACAAGAAACCCTAAATATCATCGCCGTTTACCACCACTCGTCCACTCCGGCCCCACCAAAAACTCGAAAACCAGAAATCCTCATCTGAATCTCAAAACCCCACGGCGGAATGAAAACCCTAGAAACCCACGGCGAACACACACACACTCCAACACACACATACACTATGAAAACCCTAGATCTGCAATTAGGCACACATACCGACACTTACCGGTGGTGGCGATGGTGGTGACGGGAAGCTTTGAACAAGTGGCGGTGTCTCGACAGGGCGACACTCACCGGTGGTGACGATGGTGATGGCGGCACATGATGGTGGTGACGGGAAGCATTTATTGATGGATGGAGAGAAAGAGAAATTGTCAGAAATTGTTAATTTATAGTTAGTTAAAAGACCATTTATGAAATTAACTCTTAAAAAAATAGAGTAAAAGGATTTATTAAGAAGGAATAGAATTGTTCTTTTTTCTTGTCCCGCCTAAACGCATACATTCAATGCCTTCCATCTTATCTTAATTGAGTTTTAAAACTAAAGATTATATTTTCAATCGAGAACAACATCCAAATAGACATTAAAGGGGAGGGCATTTTTGTGCAGGTTATCCTCAAAAGCCGAACCTTGAGATCAAATATATAATAGTGTAATCTAGATATTTAAGATAAAATATCTTAAGAGATAAAAATAATAACACGTGTTATCAAGAACACAAAACATAAGTGATGATTTAAACGTTCTTAAAAATGCTTTAACATGTGTATTTTTTGTTTATCTTTAGAGAAATATGACTTCTTTACGGTGTGTCTAGTCTTGAACATTTTTTTCTATCTTTCAATTTTAATTATTCTCGAAAAGAGATTTATTTTAAAAACATGCCTAAAAATAAACAAGAAATATTCACGTCGTGTATCAACAATCAAGACCGAGAATGTTGATTGTTAAAAATATATTGTGTTATAAATTACCCAAAAGCATACAATCATAGAAAAAAGTGTGAAAATATATGTATATTAAAACTCATATTACTTTTTCATAACTCATCATGTACTCATTTGACATGATCTAGAAGAACCACTCACATAAAGTATTGTTGGTTGATTTAAGGATAATGCCATTTACATAGATCTGTACTAGGATTACATGTCTTACTCTTTCGGATAAAAAGAGTTTTATCTATACTACCACTTGTGAAGTTCTTTGAGAGTGGATATTGGGACAGTGTGTCATACCAAACTATTGGAGCTTGTTTCAAACCGTATAAAGCCTTATTTAACTTATAAACATGGCTTGAAAACTTTAAACTAACAAAGTCAGAAGGTTGTTTTACATCATAGACTTCCTCCTAAAGTGCTCTATTTAGAAATGCGCTATCTACATTTGCCTGATAGACTTTAAAGTCTTTATAAGTTGCATAGGCTATGAACAACTTAATTACTTTTATTATAGCAACAGAGGCAAATATCTCATCATAATCTGTCTTCTTTTTGTCCAAACTCTTATGTTACAACCCTAGCTTTGTTCCTAACAATCACTTCATTGTTGTCCATTTATATTTATATAGACTCATTTAGTGCCTATAATGGTTTTGCCTTTGGGTCAGGGACAAGTGTCCAAACTTCATTTCTTTGAAACTTGGCCAGCTCCTTTGCATAGTTTCTCTCCAATTCCCATCCTTTAAGGCTTCTTCAGTCTTCTTTGACTCTATTTGAGATAGAAAATTAAAGTAGGCAACAAAGTTTGTAGTTGCCCTTGATCTTGTATTCACACATTCTTCAATGTTGCCAATTACTTGATCTAGAGGATGATCTATGTAGACTTGAAATGTTATAGTAAGAGACTGTGGTTCTTGAGTAGAGTGGCTTGAGGGAGACTGTGGTTCTGGAGTAGAGTGACTTGAGGGAGTCTGAGGTGAACTTACTACCTCAGTATCAGATGTAGCTTCATCAAAACTCCGTTGATCACTCAAATCTTTAGTCTAATGACTTTCTCCTCCAAATGGATGCACAAAATCTTCATCTTTGTCAACTTGAGGTGATTATGGGGAAGATGGTTAATGGTTTGATGACTTCTTGGTTTTATCATTGTTATCAACTCAATCATCATCATCATCATATATGATATACATAGTGTTAGATTGCTTATCTTTAGGTTCCTCAAGCTTACATAAACTGACCAGGCCAACTTGAATCTTCACAGCTTCATCAATATTACTCTTATCAAAGTTTAAAAAAACTAATATTAAAAATGGAGATGATTAATTTGTAAACAACAAGTTTCTACCACCACAAAAAATAATTGTTGTTTTAATCATCATATATTTAATTATGTTGATAAAAATAAATGATAGTAAAATTATAAAAACATAAAAATCATAATTGTTATATGTAACAAAGATTGCTATATAAAAATCATCTTCTTGTTACAAGAGGTATAAATGAATATCCAAAATTTAAAATTTAATTCTATTATAACTTTAAAAAAGAGGGGCAGGAATTAGATTCAAAAGGGTCAAGAATGCAACAATAGTGGGCGAGTAGGACCACCGTGGAGGGTGGCTGCGATGACTGACGGGATACCTTGAAAGGGTGCCATGTGGTGGTGGTTACCTCTCGGTGGCCAATTCTAGTTCACTTCTCTCCCTAATTTCCTCCGCCACGTGTTCCTATAGAATTACTCCACGTCAGTCACCGAATCTGACTGAATTAAGAGAAACACCGTATGGCGTATGCTCTAAGAAAAATAATATATTTTTTTATTATTTTTTTCTAATTTATTTTCCAGAAAATAATATATAGAATTCAATAATTCTTTTTTTTTCATAGTCTATTGATTTTATTATTTCTAACTTGTGAGTAGAAGAATTCTGCTATAAGAATATATTATCTTTCTAATAATAATAATAATTATAAAATATACGTCATAAACTTGTATTTAAAAAAAGAAATGAACGTTACAAAAACCATGATATAGTGATGCATAGATCATGCATGTCGGTAAATACTCAATACGTGTATTCATTTCCAATGTTTGCAGTTAGCGAAGATCCGAAGTTTAAGATACATGAGTATCTATACTACTATATAAAGCATTTAATACTTTCTTTTCTTCTTAATTTTAAGACTTCTTAAAATTCAATCAAAACAACATCTTGACCTTTCATTTTTATTTAACTTAATCTCATCCACTCAATCTTTAACCATTCCAATCTCTCTTCTAATTTACTTTAACTTTTTATTCAATTAAAATATACTCTCACACAAACATAATTATACACCCATAACAACATAATTTCTAATATCTTACTAATTTCTCTATCCTTATTTCACAAATATGATTTTTTTCCTTATTTTAATGTCTTTTAGATTTTATTTTTAAAATTAATAAAATAGTTTATGTAAATAAAAGAAAATTTTTTATACTACTATATAAAGCATTTAACACTCTATCTCCTCCTTAATTTTAAAACTTCTTAAAATTCAATCAAAACAACATCTTGACCTTTCATTTTTATTTAACTTAATCTCATTCACTTAATCTTTAACCATTTTAATCTCTCTCCTAATTTACTTTAACTTTTTATTTAATTAAAATATACTCTCACACAAACATAATTATACACCTATAACAACATAATTTCTAATATCTTATTAATTTCTCTATCCTTATTTCACAAATATGATTTTTTTTCCTTATTTTAATGTCTTTTAGATTTTATTTTTAAAATTAATAAAATAGTTTATGTAAATAAAAGAAAATTTGAAAAAAAATGGGACATGTTGCTAAAGAATATTTTTTGTGACATTGAATTTTGCGAATAACATATCATTACATTTTTTAAAGCGGCATATTATAAAATAAAAACTATTCGACTCCGCAGCATTGCGCGGATAGGATGCTAGTTAATCTTGACATATTCACGTTCATTCAATTCATACTAGCACAGATAGTTATGGGTCATCCATTCAAGGAGGGTTTTTTTTTTCTTAAAAAAGAAAAATATGCAAGTTTCATTTGGGAAACTATAATCCCGACAGTGAAACGAGAATACGTATTCGATTCGTAAAACATACATTTTATAAAGACTTTAAAATACGGTATAATCGACAAATGCCGGTAGCACGTATCATTTCCTCTTTTAAAATAAACAAGTATGAATCGACAACCAGCTTGTTAACTTATTTAGGACTTAGAAGCTTATTCTTAAAACAAAAAATCATGGATTTTATGTCCTTACAAACTTAATAACTATCTTTTTCAACTATATGTTTAAGTATATTATAATTCAAACATATACTTTTTATTATGTACTAGTTTATAGACTCGTGCACACACGTGTATTAGTTTATTAGATAAGTAAACTTAAAATGCATTAAAATAAATAGAAAAATATAAAACTGTACATATACAAAAAAAATTCAATTACGTGCATAAGAAACCAAATTAAATTTTTTTGAAGTACTTTATACACAAGTAAACTTAAAAAATAACATAATTAAATTTAAGGGTTTAGTTCATCAAAATGTATCCAAGTTGTCACCTTTTGCTATTGTGTGTATTGAACTTTAAAACTTACCGTTTAATGTATCATACTTACTAAACTTACCATTTAATGTATCGTACCTGGTATAGCAGGTCACATGCTGACATGTCACCGGTTTGGATGACGTGGCAATGATGTGGAGCTTACATGGCTGCTGACTTGTTTTTTTATTTTTTATAAATAATTCAAAATATAAAAAGTTCTGAAATTAAGAACCCTTCGCATATGTTTAAGCGGTCCCCAAGAACCCTAAATCGATTAAGAATCCTTCACATTTGGTTCCGATTTCACGAGTAAAAAGTTTGTATTTGGCTCCGATTTCACGAGATCAGATACCATTTTGCTCCAATTTTAGCGATTCATGAGACTATATGGGATTTGGTTCCCGATTTAGGGTTCTTAATAGAGTACGGTTATTGGGGGTTCTAGATTGGCGATTCGTGGTTATGATTCTTGGTATCCGTTTTCAAACACACATGATTCATGGCTTTCTTGATCGATGGGGGTTCCAGATCGGATTTAGGGTTTTTAAACGCCATCTAAGTAAGAGATTTTGCTTCCAGATCGGATCGATGGGGGTTCCAAACTTGATTTTGCTTCACATTTGAGTTCGATTTTGGTTGATTTCCAGAGGTGTGCGACTCAAAGGTAAGAGATTTCGATTCTTTTGATGTTCTTGGTTCACATCCGAGTTCGATCTGGGTTTTTTGCTTCACATATGAGATTTTGTTCGATCTGGGTTTATGAATGTTCTTGTGTTTAGTTTTCAGAAAAATATATAAATGTTGATTTACTTATGTGGCATATGAATGTTTTTGTGGGTTTCGATTCTGTAATTTTCAATTTCGTGGTTTCAGTTCTTCTTCTTGTTTTGTTATTGATTTTGATTGTTCTATGAGCATCTTCATCTGCGATTCATCTATTTTAGGGTTTGCGATTTTAGATGAAATCAGTTTTAGGGTTCGATTTTGATTCTGAGATATGAGCTTTGGCTTCATTTTGGGCTTCGATTTTCATAAACGATTCATCTGTTCTTGAATAAGCTTCGTCTGGAACAGATCTCAAATCTTCAAAACATTTTGGGTTTCTTGATTCATCTGTTCTTGAAACAATCTTGTTCTTGAATAATTATTTTAGGATTTTTAAATATAATTTGGTATTAACTGACATGGCAATACATGTGGATATAAGTGGTATAAAAAATAAAGCAAAAATGATAAATGACTGGTAACCTGAATGATAGGTAAAAGGATACATTATATGGTAATTTTTAGGAGTCTGATACATTAAATAAGAAATTTGAAAGTTCAGTACACACAATAGCAAAAGGTGACAAGTTGGATACATTTTCACGAACTAAACCCTAAATTTAAAACACGTTTCAAGTATGTAGATAACGACCAAACTATTAATACTAATGCATAAAAAATAAAAAGTACGTAGACATACAAATTGTTTAAAATATATACAAAACAACAAAAACACATCAGAAGCTTAAGCATGCTCATATCACTGATCATGACATCTCACGAATCAGTCAATAAGCGATCTAGAAATAAGAAAAGGAAGTGAATTTACTCAAGACATAAATTCTTAAATAAAGTAAAAGCAACAACATTATATTGAACGATTATTCTACTTGGTCAACCTGATCATTGAGAAAGAATAAAATGATAGTCAGTATAAATTATCAGATATAAAGAACAACTAAAAGTTTTTTATATTTAGAGAAAATGAAAATCAAATTTCGCATAACTAATAACTTAGTGACGATTTAAGCACACAACTTTAATGGATAACAACCCAAGATAAAAATAAAACGGTCACAAATATATAATTATTTTTCTCTAAACAAAATGTATCACAAGTTACTAAACATAATTTATAAACAAGCTATAATTAATTATATTAATATATAATTTTTATAAAACCCGTTCACATTTTTTTAAAGCCTATCACATGTTTCGTAAAACTCCTCACAATTTTCATCCAGCCTCTCTCAATTGATTTAAAATTGAATTTAATTTATGGGGATCCGTGTTTAATATTTGTAAAATTAGAGAATTATGACATTAAATGATTTGAATGATTGATAGAGATTGATTTAATAGGTATAGTCAGAAAGAAGGTAAGCCATTTATATATAGTTATAGATAGATGACGACTATGAGATATGTACAAATCATCTCCTGTATACGGATATTTAAACAAAATATTCTAAGCTACTTTACATAATAATATTATTATTATTATTATTATGGAATTAATCGATTATGAGGTCTTGGCGGCCTCAACAAAAAAACAAAAAAAACAAAAAAAAAAACTTATAAGATTATCTAACAAATTCGAAAACTTACCTTACCCCATAAAATATATATGATTGAGGCTTTGTATGTAACACACACATTATAAAATAAAGACATCACGTACGTAAACAAAATAGTTAAAGCCATTTTCTATATATATATATATATATATATATATATATATATATATATATATATATATTTCTCCATCGGATACTCGATCATCATGTACCTAACACACACAAATTAATATGCATGTAGTCTTCAACAGACATGCATGCGCTGATATATATGCAGGTTTCGTTCCCGGATTTAAACCTCCCATATAATATGCGAGGCTTGATTTTTTTTAAACTACCTCTGATGAATACGTTATTAATGATAATCTTAAACTACCTCTAATTAAGTGTTAAGATTAATTCTTGCAGTTCTCATACGAAAAACAGTTGAACTGTTTTTCGTGCGAGAACCAATTATAGCCATTGATAAAAAAGATGGAGGGTCCAGATTAAAGAGTTGTTAATAGATAATCTTAAACTAACCAAATTTATCCTTAATTAATCAAGGGTAATTTGAACATTTTTACGTTACCTCCACTTTTTTTAAACTAATATACCCATCAAACGAAAATGTGTTAAATTACGAAAATTATACCAAATTAATGAGAAAGTTATGTTCTTTAATTTGAGACTGATCTTGCTATAACTTTTCAAAAAAAATCGCGCTTGCTGGATTTTTTTTTTGCACAAGCCTCGACATATTTATTTGCAAATGTGCATATCTATATTTGTGCTGGAAAAAAGTAGGCGCATTTGTGCATATACATATGTGCAAATGTCGAGACCCGTGTTAAAAAAATCAACAAACGCGGAAATATTTTTCAGAAAAATATATCAAAATCGGTCTCAAATTAAAGAGCATAATTTTCTTGTTAATTTGGTATAATTTTCGTAATTTAACACCTTTTTATTTGATGGATATATTAGTTTAAAAAACGGGGGTAATATAAAAATGTTCAAACTACCCTTTTGATTTAAAGTTAAATAAAAAAGACAGAAAACTAAATTATTGGTCCATATTGGTTCTCGCAGTTTTCGTACGAAAAACAGTTCTCGTTTTAACCGTATATATTCTAATTACGATTTAAATGGTGTTTTAATATGATGTTTTATATCTTGTAAACTTACCGTTGACTTATCATGTGTTAGCTGACACTTGTATCTTTTGAAATAGTATTTGGTGCTCGTGTAATTGCTTGGTGAGGTGGGGAGCTTGTTGGGTAGTTAGAATGATTGGTTTAGATCGTCACCGACTTGTTATTAATATGAAAATGATTTTTATGAGTTTGTAATGTCGAGTTTTATTTTAACGGTTTAATCATCTTTGGCCTACATGATAATTATGTATTCTGCTACGACTGATTTGAATTAAAAAAAACGTTAATCATGATTTTTGAGAAAACGCGCATTACATTTCATCATTATATATATGGAACATTTCATCATTATATATATGGACAAATTTAGTTGTTCTTCATTTTTTGATTCACAAATAGTTTTCGAACGTTGGCTTTGCACGTGATTTTAGGGAGTAATTAAATTTCATAAAGACTATAATGCTCTTAAACCCTATATAATTGACATTTTCGTTTTATTAATGTTGACCCATTATTTGTTGACTTTTAATGAAATCTAATAACTTACAATCCCTGTTACATATCTTACTTTTAAATCTCTCTTATAATAACCCTATTGTGTGTATGTAATAATCATAAGATATGTAAGAGGTGATTTGAGTTATATGATTCCATCAAAACTCAAATAGAGATAATCAAATAATTGATTAATGATAACTGTCAATTTAATAAAGTTTAAAGGTAAATTAGAAATACAAAAAATATTGACACATTTTCCAATCATGTATATTCCTAATTTAAAAAATGATGAAACCATGAAGAATCATATTTAGAATGAAACACATACCGATGTATAAATAAAAATGATTATGTTAGGTCCTAAAATCATGCAACACTGCATATTCTTATAATTGATGAACAAACATAATTTTTAGGATTTAATTCACTAAAATATATTCAAGTTATTACGTTTTGCTATTATGTGTATCAAACTTTAAAAGTTTCTATTGTGTGTATTAAACTTTTAATTTGTTGATATTGTATGTAATTTGGCTATATAAAGAAGTAAAAAAATTACAAGTTTAGTACATAAAATAGAAAATTTAATACACTTAATAGCGACAAATTAAAAGTTCGATACACACAATAGAAGTTTTTTAAGTCCAATACATACAATAGCAAAACATGATAATTTGGATACATTTTGGTGAACTAAACCCTAATTTTTATGTACATTATACTTTTCATCAATAAAAATTGATGAAATTGATAGTACTTTGAAAAAAAAGTATGAAACAGGAATCACTAGATGGGACAAGATACACGAAAAATTGTAAACACCACTTGAATCACTAGTGCATCGAAAAAACCATACTTTTAAAATTTTTGAATGGTAAACAACCATGAATCTAATGTAATAAAATCTAATTAATCAACTTCTTGAATTTGATGAAGTAAAATCATAAATACTAATTTATAAGCCGCTGCGATACTAATCTATACAAGCTAATGCGATACAAATATCTAGAACCGTGATTGCAGCTATAACAATTTTGAGAGAGATTAAAGGCCGGTGATCGACCTATGAACCGAGGATGGCGGATGAGGGGTAAAGAGGCCAAGAAGAGAATCGTGTGGTGAGACGAACATCGCTGAATATGCTTCCAAGGTCATGGTGATGAGATCGATGACTGACTACAGCTTGCGCTATGTGGTGGTCCGATTGATCGACGACTAATGATGGCGACAGTTAACTGGGTTGTTGCAGATCTTGGTTTACATAGGGGCGGCGATAAGGGGGTTAGGGTTTGAATCTTGAAGCTGATATATATGAGAGAAAAGAGAAATGTGAATTGAGGGATAATGATTAAATATTATTTAGAGAAATATGGGGAAGAGTAAGGCTGTCAATTCGGGTTGGGTTCGTGTTACCGGGTTCGAGTCAGTTTCATGTCGACCCAAATTCAACCCATCAGGTTTTGGTCGTGTTAGTTTTTTTGTGTCGGGTTTATGTCGACCCATTTAGGCCAAACGTGATCGATGAGTATTTCTCGGTTTTCAAGTGCGATTTTCGAATACGTTTTTCCGTTTCAATTACGATTTTCTTAATCAAATTTTCAAATTCAATGTTTGGTTTCCAACTTTCGGTGATAATTTCGAATTTGATTTTCCTTTATATTCTAACTTCATTATTCAATGTTCGTTTCAATTGTATTCGAACTTTAAATTCGGTATTTGATTTTAATTTTGATTTTATTTTTTATTCAACTTATATAAATGAATATAATAAAAACTATGATGCACTATTATTCTATCAAATACCGATAAATAATGTCATTGAATAGCCGAATAATTTAAAATTATTTATCATTAAATAGAGTTATGAATCGATTCAAAATATTAAAGTACCACCTATTAAGTAATCAAATGTAAAAGTATTAAAATCATATAGTCAAAATAACAAATACCAATATGAGGTACTATTGTTTTAACTGTAAATCTTTTACTTTTTATTTTAAGTTTTTAAAGTTTAAGAGTTTTGTACTTTTGTTTGGTGAGTTTATTGCCTTAAGATGTCACTCACTTATTTGAACTCACAATCATCTTTTCAAAACTTAAATTTTAAGTATTAAAGAAAATTTTATAATATTATAGTTTTATCTTTAAACGGGTCACTTTTGGGTTGCTAGGTTAACCATAACCCGACCCATTTGTTTTCGTGTCGATTTTGTGTCAACCCACTTTTGACCTGTTTCAGGTTCGTGTCACTTTTTTCGTGTTGGGTTCGGATTGTATTTTGTGTCGGTCATGAATTGCCTGCCCTAAAGAAGAGGTTAAAAGATGTGAGATAAATAATTAGATGGTTCCTAAATACCTTTTAAATATAGAATCATTATGTGTCACTCATAGACTTTCTTTTACCCCTCTTATAAAAATTTTCCTTCTTAGTTGATCCAACGTACTCCTATGTTTGTGTCATTGTGTGTATATATATATATATAGAAAGAGAGACACACTAGAGAGAAAGAGAGAGGGAATATGATATGATATGTTATGATTGAGGTTGAGTTAGTTTATTAGCATCCACTAAAAGTAGACAATTCCAGCTACTCATCTGAACATAATACCAATTTATGTCTCCATCTTACTATCCACATATATATATATATATATATATATATATATATATATATATATATATATATATATATATATATTTCCATATAATAAGGTGGTCCATTGCCAAAATATCCGTAACTTTGACATGTATTGTGTTCCCACATGTATTATGACAAATGTACGTATAATACAAAAACAAAAAGTAAATTGAGATGTTAAGAAAAAGCGCCTTGTACAAATTACAAAAGTTGTAAAATGCATGGTCACAAAGAGTTGGCTTGGATTATCCATAAGTTGATTATATGTGTGTGTGGAGGTTTTTTTTAAAAAAATAAAAATAATAGGAAGTCATTTTAAAAATAATTATTTTATAAGCCTAAAAAATTACATACTAGAGAAACTCACTCATAATTCAGGAATCTTTAAGAAAATACAAGACGTCAAAGTCGAGATAGTTAATTAAGAAAAACCAAAAAAATTATTTAACATTCGATCTACATCGTCGTGATTTGTTTATATATAATATATGTTGTTTAATGTTTCAATTATTTATTACAGTACTTTTGTTTTGGTTATTAATATAACAAATATCATAATATCAATAAATTTTTGTTTATATATAGGTGAATTTGTTTAAGAATACAAATAAGTGAGAATTTTAGACCAATCTAAAGCATTGATAAATTTTATACTATTTTTAATAATCACATGTGAAAAACTACTCTAAAACTTAATTGTTTTTTTTAATTTCATGGATGATATGAAATTCATCATATGGCAATATATTTCAATGTGAAATATACAAAGATTTGCATTATAAATATTAAACTAGTTACATATTACCGGAACATAGCAGCGGGGTATTATATGATGAAAAAAATAAAAATACTTACATCCAAACACAAATAATTCACAATAAAAAGGAATTTTTTTAAACAATTATGATTGTAATGTGTTATTAAGTTTAGAATTAAGCGATTCAAGTTTTTTTTATGATACGTCAAACATAACCATTATATATGATTTTAATATGTCATTTTGTTCAAATACAAATCGGGCCAAGTTTTATATTTCATATTATGTCCAATGTAATCATTTAGAACACATCAAACTTGGAACACAAGACTCTTCTACACTTATGCCATCGGATTCATATTTAAATCAATTTAGGTTTTATTTTTCTATATTACGTCCAATAAAAAAGACATTTTTTAAATAAATACTGTATTACGATAAAATTTATATCAAGGTGTAAAAAATTGATACAGTCACAAATATGTAATTATATTTACCTAAAACATTATAAATTAAAAGTTTTAGAATAAAAATAAATCAGATGCAAAATTAATTGTGTTTATATAATAATAGTAAAATAAAAAAAATTAAATTAAACACGCATCTCAGGGCTCAGTGCAAAAGCCAAAAAAATTGAATGTGGACGCAAAAGAAAAAACAACATTGAAAATGAAACAAAATAATCGAACATGTGATTTTATTGTCACACTATGAACTCCATGTAAATCTATTAAATAAGTTTCTTTAAATATTTGTAGCCATTAAATTATATAACATATTATCAGAAAAGTATTATTAATAACCTCTAGATAAATATTATTATATATTATTTGAATAATTGGTTAGAGTGTTAGAGTGTTAGACAGTTGATAATGTTATTATATATAATTTAAATAGTTGGTTATTATATAGAGATATGAAGGTTCATGCGAAAAATGTGTTATTTGCGAAAAGTGTGAGAAGCATTATGATTCATACGATTGATTAATTAATGGTTACGATTGATTGTGATACTTTTGTAAATAAGTAGAAAACCAAGGAAATTAATTAAATTAACAAAGGGGTAAATATGACATTTAAATTATCAATTACCTATTAAATAGGATTGAATTTATCTCTCATCATTCCCAATTAATGCTACAACCTGGCAAATCATTTCCCAACTCCCCAAATTCATTCACGTTATTTTCTTCTCCCCTAAAAAATAAACCTTTTTTGTTTAAAACCCTAGACCCATTTCTTCTAAATCTTCTCTTTGCCAAGGAGATTTGAGCCGCCTCCATCGCCGCCGGCAACGAGCAAATCCACCACTGCCACCTCTACGCTACTTCACCGCACCACCTCCGCCGTCTAACCATCTCTGCTCATCTATACCATCTATGCCGATTTGCTCTTCAAGAGTCATTTCCCCGTCAACCATCGGCCAACGATAGTGCTTCAGTCGCCGCCGCCGCCGGTGGTAATCGATTTACCTCACATCTCTCTCCACTCGTCCGCTTTCCGTCGCCGTCGACCTCCACTAATCGCCGTCAACCTCCATCTATCGCAAGCTCTGTCGCTTATCAAATCTAGGTTGAAGACCGGTTCAGCGACGGAAAAGCACCAGCTACGCGGTTTGTTTTAATATAAATCTGATTTTTTTTATAAAGCACTGGCCACCACCGCCGAAGCTCTTCTTCCACTCGCCACCGCTACAAAGCAACCCACCACTGGTCATCAACGAAGTGTATTTTCATTTTTCTTTTTTGAATTTTTTCTTGATTGAGATTTCTTTCATCTTAGTTACTGTATTTTAACATTGTATTTTGTAGGAAATTTGTGTTTTTTTTAAGGAAATGAATAGGCGTAGTGTGATTACATTGTTTGATTAGTAAATAACTAAGGTGTTTTGAGTGTTTTTTATTCTGTTTGTAGATACACCGTACATTAATAAACAATAAGGTATTTGGGCATAAATATTGAATTGTGTTTAGTATTGAATAACATAAAATTTATCTTCGAATTTGTATATTTTTGCCGTGTTCTGTATTGAATAGTGTAAATTGTTGGTTGTGTTCAGTATTGAATATTGTAAAATTTATCTTTGAAATTATAAATTTTGTAGTGTTCAGTATTGATTAGTGTAAAGATAATGAATTCGTATACTTTTGGTTGTGTTCATTATTGAATATAGTAACTATGATAAACTCGTAAATTTTAGATGTGTTTACCGGTGAACTCCGTAAAATAAATAATTTAATAATAAATTTTTTTAGTTTATTTTTTTATTAAAATTAGGAAAGAGAAAAATTGGAGAGAGAAAAGTTTTGTATTACTATTTAAAAAAAATAAAAAACATAATTAATATAGACCATAAGATCAAATATAAATAAGTGGCTGAGATTGATTCTCGTACTTTTCGCAAATAACACCCTTTTCGTATGAACCCTCCCCTATATATATATATATATATATAATTTATTTGGTTCACATATTAAATTTCATTGTTTCACATATAAAATATTACCTTTAATTAAAACATAATTGATGCAATTCAAAACAAACCACATACGAGAAATAATACTTTGTTTAATTATAATATATATAAAACGTAAAATCAATATGTAAATACTAAATAACACTTGATAAGCAATAAACTAATAAGGTGGCCGGATGGAATACCATCAAACTTTAAGAATAATAAAGTAAAGAGTTAATTGATCAAATAATCTTTTAACTTTGGTATTTTTGTCGATTTAGTTTTTTAACTTTAAAAGTGATTAATACCGTCCTTTATGAATAATTTTATGACGAGCATAGTCATTTTTAACGTTGACCGTTAGTCAACTTCGTTATATCAAGAGTAATTTGATCTTTTTAACATCTTTTCTAATATTTTATTAATAAAAACAATATTTAATCTTTTTTAAATTAAAATATACTCTCTCTCTACACACACTTACTCTCTCCCTCTCTCTCTACACACACACACACTCTCTCTCCCTCCCAATTACCATCGCCCCCACCACCACCTTCCGAGCACCGCCATCGTCGTCTCTCTCTATCTCTCACACTCTCGTAATCCCAAGACCACTGCCCTACCACTCCACTCGGCCACCACCATTGCACTCCGCCACCGCCACTTCACCACCACTGCCGCCACTCGTGAGGATAAGAGAGACTTGAGGATAAGAAAGCAGAACCATACTTCAAAGCCAATTTTTGGTAAGCGCTTTTGCTTTCTTGATCTGTACAGTTGCAAGAAACTCTAAAAACTTCATAAGGGTCTTTTCGTATTTCATCCCCATTCTTTCTAGAATTCAATCTATGATCAAGCATTCCAAGAAAAATATTGAATCTCAACCTGAAAACCCCAAAATGTCTCCAAGAAAAGCAATTACCTGATCCCTAAAAAAACTTGAAATTGCAGAAATAGTGACGATGGAGAAGAAGAAAAGGGAATGAAGATTTAGAGACCCCCTAGCAAGAAAATAGACCACAACCCCTTTAGTTTCTTGGATGGGCAAGCTCGTAGTGGTGGTTACCGGCGATAGGGGCAACGATGGTGATTTGTCGGAGAGAGAGTGTGTGTGGGTGGCGGTGGTGCTTACTCGGTGGTGGTGGTGGTGATAGAGGCGGTGGTGGTGGTTTACAAGAGAGTGTGAGAGGGGGGGGGGAGTAAGAGAGAGAAATGGTTAGCTTTTTTATTTTACATATATATATATATATAATCAGAACATGTAATTTAATAAGGGTAATAATGTGATTTTGCCATAACTTAACAGAGATGATAAACAGAATCAGTTAGAAATGACTATCATCGCCATAAAATGATCATAAAGGACGGTGTTCACTACTTTTGAAGTTAAAGAACTAAATCGACATAAATACCTAAGTTAAAGGATCATTTGACCAATTAACTCTAAAGTAAATGAGTAATAATGATAAATTTGTACATTTAAAATCGACGATCTAGAGACCAACATTGTAAAAAACGAATCCTTAAAACGATCAACACATCATAAGTGAAACAAAGTCAATCCTAAGCCAAAACATACCGGGTCGGCAAAGTAAAAAATAAAATCCACATCTAGCACCATGGCAAATATTTTAGTAATAAAAACCTTTTTAGATATCAACCGTATGATATATAGAAATGGTGGGTCTTAATTAGAGAATTATGTATTCTAATAAATATTTTTTATTTCTTTTTAACATTTCCAAATGAACTCTCCCAAATATAAACAAAAATCCGTTGTGAATTATATAAGAGTAAATTACACAATTAAACATTTATGTAAATACCCAATCTAACACTTTGGCCTTTTTTTAGTTACACAAAACAATCCTAAAAAAATAATTTATTACATCAATAGTCCTTTGACTAACTAATGGTTAGTCAACTCCGTTGTCCACTCTCATATGACTTGCACAAGAGGATACAACTTTCATTTTAGGTATTAAAGGACCAAATATGTGTTACTTTAGACTTTTTAGTATTTGAACTTTTTATTCTTATTATTATAACTATTAATTTTTTTATTAAATAAATTTTTTATATAGTTTTATATTTATTTTATCATTTCAAATTTCTTTTGTTAGTCTTTTTAAATATACGTGTTCCAAAAATTTGATTTGATGTTCCCAACTTGATTCAAAGTTCATACTAATTGAATATATTTTGATATATATATATATATATGTGTATATATATATGTGTGTGTGGGAGTAAATGAGTAATCAAGCCCAATAAAGGACACTAAAATTTGAAGCAGAACTAGAAATCAAAACCCAAAATACATCAAACCCAAAATAAACCCTAAAATCAAAATCCACACACATAAATTTAAACACAAACCTAAAATTTGATTATCTGTGTTACATTGACTTGAACACAAATCGGGAAAAAAATGAAAAAAAGAAAGAAAGGGTGATGATGATGTAGTTTAAGACTTCAAGTCATTATCATAAACAACTATATAAAGAGAAGTTCATTCAATCGTAGATTGATCCACATGGTTGCCATCTCCATTAGTGAATGATAGTTGCACCACCATTATCACCACCAAATCCAACATCCATCATCACCACCTTTATGATAATTACTCCACCATCACCATCGTTGTTGTGGTTTAGAGAGAGACAAAGAGAGGTCTAAAGGGAGAGAGAGCACTACCTCCGATTGCCACCGACCCTCAATCGTCACTGCCCCTAACTGCAACCGTCTCAATCGCCACCTCCTTCTAAGTTCTAACACCACGGCCTTCTACTACCACAACCCTAATCTTCGCCACCTTCTAACACCTTTGCCTTATACCGTCATCGCTCCGAATCACATCCACCTCTCTACGCCACTCCCAGTCGTCGATGTCTAGAGATAGCAAAAATTTATATAAAGAGATGGATTTTCGTGTAGAGAGAGTGCGTAACACCCTACAATTCAATGTTACGGGCTAGCCTAATAATTTTGAAATCAACTTAAAGTCATTGTGAAATTTATTAGTAACTCACAACTTTGAACTTATAAGATGCATTACCTTTCATTCATATTTCCATTGAGTTGAGTTGTTACAAACTCCACCACTTAAAAAATTGACGTCCTTGTCAAACCAAAATACTGAGAATCCCAGCTCCCCTAGGAGATGTAGAAGTCTTGCATTCACTACAACCCGAATGACAATGACTATGATACCACTTGTGTGTATGTCTATATATATTTAATTGTATTTAAGGGGGTGGGGGGGGGGGGCTTTTTTATTTTTCTCACCGGGCCTAAAAAACCAAAAGTGAGATAATTTTTCTAAAAGAATACAAATCCACATATCGTATTCATAAGTTGTCTCAAAAATGAACTAAATCTACTTATTGTTTGGGTAAGTTTTACAAATAATAACTAGATTAATGTTTGTGTAATATAAGTGTTGATTTAAAAAATAATAAATATTAAACACATATAAAAAGAATTAAATAATTTTAAAGCGCGAAAGAAATTAGAGATAAAAACATGTGATAGACGGGGTCAATACTCAAACCAACAATGAAAGCGTCGATGCGATGGGGATGACAAAAACATGGTATCATGATGCGAATAAAAGTGATTTATTTTCTTATACAAGTCATCGATTATTACTGCTACAACTAGAATTAATAATGTCAAATATATTATGTTTAATTAAAAAAATTCAAACTGATTATAAAATAATAAAACAAATAATTTGGTTAAATATGATAGTTTAAAATGTTATAAATGATAAATATAATATTTAGAAATTAGTGTAAACAAATACAATATTTTAAGATTTAAGAAAGTCATATATAAAATTATCTTTAATAAATTTAATTAAAGAATTTTAACTCCTATAAGTTAAAATTAAATTAAATTTTCTATTTAAATAAATGATTGAAATTAAATTTTATAAAAATAAACGGATAAAATTATCTAATGAAGATAATCAAAATTATTGTTTTACTTGTATTTATTCAAGATAATAAACGAATAGTGGTCGTTGTTTCTCTCTCTGACATTGTTCTTATCATAACTTGTAAACACAACAATAAATGCACTTGTGAATCAATTTCTCCAAAATAGTGACCCCAAGTAGTCCTAGTCCATATATGTGGAACTACCTACAGCCAAAATGCAGCTAGCAAACTATTCCTTCCATTCTCTCTTTCTTTCATTTTTTAACATATATGCACCACTTATAATTTTATCATCATCATATATCATCGATCAACCATACACCGATATATCGTGTGTCGCTTCGATCTCATCGATTATAATCAACATTTTTAATTGAAAAATGAGTCAGTGTGTACCAAGTTGGGACGTCGAAGATAATAATTCCATCAACACTAGTCTCAAAGTCGCCTTACGTGCTGCTCATTCGTCCAACTCCATGTCATCCGCTCTTGATGTTCCTATGTACGTTTTACTATCATTCTCGATATCTCAATCACTAGTTTTTTTCCTACAATTTCACTATGCATTTCAACATTATTATATATGCTATGAAAAGATGGATTGTACCGGCGGACCTTTTAGCTTAATGGTATAAATGTATAATTAAGGTGTCTCTCCACTTTTGGTTGAGAGCTTTAATTAGTCTAATTATATAAAATAATTAAGCACATTAACTAAAGGAAATAGAAGAGCATGTAAGTAATGGGAATAATGAACTAAACGAATTTTTAATCATTTATATTTTTGGTTTCCTGGGAAATTTATTATTTATTAACTCATGATATATATATATATATATATATATATATATATATTCTATTTCTTGCAGACTAGATTACGAAGTGGCGGAATTAACATGGAAAAATGGTCAACTAGCCATGCACGGCTTAGGTCCGCCGCGCGTGGCGTACAAACCCTATTCCACCACTGCTGCTCCTACTAAATACACATGGGACAAGCCACGCGCCGCCGAAACACTCGAAGCCATAGTTAACCAAGCCACCCTCCAACCCCCAGCTGGCAAACTGCATATTGATCTCTACGCCGCCGAAGAACTGGTTCCGTGGCTAAACCAACACGGCTCCGCTGTTACAGCCGGTAGCCTGAAAGCGCCGGCCACCATGACCATGGATGCGTTGGTGCCTAGCTCCACCACTCAGCCACACGCGCTGTTGTCGGAGACTAACGGCGGTCGAGGGGGTTGCTCAACACGAGTGGGATCATGCAGTGCTGATCATCAGTCGGGTTTTGGAGTGGGTCGAGACGGTGGTGGTGGTCCGGGTTCGGCGGTGCATGAGTGGAGCAGCTGTCGGGACCAGAGTGTAAGTGGTAGTGAGACTTTTGGAATGGATAGTAGCCGACAGTTAACTGTTGAAACACGCGAGAGGGAATTCGGTGTGAAAGGGTTCACGTCTACTTCCATGGGGTCGCAGGAAAATACAATCTCCGGCAAGCACTCTACCAAATCGACGTCTCCCGATGAACATGACTCCGTTTGTCACAGTAGACCTCAGGTAATTAAGCAGTCTTAATTAATTAAACTCTTAGATAATTATTATTTACCAATTACAAAATGTAGGGGGGGGGGGGGGGGGGATATTAATCCATGGCATCAAATAAAAGGTAATGTATTTTGAATTAGCTTTCAATTTATAAATCTATATATAATCCATAGTTTGAATGTAATTTAGCAAATAGATGGCTAGATTGGATGTATTCTTCTAGAATTGTCATGATGTTTTCCCGGCCACTAGCATCTTGCTAGTTTTTAAATAAAATTATCTTGTCGATAGAAAAATTCTAAAATATACATCTCCTTATTGGTACGTAAAAGACATAAGTATATAGAGAGATCGAATCAAGAAAAACATTTGTATAAAGCTCGCTCTACCATGAGTTTATCTCTTGTTTTTAATCTTAATTATATATTACTTTGACATCTATATTGTTTAAGGCTAACCGGCCATACTACTTAGAATGATAAGTAGTTCTGGATTGTGATTTGTGAACTAGATATTGATCTAATAACAAGTAGCTAGGAATAACTAATTTTACAACATTCTTGTTCGTTTAATTTTACAAGATATACTTTACATTTTTATTGACACAGATTTTGAGCCTTGCAATATTTACTCCCAATTTCAACAATGATATAAATAAAAAAATTATTTCTTTAACATATATATAATGCATGTGTGACTAATTAATTATGAATGAATGTTTAGTGTTATATATATATATATATATATATATATATATAGGAGGAGAGTTCAAACGAGAACCAATCTTGGTCGTTCATTTTGGATAATGGAATTCATGGATGAAGAGCGTGGGGGAATTGAGTGTGGCAGGGTACATGTAAGGAATTCATAGGTGGGCAATCCAATTGAAGGAGGGGGAATTGGACGGCTAAGATTGATTCTCGCGGTTCTCGTACGAAAAACAGTTCTTGTTTGAACTTTTGCCTATATATATATATATATATATATATATATACGGAGAAGTTCAATCGAGAATTATTTTTCGTACGAGAACCGTGAGAATTGTTTGTAATACCATTAATGACTAATTAATAGGGGTATTTTGGTCATGTATATATTTACCCAACCGTGAATTATATCTGGGTGAGATGTCATTAATTTACCAGGCTTGATTTTTTCAAAATATCTCTCATTAATGCGTCACTAATGTTTCCATACGAAGCAGAGGAGAGAACAATTGTAAGGACTGTATATGATAATATTAATATTGAATGTATGTTTAACATATATGAAGAATGTTCAATATATACCATAATTAATGTATGATTCTAAGAGACCAATTTTAGCCTTTGGATCAATGACATCAATGGTTTAGATTAAATTTTAAAAATTTGTGCAGAATGGCATTTTCGTAATTCACATGTGATGCTTTTACAAATCACATGTGGTTGTATACTGAATCACCTTTGATTGAATATTAAAATTTTAAGACTATGTTTTTAAATGGACTTTATTAAACACAAAACATATATATATATATATATATGGAGGGTTCAAACGAGAACTGTTTTTCGTACGAGAACTGTGAGATTCAATCTTGGCCATTCAAGTGATAAGTGGAATTCACAGATGAAGAGCGTGGAGGGATCGAGTGTGGCAAGGTGCGTATAAGGAATTCATGGGTGAGCAATCCAATTGAAGGAGGGAGAATTGAACGGTTAAGATTAGTTTTCGTGGTTCTCGTAGGAAAAACAGTTCTTATTTGACTTTTGCCTATTATATATAAAATGCATCATATATATGACCCGTACGTACGTTCGTCTTACCCGTTCATTTTGTTAGTATGATACCCGGGCCAACTAATATTTATGAATCATGAACTAGCCACGTACTTAATATTAATTAATTATGCGATATTTCTTTTACGTGTTTATGTAATTGTATATATATATATATATTGTTTAATTATATGTCGTCATTATCTGCTTTAATTCATATATATATATAGAAGAGTGAAGTGGAAGAAAGGAAGAAAGGAAAAGGAAAATCCTCAGTTTCGACTAAAAGAAGTAGGGCGGCTGCTATTCATAATCAATCTGAACGGGTACGTAATATATCAAGTTTCTTTTCTTAATTAAATTTTATGATAACATCTCTCTCTCTCTATATATATATATATAGTTAATTATTAATTTGATAAATTAAATCCCCTTTTTGATTGATTGATTAATATATATATATATATATATATATATATATATATATATATATATATATATATCAGTCATACATATATATGTGAATAACGTCGTACTATTGTTAAATAAATAATTTAGAGAAGAAGAGATAAGATCAATCAGAAAATGAAGACACTACAGAAGCTCGTTCCAAACGCTAACAAGGTATGATCGATATATGTATATTAGCCTTAATTATTAATTAATATATTGCTTAATTTCTTGATCCAACCTACTAGTAATTAATATTTACCGGCCATATGATCTGTGTTTGAATACGGATTTTGAAAATAAAATTTTGGAATAATTTGTTGATGAACAAAATGCTTTCATATAAAAAGTGATGAATATGTTGGATTCATCAAAAAGAAATTGATGAAGAACTAGTTTTAATCAATAAAGATGATGAACTAACGATTATCAGTTGATATATATACCGAAAAATGATCAAATAATCATCTATTTTACCCTTTTTACTTTAATTTTCTTTTTACTTGATCTCTATATATATATATATATATATATTAATTTGCATATATTGATTAATTTGTTTCAGACAGACAAGGCATCAATGCTTGATGAAGTGATTGAATACCTAAAACAATTACAAGCACAAATCCATATGATGGGTAGAATGAACATGTCACCTATGATGATGCCATTAGCCATGCAGCAGCAGCAACAACTTCAAATGGCTATGATGAATCCCATGGGAATGGGAGTTGGCATGGGTATGGCAATGCCAGGAGTAGTCATGGACTTGAACGCCAACCACCCCAACAATATTCCATCGCTATTCCACCCCTCCACCTTCATGCAGCCAACAATGGCTTCATGGGATATGCACCAGACTGGAGATCGAGTTGCAAACCATAACGACCCAATGACTGCTTTCCTTGCATGCCAATCACAGGTAATTAAATAATTAAATAGCTAGTCGGTCTACATGATTACATGCATGTTTCATTAATTTCTTTATAAATTAATTGATCAACAAATTAATAATCTAAAACACCTTGTTTACTAGACAAATTCTTAATTAATTAAAAACGCTTTTCCTTTTCTCTTACGTAAATGTTTTTATTTTTTAAATTACATCTAATTAATTGGACTACCATGGTTGATCGATGCATGCAGCCAATGACGATGGAAGGTTACAGTAGAATGGCTGCTTTGTTTCAGCAGATGCAGAATCAAAATTGCTATAACTCTGCTCCCAAGAACTAAAACTTTCAATTTTTCTAATTTTCATAATTTAATATGTTATTGTATTTATATAATATATATATATAAAGATAACTTTTAGTTAATATAATGTATGTGTGTGAACTGTGAAGTGTTAGATTTTAAATATCTTATGTAGAGGTAATAATTTTTCATATGCTTAAGTTTATAATTTTGAATTTTATTTCATTTGTAAATTGTCTAATTGACAGGATCAGTAAATCTTAATGAAACTGATTATGAGCATGTTTGTCGTTAAGTTAATGTTGATTGTTATTATTTTATAAACACCATCCTTAATTACTATATAAATAGTTTATTCCGTTTATGTTTTTGGATTCACACTTTTATGTAGATTTATACAACAATGGGTCATTTTTAATGTAGATCTATATTTCTACATTTTAAATATTAGTTCTAATTTTTATATGAAGAAGATTTAAAACTAAAATGAAAATCTGTGATAATGTGGCGTTAGTGATGATACTCATGACTAGGGGTGAGAGTGGCCGGGTACCAAAAATATCGAACCAGACCGGTACTGTACTGGGACCGGTAATGATTAGACTTTTTGATTCGGAACTCGGTACTTGAAATATTGTTTAATCGGTACTTGAGACTCAGTATTCGGAAGTAGTATTGAACTGACTAGGTAAAATAGGTATCCGGTACTGTATATGAATACTGGTATGGTATTAGGTATCGCATTTGGACCGAATTCAGTAAAATTGGTACCGATCCGACACCATGCTCACCTACAAAAAAGTCAAAGAAGCAAAGAAAGTTCCTTGAAGTTGTCATCGGTGATGTAGTCTGGTTCATCTAGAAGCATATATACAACTTGGTGTTTAATGATAACTAGTGGTTAGCTTACCCGCGCTTCGCGCCGGGGATTAATTACTTTTTAATCGAGTTTGATTAAATTATTCATTTACTATTTTTCACTAAAAAACCAAAAAAAAAAATAATTTTGAACCATTTACACAAAAATGGTAAAATTGAATTTATGATATGAAACTTTTAAACAATTGAATCGCTTGAATTTTGTAAAAATAATTTAGCTTTCGTGTATCTTACAACTACGCAAAAATAAAAGAACCACATAAACTTAACATAAAAAAATCCACACCCTAAGACTATTATATTCAACATCTAAGGCACTCATTTTATCTGGAAACCTACATGAAAATAACTCAAAAACCTATTTGGATAATTCAATTATTGGAAAACGGTATATATACATTAAAAATCATTGATTTAAAGTTTGCAATAAACATTTCATAGTTTAAAGAATTACAAATAAAAAAGTCTTGTAATACAAAATAATTTTTTATGTTGTTATAAAAAAATAAAACAAAAAAAATTAAGCGATATAGAGTATAAAGAGGGTAACAAAATATTAAGCAATAGTATTATTTTTATAATACTAAATAAATAATTTAGTTGATAATATACAGCTATAGCAATATGTAAAAAAAATAATATTCTATAGTAATACTAAATGATAGAACATAATTACCCCATTAAAAAAACACATGATAGAAAAATTAAAAAGACACAAAAATAAAGATGCAAAGACTCAAAACCAAGTCTTTGAGCACAATGTGCAATGCCCCTTACCAGTCCTTCTAGGCTCCTTTTTAAATTCTTTTAGAAGTTTAGATATATACCCATTTTGCTTTTGAATATAGGTCAAATTTTCCCCCTATGTATGGTATATACAATTTATCATTCCAAATTTTAAAAATACTTTTCATAAAATATATATATTAATTAAGTTTTTTTTATCATCATAAAAATAAACAATTTATTGTGATTTTAGAAATTATTGTAAAATTAAGGATTGAGTTGGAAGGGAACAAATTATATAGGGGTTCTTTGTGAAAATTTGAAAACAAAAGGGAAAAAACACATTGTGGGAATCGAACTATGGACCTTCCATACACATGGAAGCACCCCCAACCAATCCGGCAAACCAAAGTTTTGTTTAGAAACGCCTTTTCTAGTATTTATTGCTCAAATGTTTTTTATCCTGAGAATTGTATGGTAATATAATTTGTAAAAGCCTCTAGGTGCCCCTGATCGTGGTTGAGATTCAAACTCACTTTATTTAGGTGAATGAAGTATATGACCCGAATGTAATGTATTAGTATGGTTTACGTGGTGTTGTAATTCTCTTTTCTTGTTCTTATTGTTTATAATCTTGTGTTTTAGCATCTTGCTAAAAACTATTAACTATTAAATCATTGATATATTCGGCTTGGGAGTGCGTAATGGCCATGCCGAAATTCACTCCTTTTACATTTCTTGTTACGTTCAAAATTTTGTTTGAAGCATTTTAGAAAGAAAGTTGGTGTTTTTGACATTGAAATGATAAAGTAAACCAATTTTTTTTCTCTCTAGTTGTTCTTTTATTATTTTTTATTTTTATTGGTTTAGTAACACTACACGTAGAAATCATAGTTATGTTTGTCATAAGTGTTTGTCACATCGTCATTACTAGCATATTATCTTATGACTAACCGTCTTAGTAATGACTGTCATGACTATTATCATCAATAACAACATCATAACCGATATTTATTTTTATTTTTATTTTTAATTTTCTTCAAATAGAAGTTAGAGCTAATATTTAAAAGATATAAATATAAATTCTATATTAAAGATTTAACTTATGATGGTATCTTTTAAGATATTCTTACATCTTACTATACAAATTAAGGATATGTTTGGTAGGGGGAAAAGAAAGGGGGGAAATGAAAAAGAGGAGAAATCTCTTGTTTGGTAGTATTTGGGGGTGGAGAAATGGTTTCTCATTTGTTTTTCTTTTCCCGGTTCTTTTGTATAATCTTTTCTCTCCATTTTTTAGAGAAACACGGAGAAATGAGGAGTGGCGTCGTTGTTGTCGTCGTTGTTGTCGTCGGTGTCATCTGATGCGATCGAACCCGTCGTCTTTGTCAACGTCTTCTTTGTTTTCATCTGATGCGACAAATGAGGCGGCGTCATCGTCGTCGTCTTCATCGTGCGATTAAACCCGCCGTCGTTGTCGTCGTCGTGCGATTGAACGTCGTCGTTGTGGTTGCGATGCGTTTACGGCGAGGTAGCCAACGCAGCAGCCGTTGTCGCCGTCGTGCGATTGAACGTCGTCGTTGTGGTTGCGATTGAACCCTAATCGTTGCGATGTCGTTTGTTGCGAAGTCGCCGTCGTTGTCACGGTTGAACCCTAATCGTTGCGATGTCGTCTGTTGCGTTGTTGCCGTCGTCGTTGCGATTGAACCCTAATCGTTGGTGATGTCGTCTGTGGCGACGTGTTTACGGCGAGGCGGCGTTAGCTGCAGCCGTCGTCGTCGATGAAACCCTAGTCGTCGTCTGTTGCGACGTCTGTCGTCAGCGATGGAACCCTAATCGTTGTCCGCTGTTGTCGATGGAACCCTAATCGGCGATGATGAGTGTCCGGCGTCGGCAAGGCGGTGTCACCGCCGCCGCCGACGAGATTCCGGCGACCTGAGCCTATTTCTCTTCTTCATTTCTTGATGGTACCAAACAAGGACATTTTTTACTCATTTCCATTTCTCACTATTTCCATTTCTCCCCCATTTCCATTTCTAATTCTCTCATTTTCTTTTCCCTGTACCAAACACCCCCTAAGTTACTTTTCTTTGACGAAAGACCGATTACATTTTTAGACCATAAGTTTCAAGTTTCAACATAATAATATAATTTTTCCCCTTTATCTGAAGCATAAGAAAAAAAAGGAAAACTACATAAAAATTTAAATATTTTCACATAGATTTCCAATTTGTGCAACTCTTATATATTCTTTTTTCTAATCAGGTTAGTATATTTTATACTTTATATTTCCTTTCAAATTAATGTAATCCGTATCATAATTTGTGCAACTACTTTAACACATTTCGTGCAACCATTTTACATTAATTAAAAAATGCTAAATTGATAAATAAAGTTTATAAAAATATTATATAAATTGGAAATTGGTATAGAAATAATTACATTTTTATATAACTTTGCTTAGAAAATACCTAAAAATATCCACCCACTTTGTTTTCAAACATAATGGTCAATAACTCTTCTATCCTCAGGCTACAAGTGCTACACTCTCGAAGCATATAATCTTGGTTCATATGTTACTAGTTCGTCAATTTCTTTGACGAATCAGGTAAATGGTTTTTTAATGAATCTTTATCAGTTTAATTTTGTGTCTGTTGGATTTGGATTACTTGTTACTAGTCCTAGTACGTATGTAAAACCCTAATTTCTAACTAATATATTTTGTAAATTTTTTGTTGTATTTTTTTAAGAGTTAGGATGAAGAAGTCAAATTTACTTCGTTTATGTATCTTTTCATGTTTTATTTTGATCTCGATTTACATTTTATCTCTAGCTACTATTGGAAAGCCATTAAAACGATATCAGCTATCTCATCTAATAGCTGATTCGTGTCTATGACTCTACAACGAAAAAATTCTTGTGAGCATAATTTTTCCATCTGTATGTATTACTCGCTTACTTCTGTAGAGTTCAATTGATCTAACCACAAGATTTTCAATCATTGCGTTCTTTAATATAATAACCATATATTCACACACACACACACACATATCTTATCTTATAATAATATAAAAGAAAATGATGATGACATCATCATCCTTTTCAAAAAACCATATTTTTAAAAGTATGATATATTTAAAAGAAAAGGGTGATGACATCATCATCCTTTTCAAAAAACCATATTTTTAAAAGTGATGATGTCATGTTTCAAAAAAGGGGTACACGCTAACAATTTTTAAAATATCTGGGAGGGGGCTGGATGGGGGTTTTATAAAACATGTGAGAGGCTTTTAAGAAAATGTGAGGGAGTTTTATAAAATTGTATATTAATGTAATTAATTATAGGTTATTTATAAATTATGTTTAGTAACTTGTGATATATTTGTTTAGAGAAAAAATAATTATATATTTGCGATCGTCTCATTTTTATGTACGTTTTGGTGTAAATTTTATTGTAATACGACACTTTTTTAAAATTAGTATATTCTTAATTTTTTGTTATCCATTAATAATAGTTAGTAGGTAATTTTTTGTTTAGATGATGGTTTTTTTAGGATTATGGTGATGAGCTAAGTGATCAACTTGAATATGTTATTCAAAGTGTTTAGTTATTGATTTTAAATATCTTATCTTATAACCTTATTAAAAGAAAAGGATGATAAAACTAAATTTTCACCAATCACAACATCCCATTTAAAAAAATAAAAAAAATCGTGTTTAAGAATATAGTGACGTCATAAAAAACCAATTTTTAAATTTTAGATTTGTTACAACTAATCTATTCAAATTAGTGCTTCAATTTATGACCAAATGATCAAAGTTATTGAACGTATTAAAATTTATGACCAAATTAAAATTTATATTAATTTCTTTAACTAATTAACCAAATTTTAGGATGATATTTAATTAATTTATTAGTTAACACTTTACTTGCAATTCAGAAACCTCAATCGTACTAAAAAAACCATATTTTGAATTTTAGATTAGTTACAACTGATCTATTCAAATTACTAAATATGATAAATTTTAGATGAGTTACAACTAATTTATTCAAATTAATTAAATACGAGGAATTTTAGATGAGTTGCAACTAATCTATTCAAATTAAATAATACTATTATTTTAGATGAGTTACAACTTTCGAATTTTACTAAATAAGTGGATATTTGCAGACCATAATTGTTTGTTAATCGGAATTGCTTTAATTTATTTTTAATTATTTTTACTATACGTGTTATTACTCTTTAAAGCTATACTAGCATCATACCCGCGCAATGCTACGACGGTAAATAGATTTTGGTTTACAATGTCCCTTTAAAAAATGTAATGATATGTTATTCGCGCGATTCAATGTCACGGAAAAGTTTTCTACAGCAACATATCCGGTTTTTTTCAAATTCTTTTTTATTTACATTTAACTATTTTATTAGTTTTAGAAATAAATTCTAAAAGACAATAAAATAAGAAAAAAGATTTATATTGATGAAATAAAGAGAAGAGTTAATAAGATTTTAAAAATTATGTTGATGTGGGTGAATAATTGTGTTAGTATGAGAGAATATATTTTGAATAAAAAGTTAAAGTAAATTAGGAGATAATAAAATAGTTAAAAATTGAGTGGATGAGATTAATTTAGATTAAATGAAAGGTCAAGATTATATATTGATTGAATTTTAAGAAGTCTTAAAATTTAAGAGGAGAGAAAATGTTAAATGCTTTATATAGTAGTATAGATAAGTTTAAATTTGATTTATATAATTCCCGTATTAACACACTGGTCGCTTAGCTAGTATATAATTAAATGAATTACAAAAAATATATAAAATAAAATTATCAACTTATTAGAGTTTATTTTCGGCAATTGAAGTGAGTCTTTCGGCTTGAACCCATCCACCCAACTGATTAAGCTCATATAAGACCTAAACGTGTCCTTGTATCCCGCTGTTGAAACAAACCGAGAGAAAGATAGACCTCCTTGAACCCCAACGAACTCAGCCTCGTTTCAGTAATCGTGAACCACCGTATGTATACGAAATCGAGAGTGAGAGGGAGTAAAGAGGGCGACTGAGGGGCGGCGATTCGGGGCTGTAACCCAAGGGCGAGACGAAAACTGAAGATTAAAAATCCGAGAGGCGATTCAGGGTGTGAGCTGCGATTAAGCTTGATTGAAGGTCGAGTTCAGTTCTGGTCCTCCCTTCAACGACGATAAGGTCAGATTACTTCTGTTTTCTCCTTCACGTTCCTTACAACAGCATAGTGTTACAACTGAGTTTTTCTGTTCTGCTGCATCTCGAAATTCTGATTAAGCGTCAAACATGTTTATTTTGATTTTGGGGTCCGGTTATTTGCTATCCATGAACAAACACAAGGATTTCATATCTGGTCATACCTAAGTTGTTAAACACAGTCTTAAGGGTTGGGCTAATAATGGATTAGGTGTGTTTACTGATCCAAGTAAATCTGGAACTACTAGAGTTATATAGGGGATTAGAAACTCTATTTTGAAACTATTTTATTAGTATTGGTACTACTGTTTAGATTTTTCAACCTGTTGTGAAATCAAATGGTTTACTAAGATTATAATCAATATTAATGAAATGATTTTGGGGCTGGATTACATGTTAATAATCACGAATGATTAACTATGAGTCTTGAAATACATGGAATGAATTGGTGACTTAGTTTTAGATACAAACAACACCCTTAATTTTTGACACTGAAAGTATGATATAAACTGAAAGTGGTAACTATAAACTTGAAAAGAAACTTTAACTACAGTACTACTAGGAGTACTAGGACTGAAGTAAGCAGGCAAGATAAAAATCATCTAGTTTGAGTTTTAATAGTTTATAAGAAGAACATGCAATAACTAAGTAGCACCTAAGACTAACAAGACAAATTAATTGACGGGTAAATAGTAATTATTTTGGTTGGTATTGTCTTATTTGTTCTATAGATTTGACACAAGGGAAGTAGATATGGGTTGCGTTTAGTGTACTTTTGATCGTTGCAGGTACGCATTCTTATCTTCTCTTATAATTATTATAGTCGTTTGTATAGATTCCTCTTTTAAACAAGGCTTTTTAATTGATTCATTTCATGTTCGCTGGTATTAATTCTTATCCTCAAAATATGAGATATCGGTTTTGAATTCCTATTATTCTTTTAGCGATGATCCTTGTTGTTTGAAGGTTTGATATTTGAAATCTTGTTCTTTCAGTGTGCTCCTATTGTCGGATTTATGAAGATATTATGATATCCAAAAAGTTTTGTTTTCTCGTAGTACTGATTTGATATGTTCCACATGATGCTTCTTAAAAATATTTTTAGTATGATTTTAACTATAAATGTTTTCAAAACTTGTGGAACACAAAACTATATTTTGAATTATATGTTATTTTGGATATTTTATGGTTTTGATGCATCGCGCTATTTAACATTTTAACCACCTATAGGGATACCATAGGCAAATCATTGGGGGCACCGATGGTGTGACACCTTTTGTGGCGGTGTGATCAATCCACGGAGTCTCCTCAGGGTTTGGCTCTGATAGCTGTTTTGTTTAGGAGACGTATGGTTCGACCCTAGACTTGTAGGTTATGTTATGTTATGGTGGATGCTAGTGTTGTGCCCAACACCCATCTCACATTTGTAGGGTACATTTGGATCTGCAGGTCCAGTGTACAAATGTCTAACATTTGTCATATGTCTGTTGATAGTGTGCAAGTGTATGCGTTTTTGGTAGGAGATTGACGTGATATGATATGTGATTTGATATGATTTGTTGGTATGATTAATGATATGTATGAATATGGTATGGTTGCATTTGATACCGGAAGCTTTTTTAAATAAATTTTGATTTGGAAACTTTGATTTTTTTGATAATTTTGTGTTTGCTTCGATTATTATTGTTATTATTATGTATGTTATATATAACCGACACTGGGCAATTAGCTCAGCCACAGTTCTCTTTCCTTTGCGGCAGGTGTTCAAGAGTGCTTTAAGGGAAAGAGATCGAGAGCTAGTCTAGCAGAAGCTAGTAAGGTAGTACTTTCGGGTTGATATCGTCATATTGAGAGGTATTTTCTTAGTATTGCTCTGGTTTTATATCATATAAGTAGCCTCTGTTTCATGCTGAGATGGGGTGTTACATTTAATTTGCTCAAACCCCAGACATTTGGTTTGTGGATATTGGATTCTCCTAGCCAATAAACAGGTTATCGTGGGGCTTAATGTAGATATTGCTTTAGGATTTGTTCCTAAAACAAAATATACACTTTGGTTATGTGAAATGCAATTGTATCCTGCTGTAATGTTGATATGAAGTCTAATCTTTTTTAAAGATTGAAAAAGAAAGAATGTAAGTCAAACATTACGACGAGTCCTAACTATTAGAAAAAGGCCTGCGGTGGTATTTTTATCATTCTTCTGTTCAACACTATGATTTAGAAAGTTTAAAGCCTTTGATCAGAGGGTCATACGTTTGTATCGCTAGTCATGTCAACTTTTTTATAATTTATACAAAAAAGTAGTTTGAATTCAAAAAATCATTGTCTAGCTCTTTCTTTATGGAACGGGAGTAGTGGTATTTGATGAAAATTGAAAAGCAACTGGAACTCATGTTGCTTTTCTTATTACTGCAAGAGTGATAGAGTATTATTCTGACAATTTGTAGATTGCATGATGAATTTTTGCCTATTAATGTGTGACAAATATACCCTGAATCTTTTTGTATTTTCTTGAATTTTATACAGAATTAATGTCTCAAAGATGATCAGTAGAAACTAGATTGTTGCAATGATAATCTAATTTTTGAACAAACTGATTTTGGGGGTTTTATGCACTGTGAATATACACTTGGTCACTTGGTGTTACTATCGACTCATCTGACCTGATCAACCTATTTTCATTTCAGCTACTTTTTTAAAATTTACTCATTTGACCCGTTAGAGGCAAAGTATAACCCAAATTGACCCGATTGCCATCCTTAGTTTTTCCATCAAGTTATCACTTCTATACTTCTGCAGTATCTAACACACTCATAAACATATTAGTGCCTACACATAAGCAACAGAGGTAAAGAAAATAGCATGAAGCAATCCAAGGATCCTTTTGAAGTAGCAGCAGAGGAACACGAGGGATCACCACCAGATTCACCAGCAGGTCACACCGAGACTGGAACTCAAGATCTAGCTGCACAAGTGACTGTTAGTTCCCAGGGAGCTGACACTGACAATAATATTCATACTTTAAACCCACAAAAAGCAACTATCAAATCAGCCTCCACATCGGCAGCAGCTGTAAAAACTGTCAAGAACAAAGAAGATGATGATGAGGAAGAGGAGGAGAACATGGATGTTGAACTTGGAAAATTTCCAGCGTCCAGCGATCCATCCAAGATGGCCAAGATGCAGTAAGACCCATTAATGTTATTTTTTTTACTTTACATCATGTGAACATTCTTGGCATGCATGATATACTTTTCTTTGAGGATTTGGGTTAATATTACATCTTCAATGGGCCAAAACGTTAAAATCAAAAAAATTGGCTAAAACTAAACCGGGTCAAATGGTACGGAAGTGCCCGTAGCGTATATTAATGCTAACAACCTTCGGAGTCACCTTTGTTTGAAGAAGTTAGATTATTCTTTAAGCAGCATAGACCGGTGATCACATTTGAAACATTAATCATATATGTACAAAATGAAAAAGTTGGCAAAAAAGTGTTTAATCCGACCCACTTTGCCGCTTCTAGTTTTGTGTTAGGTACTGATATCAACATGATTATTGTTATGTGGCTTCCTTTCTATAATGTATCAACATGATTATATGTAGAAAATATTTGTCTAAGTTATAAATTTGCATCTGTTAATGCATAATAGCGGAATGAGCAAGATAAGCATCACATCAATGTTATTTTTTCAGGGCTATTTTATCCCAATTTACTGATGAACAAATGAGTAGATATGAATCTTTTCGAAGATCTGGATTTCAGAAATCTGTCATGAAAAGGGTACCTCTCTCTCTCTCTTGCAAAACTGCAAAAAAAAAAAGAAAAAAAGAATGTCAATTTAGATTGTGATATTTTGGCTAACAGGTCAAATGGGTAAATTAAAAGAAAATTAGCTAAAAAGGTAAAAGGGTTTTAACAGTCTAACAATCACCCAAAGCATATACAGAAATATTGGAATTATCGTATGATAATAGCCTCACAGTAGGCTAAAAACTTCATAGAATACAGTTCTACTAACTTTTAACAATTTCCTGCTTGCAATCTGCGTGATTAACCTTCTCCCGTTTACTCTTTCACTATAAATTCAGTTATTAGGAAGCATAACTGGGAGCAATAAAATCTCAATGCCCATGACCATAGTGGTATCTGGAATAGCAAAGATTTTTGTTGGTGAACTCGTTGAAACAGGTTTCTAGGCTCTGTTTCACACACATTTATAAATGCTGCAGGTGGCAAGATGGGCTAGTGATAACCAGCCTAAATGGGTTTGGAGATAAACATGCCATTTACAAGTACCGGTCAAAACGGGCTAGATTGACCCACAAACACTTATCTTTCCATATATTTTAGATTCTTCATAAATAATTAATGCGTTGCTTGCAGTGCTTAAAAATTATAGTCTAAAGTTTTGAATTAAAATTTTTTGGGGGATGTGTACGCATTAATAGTAGACTTTTGGCAACTTTCAACTCTAAACACATTAGCCAAGTTTTTTCATTTGACCCATTTGAGAGAAACAAATCCATAACCTGTCTATTTCTGAATAAACAGGTTGAAAAATGCCACCTTTAACAAAAGCTCACTTAAAACTTAGATGTATGCAATGATAATAATATCGAGTCTTTTTGAGTTTGCAGCGAAGGTGGTGATGAGAGAGAGAAAGGAGACTGGACCTATCAGACCGTGTCACATTCGAGAAGCATACCGAAGGCTTAAACTAGAAGGTAAGATACCCAAAAGATCGGTTCAGAGGCTTTTCCGGTAGACATGCATTCAATTTCTCGAGTCGTTTCCTCTCTCTTTTGTTTTTCCACGTTTGGGATATTAATCCCTGTGTGGCTGTGTGTGATGAGATGATGATGCCTTAAGGACATTTGTACAGCTTAAAATAGAGCAGGTTTGTAGTTATATCGTAGAAACATGATGGTTTGTTGTAAAATGATTGCTGGTGATGTGATTAAAGATAACGTAATATTGGTGATAGATGATATTTTACTACTAGCAAAACATCTAACGTTGCTTCTCTACATCTATTCTATACAACTGTGTAAACCGTTTAACATTCTTTTTCCTCAACTTTAAGGTCCATCTTGTTTTGTAGAAATCGAAGAACTGAAATTGTTTTGATTTCCATCAAACCCAACTACAGAATAAACTTTCCATTACGTGAGAGAACGTACGTATCCCAAAGAATAAAATTTCATTTAAAAACAAGTCTACCAAAGTCAATACAACACGGAATTTGATTTCAAATTCATTTCATTCCTTTGAATTCTACGTAACAAATTGTACCTAAGAGTGACAAAATCTTGACCCTAATTCTATCTAATTTAATCACATATGCTTAATTTTTAACCATTTTACTCTGTCTTCTAATTTACATTAACTTTTATTAATTTAAAATATACTCTCCTACTAACACTCTTTTACATAAACACAATTATCCACTCATAATAACATAATTTTAAAAATTTTTTATTAACTTTTTTATTCTTATTTTATAAATATAGTTTTTTTTCTTATCTTAATGTCTTTCAAAATTTATTTTTAAAATTAATAAAATAGTTGATTCAAATAATTTTTTTTTTGAAAAAAACGGATATGTTGTTGAAGAAATTGTTTTTATGATACTGAATCGCGAAAATAACATATCATTACATGCTTGAAAGTGACATATTGCAAAACCGAAACTATTTGCCGTCGCAACATACGATTCTAGATTTATGTTATGAGATACATTCATGTTATCATCAAGTTTATAAAATTTTTTCCCCTAAAATGTTGCAAAATTGAGTGGACAAGTTTTTATTTAAATAAAATGATTAATGTGCTAATATGATTATAAAGTATATATTGGTTTTCTGAACAAAATATTTTTCTGAATAAACTGTTTAGGGAGATGTAATAGCAAGAAAAATACATTTTATATAATTTCTTAATGTGTTTGATTGACTTCTAACTCGTTAATGAAAAGTTGATTGATTGATTCTTAGGTAATGGATGGCCATCTATTATATGAGATGATATTTTTATTTGTAAAATTGATTCCTTCAAAATATATATATGCTTTACTAATTTGTAATATCGTTTTACTTGTGTTATATATTTCGTGGATGAATCGATTTCATAAATAGAAATATTATCTCTCATCTATTATTGTGAACAATTCTCATATATAAAACTTGTAGGATCCCAATTAAATAAAGTATCACAAGTATTGAAGCAAATCTATAATAATTATACGATCTTGGTATGTTTATATATGAATATGTATGAGAGAACAAACCAAGTAAACATAAAATATTTAGAATATTGAAATGTTCAGAGGAAGTAGAGTAATTACTAATTACATATACCAATTAGATATTTACATAATCTACCCTAAATTATAAATATAATAACAACAACAAACTTAACCAAAATTTAAATGGACATTTTTTATTTTCTAACAAAACATTATAAATGATCAAAACAATTCACTAATATTACTAGACTATCACACATGAGTATTTATCTCAAATCTTATTTATTAAATCAAAAACACATGAGGAGTGATGTAGCTTCTTTACCACTACGAGCAAGTACCTTCACGAACAAACAACAAACTCGTGATATTGGTGTTTGACTCATAGCTCACCAAGCAACCATTGGGGTTGCTTTTAATCGTCACTTATTACTTGGTGCATAATTAGATGCATTAACGACCCATGTTGAACCTCATTTGCAAATTGTAAGGAGAAATTTCTTAAGCGTTTGATCAAAGAGTTGGATTCTTTTGATTTTTTTATCGTCATGGAGTAAAAATAACCATCTGTAATTAGCGGATGTAACAATCAATGACTGTGGTATCTTATAAAAACATATGTTGCGATTGTCATTTTTAAAAATTAATTTTTTTATTTTTATCCACAGCCCTAAGGACTGTGGTTATCAATTTTCATATATATATGAAGACAAATTTAATTGAATGACTTTTTCCATTCCGTATGCAAAACAGATATCATAGTGGAATGCAATTGATCACACAGTTCAATCACTCATTCCATTACAATGCCCATTTCATTTTCTTATCGTTCAATTCTTTCCAACCAAACACACAAGTTATAAGCCACCTGGGATCGGGGGGGGGGGGGGGGTTGGGTTAGCTTATTTAGGTGATTTATTAGCCTATTAACTTATTTAGGGAGTTTACCAAGAAATTGATGTTTGTCTTAGTTTATAAGCTCAATCTTATTAGTTTATTAAGAAATTGATATGAGATCCGATTAAGAAGACGGATAACCCGTTTTTACTTACGATACGCGTTCAACTTAAAATTCACGACTTAAAGTTTTAACGTAACAAACTTTTCACTTATCAGCTATTTTAAAACATAAAGAAAGATATTTAGTAGGAAAAATTTTAAAAATAAAACAATAACATCATTACACTTCTTCTTTTAATATATTAAAGAAAGATAAAAGTTAAAGGTAAAAATTAAATTAAATTTATCTACTTTCCCTCAAAAAAATTTTTTGCTTCATATTACGTATATACACTTTAATGAAAAAAAAAAAAAAAACTTTTATAGAAAATATGACGGATGTCAGGCGCCTTCCCCAAAAACCTTACTCCATCGTCGACACTCGTCTTCCCTGTCTACCCCGAGTTCCTGACCATCGCCGACTTCGTCTTCCTCATTCACCTGAAGACCAAACACAACCTACAACTTATCTCACCGGCCCACCGCAACCGCCACCTCCACCGTCACACCAACACCTAACCACCGCAATTAGGATTCTTCTCTCGCTCATGTTTACAACGTTCCCCGCCGGCGACCACCACGAATATATTTAGCCCCCTCTCTATATCACTCAGCCTCTCTCTCGCCATCGGATAATACCTACTACCGGTTTCACCCTCCCCCACCCACGACTGGTCACGATCACTTCCACCCAACTTTTGGAGAAGACAATCGTCTGCAACCATCGACGAGCACAACCACCATCGGGAACCGTCGCACTGCCCATTCTGGTAATCGCTCTGCAATTGTCGTATATTTTAGTGTCATGCGAGAAACAGGGTAATTTCTTATTAAAAAACCCCTAATTTTTCGAACAAAATTCAGTCTCGATCCATATCTTCAACACTCACAAAAATGAAATCAAAACGTCAATTGATCGATTCTCTCACCTCCCACATCTCTCTCTACAATTCCCACTCTCAATCTTCATCACCATCATCATCAAACCCTAACGCTAACCCTAGATCCTCGATTCTCAAATGGTTCTCATCACTCACACCTTCCCAACGACAATCTCACCTTACTATCGTTGATCAAGCATTCACACAGCTTTTAATCCAATTGCAATTCCAAGTCAAGAATAACGGGCATGGTTCTTTCATCATCCTCCCTGACATCCCATCTTCCTCATCAAACCCTAACCTCCCCAGCTTCTGTTTCCGGAAATCTCATGGCTTGTTAGCGAGAGTGAGCGAGCTTTCTAAGTCCGAAAAGCTTATTCGCGAATCCGTACAGCTGTTTGATTCGAAAGAAGGTGAGAATCTGGGTTCTTCTTGTTGTAGTTGTCTAGATTCTGTTACTGTCAGCGATAATTTTGTTGAAAATGTGGATGCTTTTGTTGAGGCTATGGATGGGGTCTCAAATGGGGAATTTTTGAGAGGGGAAGAGGGTGCATTGCTGGGATCATCAGATTGGGTGGAACTGAATTGGTTAAAAGTGAAAGGTTATTATAGTGTGGAGGCGTTTGTTGCGAATAGATTGGAATTGGCTTTGAGGTTGTCTTGGTTGCATTTGAATATTGGCAAGAAGAGAGGGGTGAAAGCGAAAGAGAAGTCTGTTTGTGCAGTGGCGGGTGTGGCGGCAAATGTGTATTGGAGGAAGAAAGGGTGTGTGGATTGGTGGATGAAGTTGGATGATCAAACAAAGAGGAAAACTTTTCAAATGGTATTGGGAACAGCTGCAAGATCATTGGTATTTTTCTCCCAGCTATAAAATTGTTACTTACATACTTGTTTATTTTAATAACTTTTTTGACATGATAGTCTCTGTGACAAAAATAAATAAATCAGTTTTTGATGCTAAATGCTGTGCTATGTTGATCATTTTTTGGTTGGTTTCATTTGGGGTCACTAGAGACAAGGGTAATACCCAAGCGGTGCTCGGGTTTATATTTGTTAAATATTTAAGTTTTGAGAAACTTTGCATACGAGTTATCGCTTCTGATCCTATTTAGTATTTATAATCCTGAAGGTTATTGATCAACATCAAAATCATTAGTGACTTAATGTCATAGTTATTGTTAATAAGTAAATAGTTCACCTATAGCTTTACAAAACGATGTCCACAACTTCATACTTGTTTGGATGAATGTCGTGTTATTAACATGATTGTTAGTGGGGTTGTTAGGAATATCATTTCTATTTAGCCATTCAAAGACATCATGTGGGTTTTGGTTTCAGAAGGTGTTGATATCCACAAAAGGTGGGTCTTGGTGTCGGAGATAGTTGATATCCACAAAAGGTTGTTCAATTTAATGATCTCTATCCATTAAGAATTAAGAAACCGAATACATTAATCTAACATATTTCTGAATTATATATAAAAACTCAGTAGAATATCAGATTCAGACCATATTGATCAGTTATATTGAAGTTAATAATAATCCTTTTGTATTGAATCATATGAAACCATCTACGTACATATTTTGTCTTTCGTTTTATGTTTTTTAAGCAAAAGAGGATGTAGATATCACTGAACTTAGCAAATATTATGGTTGAAAACATGATTAACATCTAAGATCAAAGTGGCTAAAAGCACTTGAGGAGAGCACCAAAATCACCCCTCTTAACCACACCTTTGGATCAACCTGACAAATAGTGAAAATTGCCATTACACAACTTCCATAAAAAACAACATAGAAAATTAACAAGTGCAATAACCACTTCTAATGCTCTCTTTCTCCATAACTTTATCATATAAATAGTGTAGAATAAAACAAATTGCATGACAAAGTACCTAACTTTTTGCAATTTCCCGTTTGAGGTTTCCAACTTTTATTTTCTTTATTTAAGGTATTAAACCTTTTTTTTTGGTTTAAAAATGAATTTTGACCTGCCTAGTAGGTGATAGCTTCCCTCCTTCTCTGATTACCTTATCTGGTGACAGAAAATCAGCCTCCTCCTCTGATTGGTGTAGCCTGAATGCCAATAGTGGAGTCCGATCGACCTCTTCCTCTGACTAAGGGAGTCCAATTGACCTCCTCCTCCTCTGATAATCAAACCCACGAAAATTCTGATGATGGTGGCGCATTGAGGGAGTCCAATCAAGGGTTGAGCAGAAGTTGATTAGGTGTAGCAATTTAAGCATCCCCAGATTAGGAAGCATCAACTAAGAGAGCCATTCGCTAGAGGAGTTGCAAAATTCGAGGAGTTCCATGAAGCATCGCCGAAGGTTTAAGGAGTCACAGATTTCTGATTGATCAGGTTTAGGAAGGATGGAGGGAGTATTAGGCATCGCCAGAGCCAATAAGCGTGACCGGAAATGGTAACTGGATGTGATGACCAGTAAACCCACTAAAGTCTCCTTTTTAATTGAAAAACAAACTTAAATACCTTAACACAATAGAATAAGGTTGGGTACCTCAAACGGGAAATGGCAAATCATATTAATAAAAAAGATACAAATTTGGAGAATCTGTACTAAAGACGTTGTCAAGTGGTTCAATTCAACAGTTTTCAAGGAGGAGTTCTGTCTTCTTCTAGTGCTCTCTTTCTCCATAATTTATCATATAATTAGTATTAAATATGATCACTTGGCATCATGGATGGTCAAATTAACTAAAAGACACAATTTTGGAGAAAATCTATTCTAAAGAAATTGTCCAATGGTTTGATTCAATGCATAGTTGCGCTGAACTGGGTTCGTTCCGGTACGTGGAACGAAAACGGGATCGAGGATCGCTTATCTTTAAAATTCGGTACGAGGGGGGGTAGTCTTCTCCGGAACGCTATTTCGGTACGTGGAACGTTGTACCATGTAACATGGTACGATGTACCATTTATTACTAAATTATATAATAATACAATTAACAAAAGTATACTAAATACCAAAAAATTAATACTTCATACTTCATAGTTCATACTTCCAATGACTTAGAACTTAGAATCTGTGAGTCGAGAATTTGAGATTCGACAATTTAATAATAAGAACGTTAGAAATAAAGAGTGGAGTAATGATAAAGTCGATTGAATTCCCGAGAGCAGTGTATCTGACTCGATTCGTTTTGGCGGGTTATAGAGGGAGTGCCATGGACAGCATAGGGAAAATTGTTAACATATTTACAAAACTATTAACTAACAGATTTACATCAATAACTATGGTTAATCAGAGAAAAGTATGCATTCATTCTGGTTCCAAGGTGTTCCATTCAAGGGCTATCTTACAGTGTGGATATCCATTATTTAAATCAAATTGCTAACTTTAAACAATAGATTCTAATCCAAACATCTAACTTTTTAAATCTTCAAATGCAGCCGATGCATTAGCAATTAACTATTCTTACAGCTATTAAATACAAAACCGTATTTCCCCGATAAAAGAAAAGAAACAGTAGTTATCCTGAAAACATAACTTACCTTTCTATCACGATGCAACACATGAAACAAAGTTCATATCACAAAATTTGGTTAAAATACCAGTTTAAAGGATTAGATATAAAGTTCAATAAACATCATAATCTTCATAAGCATGTTTTTTGAACACTAGCAAGAGCACAATAAATTTTTTACGAAAGACTACCAATAGCAAACCTAGAAAATAATTATATTTGTAGTAACAGTGAAACTTAAAGAGTCGTATTGAATGTGAATTATAGCTCTAGAAATTTCGTCAAATCTCCTTAAAGCTCTTCTGGACCAGACTTAAAGAGTTGTATTGACTATTGAATGATTACTGATTAGCCAATGATGCTATACTGTGGAACATTATAAGTTTTTTAATGTAGGTAATTAGGAATCAACAACGATCGCTAAGAAGTCACTGAATAGAAATAGCTTACTTCCAAGCAGATTTTTCAAAGTGCTACAAATAATAATAAATAATGAAAGGTCATCAGAAAATGTACTAAATCTCATTAGATAATCTTATTGCAAGTGATACAAAATAGGTTACATGTGCAGGAATATTTCTATCAATTTTATTGAATCGAAGAGTAACACCTGAAACCGAACAATCATTTTTTTTGTGTAGTACGAACCCACAAAAGTTTTTTGCTTGAAACTTCAACTCCACATCTTCTTAAGAATACAATTGTTGTCAATAATGTGGATTTTTCTGCAAATCAGGAACAATTATACTGTGTGAATCTGAGACTAAGTAAGATGTGAGATTTGCCAATTCACAATGTCAAGTCCAAATTCAAAATTTGAGTGTTTTTGGAGAAAATACAAAAAAAGTTATTCTAGGAAGTTTAACAAGCTAGGTTGTTCTATCTTTAAAATTCTTTATTTCCTGAGTTTGAGTGTTTTTGGAGAAGATAGAGATTAAAATGAGTCAAAGAAGATAGCTTGTTCTATCATTGGAATTCTTTATGACTTTATGTACAATACTTGTGAAATAAGAACAAAAAGTATCTATAATAGAATTGATAATCAGTTAGGACACGTAGTCCTCCATTTAAAAAAAATTAGTAACATGCTTAAAAAGTTAAACCCAAAATGTGATCAAACAATCATTAAAGGATTAAAAGTTTAAGAAATAACAAGCAAATAGGATATCCAATCAGACTTGTACCTTCAAGGTGAAGCTAACCAAAAAGCTTCTTCACCTGTGCTTTCTCATAGTGGTTGTTCTCTTCTCCAGATCCGGTTTCTTTTAGGTGGGCTTCATCCCAGCCTTTGGCTCCACCAAACCTTGATCCATCTTTGCTCAATTGCTTCCTAGTAGTGGCATATTAAATAGACTGTGGTGTCCCTTATTTGTGGCTGAAAAGGACTTTGAAACCTGTGATGTATGTTGGATACAGGCAAGTCAATGAAAAACAATGGAAATAGAAAATTATTTCCTCAATAGTGTAGAGTTTGTCAGGAAAGGCGAACACATGCTTCAGCCTTCAAGTACTCTACAAAGACTTTCACCTAGTAATGCTTATTTAATTTGATCCTGAAATTGTAAGTAATTAACCCTCTCCCCCCCTCCCAAAAAAAAAATACTCACCTAAATTATAATAGGGGTATTTTGGTCATTTATATATATGGAAAAGTTCAATCGAGAATTTTTTTCTGCACGAGAACTGTGAGAACTGTTTGTAACACCATTAGCGAATCATTAATAGGGGTATTTTGGTCATGTATATATTTACCCAACCGCGAATTGTGTCCGGGTGAGCCATCATTAATTTGCGAGGCTTGATTTTTCCAAAATACCCCTCATTAATGCTTCATTAATGAATTGCTAAAAAATTTTAGCCATTGATTAATTTTAATCAAATGCTAAAGATTGGTTCTCGCAGTTCTCGTACGAAAAACAGTTTTCATTTGAACTCTCCCCTATATATATATATATATATATATATAATTTAAATATCGGTGATCATCTCGGCTGCTAACCCACTCCAAGATCATGATTTTTTAGTGTCTCATTAAATTTATAGAGATTTTTGGCTATTTTAAAAGCTTAGGAGTGAGCCAACTTTTCATGAATAGGCTGCTTACCATTTGATTTTACTTCTATTCAGTATTAAGTGCTTGTATAAACTGTATATGATTCAAATTTTCTGATTAATTAGGGTCAATATACATATTTGGACACTAAAGTAAAAGTTAGTCTTAAGATAACTGATTATTTGAGACAAACATGAATATACCTAGCTGTCAGCAACTGGTTTCAAGTCGCCATAAGAACCTTTAAAAAGTGCATGTCCGAACACCTGGAAGCTACAACTGATGTAAATATGTTGTACTCCTGATTCAACACTTGTATGAGATTTGTAAAGGTTGATTTATATTGGTACAGTATGAGTAGTCGAGACTAATTTAAAGATTCGACTTTTTTTTCTATGCTTCTTTGGTATTTCTCTTGTAGTCTTATTATTTGAACAAGAATGATATAACGTTTGCTATTTTCAGACCCATGACATTTTATATGGAAGAAGCAGTGGCATGGAGGAGGAGTTGAAGACCGCTGTTGGGAGAAATAAACAACCCTCGAGATACAGCTACCCGAGGTGGCATCTTGATACCCATAAAGCAGATGATATAGAATCTGGGTTTATTCCTCTACCTAATAAATTATCTTCAGTTGCCCATAATTTTAACCGTCTATTAGTTGTTTGTGAGATTTCAACATTGTTACTATCATTTGACTGTGGTCAAATCGATGTGGAGGCTCTTTTCTTTAGCTCATTAGGGTCTCTTGGTACAATATCTGATCGTGTATTAAGGAGATTGAGAGGTCTACTCATGGTTGTCTCACTTGATTTCACAAAACTTGAGCTCCTTGAAGATCTAAGGTCAAGCAAATCCGTGAAGAAACCCAAACCGAAACTGAAAGCTGTTTCTGGTAAGAAAGGGAAGTCACGTGATGTAAAACTGATTAATGTTCAACTATCTGAAAACAGCAATTCCACTTCAGACAAGCCTGCCAAGGTAAACTTTATCTTGCTTTATGTGTGTTTTAGATAGAGGTGGTAATTTCAGCATCTTCTTAATTTCTTATTATATAAAAAAAGAAATGATTCGATTTGGTATATGTTTTTGTCACTAATAGGTCAAATGGGTAGAATAAAAATTATCCTGAGAAGGAAAGAGGTTAAATGTTTAAAATGTCAAAGAGGTTGAAAGTTGCCCATAGTGTATCTAAATGCAAACAAACTTATAAATCTCTTGTTCTAATAAAATTCAGATTATTATTGTAATATAGTTTTTGTAATTGTATTTTGACACTTATAGCTTTATAGTTTTTTTAAACTATTGGAAAAAATTATTGCGATGAACCTAACCAATGATAAAACAATTACTCATTCTAACTTTAGCCTTTTTTGGTATATCTATATATATTTTTAACCATTGTTGGTGGTTTAGGTTTTTAACCTTGAATGGGTTGTCGGCCCTTTTAAACTTTCCAGGGGATATTTCAGGATGAGGGAGATAATTTGGATATTCAAGAAACAGATTATAAAGGCGAAACCCCGTCCACATCCTTTGAAATGGTTGGGCTAGTGTTTGTATGTATGTGAAATATGGATCCTATGATTTAGTTATGATGACGAATGGTTTCTAACACAGTTGATTATGATCAGGGACATGGTGATGGAGTAACAAATGGAACAATACAAACCACCTCAAAGAAGAGCAAGAGAGCAAGAAAGAAACATAAGAAAGATGTTGCAAGTAACCAACTCAAAAATATCATTTCCCAAACTGCCCCATCAAAATCTGATTCATCAGTCAATGATAAAAAATGGGTATCCGAGAATCCCAAAACCAGAGTTACTCATGATGTTCACAATCCTGTAGAAGCTAATGTATCACCTGCCATGACTTCTATGGGTGAAAATGATAATAAAGTTGAGAGTCAAAATGTCGACTTCATTATCCGCGAACATGTAAAGGAAACAGAGACACAATCTTTAGTTACTAGCAAGGAAAAGAAAGAAAAGCCAGTAGTCATTCATGATGTAAGACTTTCAGGAAATCCGCCATACGAGTGGCCGAGTGCGGGGCCTCAGTTATCCTTTGTAAACTCACACCTTCCAGCCACTACCGATAGATTGCATCTAGATGTTGGTCATAATTGGCAAAATCATTTCCACCAATCTGGATTTGTACATTGGGTAGGTGAAGAAGATTTTGCCGTTTCGGGGATCGATTACAGTCAATATTTTGGTGGTGGTGTGATGTATTGGGATTCTTCTGATCATCCGGTAGCTAGTTTCTCACGTCCTCCATCCCTTAGCTCAGATGATAGCTCATGGGCTTGGCGGGAAGCGGAAATGAACCGCACCGTTGATGATATGGTCGCATTTTCATCTTCTTATAGTACAAACGGTTTGACATCACCATCGGGTACATCTTTCTGCTCACCTTTTGATCCACTTGGCTATGTTATACCTGGTGAGGTAAGTGGGAAAACCGAGGAGAACGTTTCTGGCTCTTTAGCCACTTTTCCAGGTGATATTGAAGCAAAAACCGGTGATTTATTCCCGTATCCAATTTTAAGACCTATTATAATCCCAAATATCTCGCAGGATAGGTCACGGGAATTCAAACGAAACTACGAACATAAAAGCCCGTGTGTTCCTCCTAGCAGGCGGGAAGAACCTCGAATCAAGAGACCACCTTCCCCAGTAGTACTTTGTGTACCTCCTGTTGCGGATTCCCGTAAACAACGGGGTTTTCCCACCGTTCGATCGGGTAGCTCGAGCCCACGACATTGGGGTGTCAAAGGATGGTTTCATGATGGGATGAGTTTTGATGAATCGTGTGTAAGAGTCGATGGTAGTGAAGTTGTTTGGCCTTCGTGGAGGAAAAAAAGTCTTTCGGCCCGTCAATTGGGTCAAACATTACCAGGAGCCTTGTTGCAGGACCGGCTTATTGCCATCTCTCAGTTAACTCGTGATCAGGAACACCCTGATTTGGCAATACCACTTCAGTCCCGTGAACTACTTGATTGTTCTACACGGAAATCATCTCTTCCGATGATGCACGGTTTACTAAATGATGAAATTGACTCGTTTTGCAAACAGGTTGCTGAAGTCAACATGACTAGAAAGCCGTATATCAACTGGGCGGTCAAACGTGTTACACGTTCACTTCAAGTCTTATGGCCTCGGTCTAGAACAAACATTTTTGGTTCTAATGCAACCGGTTTATCTCTCCCAACAAGTGATGTTGATCTCGTCGTTTGCCTTCCTCCAGTTAGGAACTTAGAACCAATAAAAGAAGCCGGAATCTTGGAAGGAAGAAATGGAATTAAAGAAACGTGTCTTCAACATGCTGCTAGATATCTTGCAAATCAAGAATGGGTAAAAAATGATTCTTTAAAAATTGTTGAAAATACGGCTATACCCATCATCATGCTTATTGTGGAAGTCCCTTGTGATCTCATTGTTTCCGTTGACCAAGAGATTTCTTCACATAGCAGTGGTGATGTGCAGTCAATTCGAATTGATATAAGTTTTAAATCCCAATCACACACGGGATTACAAACTACAGAACTCGTGAAAGAGCTCACTGAACAATTTCCTGCAGCCACACCTCTTGCATTAGTGTTGAAACAGTTTCTTGCCGATCGTAGTCTTGATCAATCTTATTCTGGTGGTTTGAGCTCTTATTGTTTAATTTTGTTGGTCACACGTTTTCTTCAACATGAGCACCATCATGGGAGGTCGATTAATCAGAACTATGGAGGTCTTTTAATGGATTTCTTTTACTTTTTTGGGAACGTGTTTGATCCACGTCAGATGAGGATTTCTGTACAGGGAAGTGGGGTGTATATAAATCGGGAGAGGGGGTATAGTATAGACCCGATTTATATTGATGATCCTTTGTTTCCTGCAAATAATGTTGGGAGAAATTGTTTTAGAATACATCAATGTATAAAGGCGTTTGCAGACGCTTATTCTACTTTGGAAGATCAACTTGATAACTGTGATTCAAGCAACGGATCCTCATCTTTGAAGCTACTTCCGTTAATTATTCATAGTACCGCTCCTGTGTAGATATTATCATCACTCAAACAGCCACCACCACATGATTTTTCAGATGAAAATTTGCAGACAATGGATTGGGCTCTTTTATAAAAATTAGATTTCAGGGTCGGGAAATATGTGCCAAGGTAAAAGCTATTCTCTTTTCCAGTGATTGGAAACATTTGCTGAAACTTGTGGTTGCTCATGGTTTTGATATTGGCAGATGTGATTTCTTTGTTCCATTTTGGCTTCACCAAGATCTTCGTCGGGATCTATCTTGCAGCTTAGAAAAGGTGAGTGATTTTCTCTAAATAGACGGGTAGCCTAACAGGTTGAAATAGGTTGAGGTCAAAATATGGGGATTTTTACAGCGGGTCAAAACAGACCATGTGGGGTTGACCCGCCAACAAATGTTCATATTTTTGAAATTTATAAAGATTAATGTGTTAAATATGATTATAGAGACTATGATTAATTAAAATACCACTGTATATAATTTTTTTTTGGGGAAGAAATCAATTTGCAAGTTTTACGTATGTTCTTGATCCAATTTGTTTTACCAAGATCGACCCTTATTCAAGTAAATGGGTTGTAATATTTAAGAAGACCCATTTAGCGAGATATGATTCTTAGGTAAAATTTAGTCATACCATATGCATAAATTATTCTGTGGTTGTCTTTGATGGCTGCAGGCTTTATAAAACTACAAAATGGTAGGATGCCTGATGAGATTGAAAGGCATCAAGTAAATGAGTTAGGAAACTGAGCTATCCGAGAGCCTGATTAGTCTTCATGGCAGCGTGCCTTGCTTCTTTTCTTTATTGTGGATTGGTAGCGGATTACATAAACCGAAATCAACAACAGCTTTTAGAAAGATTCTTATCTATGAGCTTCATAACAGAGTGGGATACTACGATAAGCAAAGATCATTTCTGTTACTCATAAGCATCCTTCTTAGAGTGACACGAGTGGTAGCGGGGCCACCCCAGGAACACCACTCCCCATGCTTGTGCGGAGGGTGCAGGGAAGCGGAAGCGTGTCTTGGGGGGGGGGGGGGGGGGGGGGGGGGGCGGGACGACCAGCGTGGGAGAGAAAGGGCAGCTTCACTGGCTTCTACATTGTGCATCGAGACTTGTAAATGATGTAATTTTGTTTTTTTATTTACTGTAATATAATTTTATATTTATTTAATGACTTTTGATTGGAAACGTTAATATCGTTTTAAGATCCGTCCGTATCTAAATAATTTAGCCAAATATACAAATCATACAATGCAACTTCTTCGTGAAATAAAAAATGATCGTGAAAGCTCCGTTTTTGAGTTTTTTAAGGAAGGAAAAGAAATGAAATGATTAATTTATGTTATTAAGTTGGAAGGAATAGGAAAGAAATGGAGGGGGACATTTTCAAATTATCCCATATTTGGGAGGATGACTTCTTCCAACTCGCTTCTTATTTCCTCTGCATTTTCTTCTAAAAAATAACTCGAAAACACAGTGTAAACGTTCGTAATCACCTCTTGTGTAAACATTTGACTTTTTTCAAACACCAGAACATGTGCACAATCTAGAACCCTTTTTATATAATCCAACATCCGACGTCGTATGTTTCCATGTTGGTTTCTTCAAGTATTTTTCCAAATATAGTCCAGAGTATTTGCCGAAAGCGTCTAAACATCTAGATAACGTCTTTTTAGCCATTTATAAATACTTTCCAAAGGCATTATAAGCGGTGATATACCCATGGGGAATATGAAGGAGGTGCATTTATTATTTTATTTAAGAACGCTAAAACCATGTATATCATAACAATCTTTTCATTGTTTAGAATAAGTAAAATGATTGGGAATAGGCCGGTTTTATGAGAGTGATTAGAGATATTTTCAACTATTCATGAGGGTCTAATTTAGATTATTATATCTAATGCATTCAGTATTATTAAAAAAAGGACAAAGTGAATAATACATGATCATCATGTCGTCACATCTGCTTTAACCGCAAAAACTTCTCCTTCTAACCATATATTGTTTCACAATCTCTAGTTCCTAGTTACATCCTTGTTCTGAAACTTGCTCAGAATCGGAAGTGAATACTATACTAATGTAAAATGAGTTACCTAGCTTCATCCCAAAATGTCTCACCTTTAACGTGTAAATGAGTTACTTTGAGTTTTGAAAGTTGTAACTTTCTGGGTATATTAAAAGGTACCCCTTTTCCCCCAAATTAATTGCAATGTTGAGTGTGTGACTAATACACATTTATTTAAATTCTCGTATGGAGAAATGTCGATGTGGAACGAAAACAGTGCATCGATATTTTGTAACGATTAAATGATTATTAATGGTTGTGAAAGTCCTCAATTCAGTTGAGATGAAAGCACGATCAAAAACCTTCAACAAGAAAAATGTTTTACTGCTTGCAAAACAGAACACCTCAAGTTAGTGTACGTAGAAATTCATATTTTAATCAATAAAGTGATGGAGAGAGAATTTAGGGTTAAGGTTTTAGAGAAAAATCTTTTTTTTTCTTTTATAGTATTCTAGTGGTCCCAAGTTCGTTATAGAAATGACATCATTTTTACCCATGATCCAATAATTTGTGACACGTATTGAAAACCTTAACAATATTATTCGTGGTCCCAACATTGATAATTTGATATTATATTATGACATAAGAAAGGAATATTTCTCAAATACTCACGAGTATAGGGAAAATTACAAGGTAAGGACTATGTGGTTCATGATAACCAAGTAATATTATATTTCAAGCCGTTCCTTAACCGACGATTGTCAGAGTGGTATAACTGGGATAATCAAGTGACTCTCTCATCAAATAACTCTTGTATTCCATGGTATAATTTTGGTGATGTATGAAGTGCTTGACTCATCATGTATAGTAGGTGCAAGGTAACTTGAAAGTTGGTAGATATTTTTAAGAAGAAAAAAGTGGAATGTAGCATGTTTTCAAGAGACTAAATGGAAAGGGCCATGATTAAAAAGAGAAATGAGTATAAATTATGGTAAACTGGTTTAAGAAAAACATGAAATGGCATACAAGGATAATGCAGCAGCTGAAGGAATTTCATTAATGTAAAATTGGCTTACTTTTTGTTTTTTGCTTTAAATTTGATGTCTATATATATGAATGTCATAAACCTAGTTTTGATTCATTCTCGTCCTTGATTTGATCATTTGATTCATTCGGTTTTTTTTTTTTTTTGGGGATTAATGCTCATTCGATTTGATTATCCTTTTTTAAGCTTAATTTGAATCTTTTAATATAAATAAATTACTAACATAATTGATCTTATATTTTTATTCATTGATTTAGATTAAAAAATTAATTCTTAAATCGTGAAAGCAGTAAACAACAGAGAAGGAAGAGCAAAGAAAGTTGATATTATTTCATAATATTGCCAATACAAGAGGAGATATATATATAGCCTTGAGAGGCACCGATGACAGCTAAAAGACAGCCAATAATTGTGTCTAATTGACCAGTATTTTGGTAACACAGCCAGCCAATAAACATGACTAATTGACAGTATTTTGGTAACAAATATTGAGACTAATTAGGTGTGGATTATGCTAACATCCCCCCACAAGCGAAACGGCCGTGGTAACGTGAAGCTTGGACCGCAGATGAGTAAACCGAGAGGAGACCAAACCTTTTGTCAAAATGTCTGCCAGTTGGTCCATGGTGGACACATAACGAACACAGCAGATCGATCTCTAAATGTTTTGTTCGTTGATGAAATACCGGGTTAGTAGCAAGGTATGTGGCACCGAGGTTATCACACCATAAAGTGGGTGGAGAAGATAAATCGATATGTAACTCCCGTAGCAAAGATGTGAGCCAACAAATCTCTGCAGCTGTATGAGCCAGGGCGTGATATTCTGCCTCAGTGCTGGAGCGAGCAACCGTGTTTTGTTTCTTGGAGCTCCAACTAATGAGGTTGTCGCCGATGAACACACAATAGCCTGTAGTTGATCGTCGATCATCTGGACACCCTGCCCAATCAGCATCAGCATATGCATGGAGGTGAGTATGAGAGGAACGCCGTATACTCAAACCATGTGAGATGGTTCCACGAAGATAGCGTAGAATACGTTTAACAGCAACCCAGTGTCTATCTGTAGGTTTATGTAGGAACTGAGAGACCTTGCTAACGGCATATGCTATCTCTGGCCTAGTTAAAACGAGATACTGAAGTGCGCCAACGGTGCTGCGGTATAAGACAGGATCCTCTAGTGGGATGCCAGAGTCACGAGAGAGCTGACGTCCTGGAGAAACTGGAGATGATAGAGACTTGCAGTGCCGGAGACCAGTGCGCGTGAGAAGATCTAGCGTGTAGCGCTGCTGAGATAAGTAGAGACAATCCTTTTGAAAGGACGCCTGGATGCCAAGAAAGTAACTCAATGGGCCCAAATCTTTTAACGCAAATTGGGAGTGTAGCTGTTGGATTAGGTTGCCAACAAATACAGAGGAACTACCGGTAATGATAATGTCATCCACATACACAAGAATATAGCACATCAGCGAGTCCCGTGAGTACACGAATAAGGATGTGTCTGATACACACTGTGAAAACCCAAAAGTAATGAGGGCAGAAGATAGATTAGAAAACCAAGCACGTGGGGCTTGCTTAAGCCCATATAAGCTTTTTGTAGTAGGCAAACATGATGGGGTCTAACGGATCAATAAAACCAGGCGGTTGAGACATGTACACTGTCTCGGTAATGTCTCCATGAAGAAAGGCATTATTAACATCAACCTGACGAATATCCCAACCGCGAGAAAAGGCAACAGATAAAACCAGGCGGATAGTCGTTGGTTTAACAACCGGACTAAAAGTCTCTGTGTAATCAATATCCTCTGTCTGATGAAAGCCCTTAGCAACAAGTCGTGCCTTATACCGACTAATGGTGCCATCAGGATTCCTTTTGATTCTGTAGACCCATTTACAACCAACAATATTTGCTTGTGGAGGAGCCGGTACCAGTATCCAGGTGCGATTCGAGTAAAGAGCGGTGATTTCGGTCTGCATAGCATCCCACCATGCTGGAAGCTTTTGAGCTTGATAAAAAGTGGGTGGTTCAGTGTCAAACTAAGAGGTGACATGGTAAAGCATATGATCGGGAAAGAATTTAGGTTGACGAGTGTTATCACGGGAACGAGTGGTCATGTGGTGTGAGGGAGGAGGTGGAATGTGAGGAGAAGAGGGAGGAGGTGGAGTAGGGGAAGGTGCGGAGACAGTGAGAGATGAGGGTGAATTAGTAGGAGAGATGGTTGTATCGGGGGTAGGGGATATAGAAGGGATAGGAACTGGTATAGATGGTAAGGACACAAAGGAAGAGGAAGCATTAGGGATGTCACACAAGGTAGTAGGAAATTCAGTCTCATGGAAGGTAACATGACGAGAGGTGTAAGTGCGAGAGGTATTGGGATCAAGGTAGAGATACCCGCGGTGAAGGGGTGTATAGCCAAGAAAGATGCATGGGATAGACTTAGGAGACAATTTATCCTGACGAGTATCTCCAAGAAAGGGATAGCATAGGCAACCAAATGTGCGAAGAGAGGAGTAATCATGTTTAGATTTGAAGAGGAGTTCATATGGAGACACATAGGCAAGAGTAGAAGAAGGAAGCCGATTGATTAGAAAGGCGGCAATGGCATAAGCATCATACCAAAAGTGTTTTGGTAAGCGAGCATGAAACAATAATGCACGAGCAATTTCATATAGATGGCGATTTTTACGCTCGGCAACCCCGTTTTGTTGGGGCGTGTAGGGGCACGAGATACGGTACACAATGCCTGATTGAGCAAGGAATTAGGCCATTTGGCCTTGGGTTAATTCGGGGGCGCCGTCACAATGAAGATGTTTAATAGTGGTAGAGAAAAGGTTTTCAGTGTGAGCTTTAAAATGACGAAAAGAGTCAAGAGCCTGAGAACGTTGTGTCAAGGGATAAATCCAGGTAAAACGACTATAATCATCAATGAACGAAATAAAATAACGAAAACCAGACCGAGAGACGGCGGGAGACGGACCCCATATATCACAATGAATAATATATAATGGCACAGTACTACGAGATAAATTTAATGAAAATGGCAATCGTGTAGATTTGGAATTTCCAAGCATTACAAGTTTTATTGGATGTTTTATTTGCAACGTAAAGAAAAGATAAATGCTGAAACACAGAATCAGACGGGTGTCCAAGTCTTGAATGCCAAAGATCACGAGATGTTGAGGTAGCAGCGGATAGAGAATATAGCCGGTGTGCACTAGGCTGCATGTGGTGGAGTGTTGTTCCTGTGAGTGTCTGTATGGAGAGACCAAGATGAGAAAACATGACACAAATGGGATGATCAAGAACAAGTTGAGTAATGGAGAGTAAATTTTTTGTTAGACCGGGAACAACAAGAACATTTTTCAAAATTAGGCGGCAGTGAGAAAGTTTAAGAAAAGCATGACCAACATGAGTAATACTAAGGGACGTACCATCACCAACAATCACTCGATCCAAACTTGTATATGGTTTAACATCACAAACAATAGAAGAGTTAGATGTCATATGGGCAGTCGCACCAGAATCTGGTATCCATGCGTCAACCATTTGACACATATCTGAAAAATTAAATGATTTAGTTTCGGCTGACAAACCAAATTGAGGTCCTGCAGATTCAGTTCCAGAATGTTGTGAAGCCCAATTATTGAAATCTGTGGGGTTAAGTCCATTTGGATAAAAAACCGATCCATTATTTCCTTGAGGAGAAATACCATAACTTGGTCCATTATTATTAAGTGGAGAGCTTGGCCCAACAAATGGTGTTGGTGACCCACCTGCATTGAAAGAACATAGGTGACGGTGAGGAACCACCATAGCTACCCATCTGCGCAAAATTGGCAAAAACTCCACCACCATTCCAGCTTCCATACCCAACATGACCCCCTCAAAAATTATTTCTGCCTCCTCCACGACCCCCTCGAAAGTTGTTTCTGCCACCACGAGTGCTCGATTGTCGTGATCCATTGCGAAATTGCGAGCTGAAATTGACATTTGTACCTGAGGGTGTGTAGCGCCAATAACATTTTGAAGCCTCGTGGCCCTCTTTTTGACAGATTTGACATACGGGTTTGGGTCCTCGACTGGAGTTGGTGGTTTGATTTTGATGAGGAGGTTTTTCACTGGTTGTGACTGCCTGAATTGTTGAAATAGGAGACGATGACTCAGATGATGGCTTTCTGAGTTGAGCCAATCTTTCCTCAAAAATCACAAGCCGAGATCTGAGTTGAGTAAAGGTGAGTTCTGTGGTAGAGTTCTCAACATTTAAGACAAAGGTATTATATGAAGAGTTCAAACCATGAATAGTTTGCATAACTAAGGCATTTTCGGAAATTGGCTCCCCGATTGATCTCAACGAATCTGCAATTCGTTTGATTGAGTCACAGTACGAGTTTATTGAACCATTTCCCTGTTTTATAGTTTGAAATTGTTTGTGCAGTTGTGATTTCTTGGCAAATGCATTCTGAAAGTATGTATATTCTAAGATCTTCCATAACTGGGCAGCAGATGTAGCATCAATTGCTAAATGTGCAATAGTATGATCAAGAGTAGCGTTTATGCATGCGGAAACATAACCATCTAACCTTTCAAAACTTTCAGAATCTGGTGTGTTTGCTGCAGGAGGTGATGTGTGCGGATTTATGAACTTTAATAATCCAAGTGTCTTGAGTATCGTCACCATTTGATGCTTCCAGGAGAGGTAATTGTCATTGTTTAATTTTACAGAGACAAAGCTTGATATATTTGCAAGATTATTCATCGAGTTTGAAGCTGGATTTGGGTTTTCGGTTGTATCAGTTGTGGTAGAACTAGATGATGGCATTTTGAAGGGTATTTTCGAGTGCAATCAGAAGAGTGGTGGAGGCATAGAGACTGACACAGAATGACAGCTCTGATACCATGAAAGCAGTAAACAACAGAGAAGGAAGAGCAAAGAAAGTTGATATTATTTCATAATATTGCCAATACAAGAGGAGATATATATATAGCCTTGAGAGGCACCGATGACAGCTAAAAGACAGCCAATAATTGTGTCTAATTGACCAGTATTTTGGTAACACAGCCAGCCAATAAACATGACTAATTGACAATATTTTGGTAACAAATATTGAGACTAATTAGGTGTGGATTACGCTAACAAATCGTATCCATTTATTTGATTAAAATTGAAATTAAATTTTGATTTTTCTTTTATTAAAATTGGATTAATTCAATCTTGACATTACTTGAATCAAAATTACTTGAGAGAGTTTCATGTCTTTTTCTAAATCTTAAAAATATCAGAATATTTGTTTACCTAGCGTTCATAAAATTTCAAAATATTATATTTAACCAAATTCTTAGTTAGTTTTATTATTGTAAAATATTTTGTAATCATTTTTAGTTATAACCAATAAAGAGTTGACTTTATTGTCTTTAATTATAATAATAATGTTTGATAAATTGATAAGAAATACAATAACGTCTCTTCCTATCATGATATCAAATTTCTGCAGTCCCGTCTACTCTCCCCCTCGTCCCCTCACGTCAATCCTTCCAAAATTGGTCTGGTTATTGACACAATCTGTCATTATTTTTTAAAGTCTTATTTCTTTAAACGGTTATTTGTTTTTGTGTTATGTCGTGGTGTAAACAACACCCAGACCCAGTACTTACTTTTATATAATTAAAATTCATATTCACTTATTTGTTTTTTCTTTTAACAATTTGCCACGTAACATTTATTGGTATTTTTCCTTTTCCTTGGAGTCTTGGAGATCTTTCGGAGATTCGTAGGAATTATCCCTTTCCATAATCTCAATTCTCCACGGGCAAAGCTACCTAGACAGCATTAACTCACCTAAATTTACTCGATCCATGACACGTGTACAATACAAACATCTATGATCTGCCTGTCATCTAAACCATGCGTCACTCTTCCTCTAAACCAATCAATGAAAATTAAGAATCCAAATCACACGCCCGTTCGACAAGCATTCTAATTAACTGAGTATTTTTTTTTATTAATTATTATTATTATTATTATTAAATTAAAATTAAAATTAAAAGGAACTGAAGAATTGTTATCAATGAATTATTATTTATTACCAAAAGAGTGAAGAGTGAGATTAGTTGGTGTACGTTGTTCTAAAGTATGAGTATTACCAACGGAATATGCCAGGAATTCTCTTGCATCAAAGACCCAATTCAATTCCTACCTTTTTTTCTAACTGCCACTTCATTCACGCCAAGCATATGCTCTCTAAATATTCTAACCCCTTTCTTGCTAAATAAATCCCACTAATTTCACCATTTTCATTACAAATTTTGGTTTCTGTGATGTGGGTTTCTATGATTTTGAGTCCCCTAACAATACCCAGATTTTAGTTTTGAGGTTTTGGAAACCCCAAAATGAAATTTGGCAAGAGGTTGAAGCAACATGTTCAACAAACTTTGCCCGGCTGGGGTGATATGTACTTGAACTACAAGGATTTGAAGAAGCTTGTGAGGTTGATATCTTCATCTATGGAGTATGAGAGATCCCAAGTCGAGTTTGTGTATCTTCTGAACAATGAGATCGAAAAGTTTAATGCTTTTTTCATGGAACAGGAAGAGGATTTCGTTATTCGTCATAAGGTAAGTTTTGATCTTGATTTCTTCGTGATCATGTTATTGTAAGTGTGTTTTGCTATTTTATGTGAGTTGTTTGACATAAATACTATACTATGTTACTACTCATGTACCGCCTAAAAGTATATTACAATATTATCTGACTGCTTATAATTAATTACTTGAATAATATAATAAATAAAGATCATTGATACAAGTAGATTTTGTAAACTAGGCATCACTAGCTATTTAGCTTGGTTGGAAAGTTAAAGAAACTTTTATAACTTTATATGACACTCATAATGGGGGCTCCCTTATTCGTTAAATTTTACAAGATATATAATTCAAGTATTATCAAGAAATTTAGTCTTTTTTCTGTGCTCTAATATATGGTTAGGCTTGAAATCTAGGTTTTTATTGATCGACTAGGAAAAACTTAAAAACATTCACGCGTTTTGTCTTAAACTATGACAACAAATTTCTTTGTTGCTCGTAATATCTTGGTTATTTAATCATGTATATGTGCGTGTGTTATCGGACAAAAATAATCTATCAAGTATCAACATCTAAGTTTGTTTGTTCTGTATTGTCGTAGCAAATCACTTTCTCGTTTACAATCCATAATAACATCTTTAACAGATTATACCACTCAATTGATGCTCAAAGGGGTTTAAAAGAAATAGTGGTTATGTTGACTTATTCAATTACACGTGTCTTTAAAGATTTGGATTTTTAGTTTATTTTGTATTTTTATTTATGTATGTAGGAGTTGCAACAAAGAATAAAAAGAGTGAATGAGAGTGAACCATCATCACAAGAAGAGTATGAAGAAGAGATGGCCAGAATTAGAAAAGACATAGTTGACTTTCATGGTGAAATGGTGCTTTTAGTCAACTACAGCAACATCAATTACACTGGTAAATCGAATAAATAGTCAACTACTAACAATTTTGTTGTTCAAATGAAATGCTTGAAAAGTCAAAGAGCCAGTCTTTTTATTATTTTAATCTACTGTATGTGGTTCATATCATATCATGTGCCCATTTACGTTCTCACAAAACAGTCAAAATAACAATCTTCGTATATGTTGAATTTTTTGGCATATAAAGGAATGGCAAAGATCCTAAAGAAATACGACAAACGGACAGGAGGACTATTACGTTTGCCGTTTATACAAAAGGTCTTGGAGCAACCATTCTTCACGACAGAGCTCATTTCAAAGCTTGTGAAAGAATGTGAATCCACAATTGATAAGCTTTTTCCGGCGACGGTGGTGGTGGCTGAGGAGATGACAGATGTTGCGGCCATGTTGGCCGGAGAAGGGGTATTTAGAAACACCGTTGCAGCTTTGATGACAATGAAAGAGATTAGGAAAGGGAGCTCGACTCAAAGTCATTTCTCTCTTCCAGCTCTCAATTTGCCTGATACTGAGTTGACTCGTTCCTTTCAACTTAACACGCCCATACCTATCATTTAACTTAAAAGTTTTGGTTTAGTTAAAGATATGTATTTGGTATGTAGACGTCCCTCCATGTATTTGGGATTAAATAGTGTACTTCAAATATTCGAACTTGAATTTTATTGTGAATTGGCCTGGTAATTAATGAGTTGGCACTTATATATATAACTCACACTTGAAATACTCATTTTTAACTCTAAATATTCGACACTGATAGAGGCACATAAAACCTCACCTGAAAACATAACAACATAGATACACACCTTTATTTGGTCAAGAACTCAAATCATCAAAATTCTAGAAGTTGATTCCCTGTCTTTTTTGTTTTTTTGTAGATTTAAAAAACATACTCAAGTAAAAATCCTAGAAATCAAATCGGTGAGAGTTAAGTTGCCTGATGTTCTTGGGTCACCATCACCCGCACACACTTGATGAGCTAGGTAGAGTACTATATGTTATCCGCTCGACGAAAAAGTTGAACATAGAGGGAGAAGACGAATTGAAGGGGTGGAGAGAGAGAGAGTATAAAGCGTGAGAAGTGTTTGGGACTTTGGGTGGGTTTACGAGTAGGCATGGTAGAGCGCCATAGCCACCCTGTAATGTTCATGATACGTTTATAATGAGTCATGCCAAATTTAACCGTCATGGGCTTGTCACAATGATCGTGACCACGACACATACTATCCTTTTTTTAGTTGCAACCTATATTCCAATAGGTATATTTCATTAAAAGATCCAACGTAAAATGACCTAAAATTTTAATATAAATATCATATTTTATATCAAAAAAATTCACGTACTATTTCTTCTTTTTTATTCCTCTTAAAAATCTTCTATACACAAATTATCACACGGAAATGATTTTAAATGAGATGTCATAAACTTCCTTTAAAATTAATGATCGTTGAAGATATAAAAATTATTATTTTGTATTAAATAGAAGAATCAAGACATCGTTGAAAAGAGTCAGGTAACGAAACTGGCCAGCATGTTTCTTGAAACTTATACGAGGAAACACGGGAAAATTGACTCCATACATAAATGAGACGGAGAATTAAACCGGTTTTTTAGTTAATTCGGTCTCCTTACTGGGTCACGGGTCAACCGGTTTGAGCGGCGAGTCAACCCGGTTTCTAGATTTATATATATATATATATATATATATGTGTGTGTGTGTGTATACATATGTATAAACTACAAAAAATAAAACATTGGCTACAATAACAAAAAAAAATAAACCTACAATATCATCAAACATACAATATAAAAAAAAGAAATTCAAACATCAAACAACAATCGTTATAAGCTCACAATCAAACCAAATTAAAGATTTTAAGACATTGGAGTATTATACGCATCAAGCTCACAATCAAACTAAATTAAAAGCTTGTTATTTTGTTTTTTTAATCTCAACCCGGGTTGATTTACACCGGTTCAACGGCAAACCCGGCCGGGTCAATATGGGCCGGAACTTGCCAAAAAAACACTACATGTTGACTCGCTCTAGCACCGAGTCCCGGATTGACTCGAATATTAAAACATCGGTTCCGACATATCAACCTCCGGATTGATATGTAAACAAGTTATCAATTGCCCGTGCGATGCACCGGTAAAAGCACGTTGATACATTAGTTTCTTACATGTATCTATCTTATTTTTAAAAAAAATTCACCTAATACTTACCAAGTTTTAGTATTATTACACAAAATCTAAACCCATGTTCACAATAAAACATGAACCCTCAGTCTTAAAATAGAGTTACACTTTAAGTCATACTTTAATACATGTCTTTTAGTTTGACAATAAAAATTATTATTAATTTTACATATCAAAACCTTAAATAATTTAAAAATATAATTTATTATTTATTATTTATTGTTTAAGTCAAATTAGGTTAAAGAAAAAGTCAAAATAGAGTTTATACATAAATTGAATGATTACATAAAGTTAAATAATATCATAATCAAACTTATGCGCCGTTAGTCTATTCCTTGATTTATGTTTGGTTTCTAGTATGATTACATAAATTGAATGATTACATCGCAGGACTCGATTTCATCATTTCTTGAGTTATTTACTATTTGTAAGCTTCTTATGATGAATACTTTTAGTTTATTCCTTGATTTATGTTTGATTTCTAGTATGATTATGGGTTAAACTTTTATTGTATTTACCATAATGAAAAAACCCTGAGTTTAATTTGTAATCTTATGATTAGTTTTGTTTATGTTTAATTGTGATCCTTGAGTTTTTTATCTTAATTTTTACTGAGTAATTTGTTAGATATAGTTTGTGCATGCTCTGAGATAATGACTTGAATGTGTATTTTTTTTCTAGATCTTTGTTTGCTTGTTCTGAGATAATGACGTTTGCATGTAATAGGCTATATAACTTTTCTGAGATAATCATGGTTAAGATTATTCAGTAATACTATAGATAAAAGTTTGAGTTCAATTCACTATAAGTTAAGTGTGTTTTGAAAAAATTAAGTCATAATCGGGTTAGTAGGACGGTAGGACCGATGGTTGTTGGTTCGAACGCTCTTAAAAACTTATCATACTTACCGTGCCTATAACAAATTAAACATAGGGAGAGTGATTTATTGGTGAATATATTTTTATCATCTGGTTTTAACTTCTTAAAAAATTGTTTTCAATTTACTGCTTTAATCCAACACTTCATACCTTGGCAGTGATTAGCTGCTAGAATTCAAAAAACCCTCTTTTTATATTTTAAGCAAATTAGTTTGACTAGTTTAATTCTTAGTAGTGCATTCAATTCCTGTTCCTTGAGGATATGATATTGGTCTTACCCTGTTTACTACTATACGATCGGGTGCGCTTATCCGTTAGTGTGTCAGTTGAATTAGGTTAGATTAGTGTTAAATACTTAAATGTTAGGGAGAATTTCATCCATGTCCTCACAAACTTTATATATTACATTTATATCCTTCTAATCTTTTAAATTACACCAATATCCATGTAAAACCTTTAAACTCTCACATATGTCCTTTCACCCATTTTAGAGTTTATTAAATCATTTAAGTATTTATAGATATTATCATCAAATCCATTTATTTATAGATTTACTATATTACCCCAATATTATCTGAAATTATTAAACCTCATTTAAATAAATATAATCTCATACATACGTGGAGACTAAATTTGCCTTGGAGCCATTTCATAACAGAAAAACAATAGAAGACAAGAGCTTTCTATCATCAATGGAGTTTCTACAGTCTGTTGATGAGGGCCCAAGAATCATGTTTAATTGTTCTTGTTCAAGGCTCATGTACTGTTGTATGTTCATGTCGACAGGTGTCTCTTCTTTTTCAATGAATAGCGCACTAGCGCAGCAACCAACCAATACCCAATTGTGACAAAACCAATCTTTGATTGAATATATGGTTATGTAAAGCGTAAACATAGCCTAATAATCACACTTCATTCAATCCATGGACAGGGAAAAGACTAATCAATGACTAATGGGTAGAATTAGGGTTCTATTTTCAAACTTTCTCAGCAGCTTTAAAAAATCGATAAACCTGCTATAGAGATCGGCAGGGAAAACGATGAATCGATTGGATTCATTCACGGGAGAAATAGTTTCGAATGGTAAAAAGGATAGATATGGAAAATAAATGCCGATAATACCTACTGTCGAGTCAAAGGGGAAAGCGATGAACTGATTGGAGTATTAGCTAGTAACACCATAAATTCTCAAGCCATTTTTTTAAATCGCTGCGGAAGCGTTAACTTATTTCATTTAAACAAACAACTACAAAGTACAAAGTACTGTTTACAACCATCACTTGATGTGCGTGTAGCGTACCAGTTTTAAATTTATAAAATCCGAATTATTTATCACGACTACAACACAAATAGGCAAGAGAACCTAATCGTATCGTAGTATAGTAAATAAGTACGAGTGTCGAACATAAGGGGAACGAGTATGATTTTGAATATAACTCTACTAGTTAAATATTAAACTAAATAAAAACAACTAAAGGGGGAATTTAGAATCTTATCAAGATTCAAACTTTATTATCTAAAATCACTCCTAACACTAGCAAACACTCAAAAGCAAACCAAGAACGACAAGAGCAAAGATTTTTATGGATTAAACTTATCAAATTAAAGTCTTCCCTCCCTAGATTCGATTTTTACTTTTTCAAAACATTTAATTTCCAATTAATCGTGCAATGAACATTTGTTTCATCTCATACCGATTTCTATAATAGATAGACTCTTGGTCCGAGTTATAACCCTATAATCATGCATTTATTCAATTCTATGGTCAAGAAATCGTTTAAGTGCATAATTAGACGTATTTAATTTCGTGTCAAACAAGACTCCACCTTTAACAATTGTTTTGGTTATTAAATTGTTAAATTGACAAATAAAGGTCATTACATGTCAAGCATACACATTAAAGTTCCATTCTTGATTATCTAAGCCTAGGGTTTGATCTACCACTAGTCAAGATTAATTATTGATCCTAATTAATCATGATAAAAGCTATAAAAATAGATTGATCCTCTAATTTTTATAAACTCAGAATATAAACAATCAAAAAACAGATCTTTAACACATATGGATCATTGGTGAGCTTATAAGACAAATTATGAGATGAAAACATGTTCTAATAAATGGAAATCAAACATATTTACAAAGTATCATCTCCTCTAGGGAGGAAAACAAGAAAACTAAACAATCACAGTCATATCAAGCTTCTGGAAGTAATTAATAAACATTAGAAACAAGGGAAGAATGATAAAACCGTAAAAGCAAAGATTCCTAGCCACTTTAATCTTCAAATCAAGCTTTGATCCTTCAAATTAAGCTCCACAGCTCTTGGAATGACTTTTGGACGTGTTTTGAAAGTATTTGGGTAGTATAAGTTGGGTGGTTCACTCCAAAACCGATCTGGATGTTCGTTTATATAGAAAACTGAAAACAGGGGCGTCGCGCCGCGATGTGTAAGTGTCGCGTCGCGACGGGTGAGTTTGACGCGATCCAAAACTCTTTTAAAAATTGAATTCTGATATGATCTGACGCGTCGCGCTGTAACCCCAAGCAACTGTCGCGTCGCGATGACACGTGGCGAGCTTTTGGACCTTATCTTGAACAGCTCCGTCGCGCCGCGATTCTTGAAGGTTTCGCGCCACGACATTGTTTTTTTAGACTTTGGACATAAAAGTGATTTTGTAGCCCTCTGAGTCTAGTTTCCGTGTCCTTTTGAATCATCTCAATCCGAGTTCGTATGAGTGAGATATGATCAAAACAGTGGAGGTGTGTCGGCGAAGACAGCTTTTCATATTTTTTCAGTTTTTCCGGTTTTTGCTCAAAACATTCCATCATCCGTCTTTTTAACCTAAAATTCACTAAATGATGATAATTAAGTATTTTTTACTTATTTATAAATAATAATAGGCTAAAATAAAACAGATATCGCTTAAAATATATATCTAAATTTGGCGATATCAATCACATCAATTTGTGCTACAAAATATTTACAAACATGGCTCGTCTCTTCTTAAAACATAATATCAGAGCATTGGTCAAATTTCTCTTCCCCAAAAACAAAGCTAAACAGCCAGACCTGTAAAAAGCAATCAACCGAGGGGAATTAGCACAAAGCTAAGTGAATTAAAGCTACAAACAAGCATCCACAATCAACAAGCACAAGCAAACAGATCTCAACAGATCAAACAATCTCCACAAACCAATCCAATCTCTAGAGGAACGGCGGTTCTGCAGAACCTGCAACCAATGCGGGCCAAAGCAAAGGTTTACCGTTAGCTATTTGCTACTTGGTACAGTTAAACCCCTTCTACTGCAACAAATGCATAGAAAGTTTAGAACTGTGCAACCAATAGCAGATAGCCCAGCCCAAAACATGCGATAGCTGACCCCCAACCATGCACGCATATAATTAACCATGCGTACAGGTCTCGCCACGTGCACATATAATTAACCATGTACACTGGCCACGCAACAATCCAAACAATCCCAATCAACAAGCAACAATCACCTATCAACGAATAACAATTACACAGTCTGTCGACACATATCAAGTAACACATTCCATACTGGAAACTTAAACTTAAACATTTTATCGTGGCATCTTAGACTAAACAGTCTAGCAAGGCAACTCAGACTAAACAGTCTATCATGGCATCTCAGACTAAACAGTCTATCAAGGCATCTCAGACTAACCAGTCTATCATGTCATCTCAAAATCATAAGTATATCTCAAAACATATAACCATAAGTGTTACCACCAACCCCACTCGTGAGTACACTTCCACTCACCTCAGTCCACGTTCCCGTCTGCTCAGTTGTCTAATATCACTGAGTCTTTGCAAATCCTGAGAACACAACAAACCGAAGTCAATCTCTGATAAATATATATATTCATAATATATATATATTTATATCTCTATATAACTTGTAAATAACATACAATAATCATATAAACAATAATTCATCACTTCCCGCACAAATTCATAGCAAAACAAACAAATTCCTAAAAATTAGCCTGTCGCGCCGCGACCAAACCATGTGTCGCGCCGCGACGTACTCGGATTTAGGTTCCGGATTTGAGTATCGGATTTCCGGGTTGCGGATTCTTGGATTTCTCGGATTTGAGTATCGGATTTTCAAGGACCCGGATTTCTCGGTGTCGCGCCGCGACGCGTCGCGTTTCAGCCTTCTTCCTCTTTGAACTGTTGGATTTCCAGCCACTCCCACATATATATTTCATACTCAACATTCATTTTCTTAATTCGAAACACTTCCAGAACATAGGAAACTTCATATAACACCACAACAAACATATATATCTCATCAAATCCAATTAAAACTCATCATCCAACAAAACCCATACATCAAGTTTTTGAGCTTTAAGCTCCTATCATGGTAGTTCATCATTTAAACATGTAACTCAGCACATAAACACATCAAAACAATCCATAGCATCATATGAACACATACTAACCTTCAGTTTGATTTATAAATCACAAATCCTCTACTTTGAATTTCCAAGTTTCTTGTTCTTTCTAGCTTTCTTCAAAGGTGGTTTTACAAACACACACTTTCACACTTTACTATGTGCTGAAGAAATAAATCCCACGTATACATATCTCATTTATTCCAAGCAGGAGGTGTCTAATTTCATTTCCTATTCTTTTCACATGCATGCATATATACATACTTACTTTCATACATACATACCTATATAAACTTTTCTTTCTTTTAAATTCTTTTAACTCCAGTAACACAAACATATATATTATTCTCATTTAGTTAATTAAATTACTTAACTAACTTTAAATTTCCACTTAACCAACAAAAGCACATTAAACACAAAGTAGTGTACCAACTTGTAAACCAACTAACCCGGATTTGCAGGTGTTACATAGCTTCCTTTATACAATCAATCCTTGGGACTATCATCTTTATTCACAAAAGGAGGAGTGTCTAATTGCAGGTAGGGATATTGCAAGGGCAGAGAAAGAGATACAGTTCCATCAAAGATAACCTGCACTAACCCTTGAAAACGAAGTTTATTAATTTTAGATAATATAGGGCCAACATAGTAAATCTATAAATAAATGTATTTTAAGATAATGATTATTAATATTTAAATGATTTAATAAATCTAAAATTGGTGGAAGGACATATTAGAGAGTTTAAAACTTTTGTAAGGATATTAGTGTAATTTAAAAGTTTGTAAGGATATAGATGTAATATAGAAGGTTTAAAAGGATATAGATGAAATTCTTCCTAAATTTTAAGACTGGTATTCGTGTATCAGTTATGCATTTTGGTTAACAAGGGGTAAAAATGATCAAAATCTAAGTCGACCTATGACTAACCCGTGAACCCAAAAATGATCCACGACACGTATAATTAAATGGGTCGGGTTATGTTTTGTTTAGTGTTAACATGAATACCCTAACCCGTATAATTATACGTGTGTGTTCGTGTCAACCCTTCTTGATATGTCAATTTGAATCCGACACAATTAACACCCTTAATAATATATATCATAAAAGAGAGCAGCACCTAAATTAGGGGGCGGTCACACGTTAATATTAATACGTTAGTGTGAAAGCACAGATACCGTTATCTATCCTTTATACATCGTAAAATACATATTGTCGATGGACGAAAATTAATTGAAGCAGAAATTACAGACTCTAGCTCCTATTGACGTTGCTTAGTCTCTTCTAAATCGATTGGAGCATAAACCCTAACTCGAGGGATTCTATTCGATTCGCGAGGTAAATTCACCAAACTCCTAATTTGCTATTTTCTTGTTATCCCTACCTTCTTATTCAACGATTTAAGAAAAATCGAAATATAATCAGACTTCGGAGTCTGTTGGTTCTTCTGATTTGGTTTTATTCATGTTTTCCTGCGATTTCTGTAGCTGGTTTGACTCGCCTTATTTGCCCAAACTTCTCAAGCCGTTTGTTCTTTTGATTTGATTTTCTTCATGTTTTCATACGATTTCAGTAGCTGTTTGGACTAGTCGTAGTTTCGAAAATTACAAGAGAGTTGTCATTTCACTTTTGGGGTTTACCGACTTCAGGGATTAGGGTTTACCATATTGATTATAAATATTGCAATTGATAAACTGATAACTCAATACTAACATGTTTGAAAATTGAAACCATGAATCTAAAGCTTTTGCAAGATTATTGTGACTTGAAGTATCAAAGTCAGATCATCAAGTTAATTTGTGCAACTTAGATACTCGATTATAAATCGATAACTAATGCCCTAAATAATCAAAAAATCATGATCATGACGGGTTTTCCCAAACATTGAAAACTGATGTCGGGACTTGAAGGATCATGATCAATAAGACTTTAACTGTAGTAGATTATCTAAAACTGTTACCAAATGTGTCACTTTGAGAAATTCATGTTCATATGGACCTGAAAGTGGTTCTTCAAGCCATGTTGCTTCAATTGTTATGGTGTTCTTGATAAGAAGTATGTAGCTTATTCATGATGATGTTTGTTTAATTAGTCTTTGGGTGGTTCCATAGTAGAATGGATTATTGCTAAAAGGTTATTAATGGTCTTTTCTAGCAAAATGATCGAGTTTTCTTACTTGTATTCCCTCCCTCATCTTGGAAGTTCTAATATTCAAGATGTTGATTTCAAAAGAAAAAGAAAAAAATTTCTTTTGTGTAAATAATTTTTTAATGAGACTAGCGTACTATTGGTAACCCAAAGAACTTTTGACCATTTCTTGAAACTGGCACAATAAGAAATGGACTAATGGAGTTCTGGGAGGTGTACTTTGATGCTTGATCTTGCATTGTGTGTATGAACTATGAAGCCACCATAGTTGACCTAGCTAGAAGTTTTAAGGCCTGTTACTCGATGAAGATAACAAATTTGAATCAAAAAATCTCAAAATAATCACCACATTATCAATAATAAAGGCTAATTATGTGGAATTGTGTAGTCCTTTTATATTTCTGCATGTTGACGTATTGTTCAAAATGCTCTCTTTTTACTTTTTTGTAAAAGCTTGTGTAGTTACATTCCAGAAACACCATACAATGGCGTCAGTTGTACGGCATCCATCTACAATGGCATCCATGGTTCTTCCAAAAATCCAGTCTACAAAGCGCAAAATTTGGAAATCTACAAACTACAGGTTCTCCTTTCCTCATTTAGTCACAAAACATCGTATCATTTGCTGCACAAATGTATCACCGTGGGAACCTGCACCGGTCACATATGCCCCATTAGATGATAGTACCAAAGGTGAATTTTTGACGAGTCCCGCCACCTTATTTGAAACCCTTGACTCTGATCAAACTAAAACAGCCGAATCATTCACAACAGATATCAAAAGGGCTACAAAAGTTGGGTACATTAGATGGCCAATGTGGCTCGTGGGTCCGTCTATCCTTCTTGCGACGGGAATGGTTCCAACTCTATGGTTACCGATTTCTTCAATCTTTTTAGGACCCAACATAGCTAGCCTTTTATCATTGACCGGACTTGATTGCATATTCAACCTGGGTGCATCATTGTTCCTGCTCATGGCAGACGCGTGTGCACGTCCAAACAACGCGGCTCAAGAACCGTGTCATAGCCAACCCCCTAATGGGTACAGATTCTGGAACATGGTTGCAACCATATCCGGTTTTATCTTACCATTAATCATGGTGTTTGGTTCTCAAAAGGGTCTTTTTCAACCTCAACTCCCTCCAATTTCTTTTGCAATTCTTTTGGGGCCCTATCTTTTGCTTCTTGCAGTACAAATGCTGACGGAGATGCTGACGTGGCACTGGGAGTCGCCTGTTTGGCTTGTGACCCCTGTTGTGTATGAAACATACCGTGTGTTACAGTTGATGAGGGGTTTGAAGCTTGGGGCTGAGCTTGGTGCACCGGGTTGGACGGTTCATACGATTAGGGGTCTGGTGTGTTGGTGGGTGCTGGTTCTTGGGGTGCAGGTCATGAGGATTGCTTGGTATGCAGGTTTTACGGCTCACCTTCATCAAAATGATTCATTGAGCATTAATGATGCCAAAACTTCTGGTTGATTCAGAGAGGTATAAGTCGGTGCAAATTTCATATTTACCATTTGGTAGCTTGTATATAAAGTCTAACAATAAGCTATAGTTGCACAAGCTTTTAGCAACATAATGTATATATATTAAGTATCAATCATCAAATATACATGTTGTACAAGATGTATTTTACATGATATAAACTATTTCATATCATATGGGTGTGGATGGATTATGGATGTGCGGTTGGCAATCCCTATCGGGTTTGGCTTGGTGGATTGATATCACTAAACTTGAACACGACTTGTTTGGTTAATGTTGTTAGAAAGCCCAACATTAATCTGGACATGCTTAACCCATGTAACCTGGGAATGACTAACATAACTTGTTTATACAGGTTTGTAAATTTATTGACGAGGTAAATGGGTTGGCTGATTGAGTTTACAATTTTTTTCACTTTCTCTAATTCTGTTGTTAAATAGATATGCAGGTTTACACTTTTATCTACAAGTCAACCGAAACATGACCACCCCCCAAACACGCCAACCGAACGACACGGCTCCATACCCTGGCTATTGGTACCGGGGAAGTTCCGTTGATTAAACAGCTTAAGTTGGTTATGTATTTAGACCTAACTCTAATCCGTTCATTTTATTGGGGTAAACTAGCATTGTAGTAAATTAAAAATTTAGAGTCTGATAAAAGATGGCCTTCCAGACATTGTTATAAAGATACCTGTTTGCCTTTTAAGTCTCTTTTGAGTCTGTCACATTTAGGGCACATGGTAACTTTGCCAACCACTTAATAACATGACAATTGACATCTTCTTTAATAAATTAAAGCTAAGTACTTGGTACTCTTTAAAAGCGACAACAATTGATATTGAATGCTATGCTATGCTATGCTATCCCTTAAAACATTCAATTGATAAAGTCGCATATAATTGCCTTGGCAATGATCCGTAACAAATATTATTCCACTATGTTAGAGTGAAGTAAATAGCATTACGGATCATTTTTCCTAATTTAATAGCTACTACTTATTTCTTTTCTTGTCTTTCCCTCCAAAAATACATTTTTTTCTTCATATGATTAGTTTTTAACAATATTTAGATAATCTAAACTACCAAACTGTGAATCTGAAAAAGCTTACAACATCTATAATCATCAAGGTTTTAAATAATATGAGCCGTGGTATGACGGCATAGTTAAACGTCAAACCTTAGAAATCATGACAAGGTTACCACGTTTTATAAGTGACTTACAACAACAATTCTGTATATAAATTTTAGTTGAAATTATACAAACAAAAATAAAATAACATAGAATTATATATTTATGACATAATTCGGTAATATTCTTCTTCGTTTTAAAATGAAATATTATTTTCAAAATTCAAAGTAAACAATTTCAGTCAACTGGTGTTTTGTTTTGACGATAGATAAATGTTATTATAATTTTTTCATAGCCAGTATTCACTATGGTCCACTTATTTGTTGCATTATCCCGAGTTAGAACTAAAAATTCAAAAAGGATTATTAATGTAGTAGTAAGATGTATAGTATATCATCTTGTATACAATTATGACGAAAGTTGTGATTTATGATTACCATTTTATTTTTCATTTTATTCACGTCTTAAAATTTTCGATTTCTCTTTTACAAATGATCTATTCTTTAAATTTATATGTGAACGAGTTTCTAATTTAATTAACAAACAAAATTATAATATTCTCTACATGCATCACAAGGCGTGTATGTATATATCATATACATATATATATATATATATATATATATATATATGTATGTGTGTGTGAAAGGTGGAAGTCATAATTGTTCGTCTTTTTTAATGACAACGTGGAAAATTTTTGTTGACTAAAACGTCCCACGGCACACCCCGACGGAAAACGAAGGCCACTAATTAAATTGAAAAAGTAATTAATAATTATTTTTAAATTAAATATATGAGTACCTAACAAAACTTAGTCGATTAAGTAAGTAAAATGTTTTCACAAGTTCAACTTAGGGATGACAAAACAACCCGAACTCGATAGGAAAAATTGAACCCGAGCATAACCGAAACTCAAATCAAATATAAAGGATTATCGATATTCCTTTGCCAAAAACAATCCCATTTCAGTGACTACATATCAAATAAGCCACTGCTTTCCAACGCTCACCTGTTCCTCTGTTGTAATGTGCTGTCCATACGTAAATATTGCCATTGCATCACAAATAGTGCCCCATCAATGCAACCGTGCCCAATAACCACCAAAACCTGTGAACAATACCCCAAAAACAATTTTAAAATCTCAACTTCAAAACCCATACATCAGTTGTAAAGCATAACCAACTGCTTTCCTTGCCTATCATTATTCATCATCAATTAATCAATTATAATTCAACAAGCTTAAGATATATTACATATTGAACAATACGCTTATGATGTATTACATATTAAACAACAATGTAGGTTCACGGTATCAAGTATCAATCAACAAACAATGAAACAATCAACACAATGATCAAACTCTCTAATGTATGTATGAACGTACGTGAAGAACGAGAGTGACAGAGAAGGCGTAATATGATTGCTTAATTAGATTAGGGTTAATTACATAGTTTATATACCCAAAGGTATTTACTAAATAAACCCTATACTTCTAGGAAATGCAACTAGAAGCAAAACTTTTAACTAAAATGTAAAAGGGACACAATTTATGTTCTAACATTCTCCCCCTTTGTGTCCATTTTACAAATAAAGCATAATAACGAAAAAATGTTCTTCGCTGAAGCAATTGATCTTGAGCATAAACACAGAAATATTATTGAGGGAATCCTTGGTTTCGGTATCCTAGTAATTATTCATCAAACAAAAAATATACTCCCCCTCGAATGTAGCTCTTGATCTTCAGCAATGACTTGAAACCTTTTCAGTACATTGCTCCCCCTTAATCTTTCGAACAAATATCTTTTTATGATAGACAAGTGGTGAAAAGTGATGTGGTTTTATGCAAATTTTCTCTTTAGAAAGTCTTAAGAGATGTTTGACGGAACGAACCACAAATGGATATTTGAGCTCAATTAAGGTGGGAAGACGTCCATTCGTGTTAGCATTCGAGAATGGTCTTGTTTGACAAAGACACACAAATGGGCGAGTAACGTTATGATTCATGAAGTTATGAGCCTTGTTCATATCACAACGAGCAACACAATTCTTGTAAGCATGACGAGTAACGCGAGAAACATAGCCATAATTGTTTCGAGGAAGACGATGTTGTTTCATTTCTTCAGAATTATCTTTCCTTTCACTCCAAAGATTGACCCTTTCTATGAATTTCTCTATGTAAGACTTGAATGTAGTATGATTATCCTTATAATGAGTGATTTTTGGATGCAGAACACTTTTTAATGATTCACCTGCATGGGCTGTTACAGGAACTATCTTGATTTCTTTACCTTTGAAAGACTTACACTTTTGAACTTTTTCAGAATCAGAAGAAATCGTGACTTTTTCTTCTTCACAATTTTGTAAATCTTGTTCCAATTTCTGAATTTTAAGCATAAACGGATTTCTTTTAGTCTCAAAATCCATGCTTTGTGAATATGACTTGCTCAGAATATCTAACAATTGTTTCTCAAGATTTTTTATCTTGACACCTTCTTCAATCTCAAACTCATTATACTTGTTTTCTGACATATGAAGTTTTTCAGTCAAATCAGAAAGTTGTAGAGTAAGTTTGGCATTTTCTTGTCCTAAATCATCTGCTCTCTTTTTCTGTTTGTTGGCACAATCTGCCCAAAGAAAAAGGTTTTGTTTCTCCTTATTTAATTTGATAATTTCTTCTTCTTTGTCTTGAAGCATGGTTGATATGCTAACACCAAACACGAGTGATACTTGACAATGGATCTTTTAGCGGAAATTAAAAGTGAAGATTTAAAACTTTGAGGTTTTCAATCAAAATTTTGAGTTGAAAAGTTTTCAACGGATGGGGTTTCAATTGAAGTTTTGAGGTGAAAAGTTTTCAACTGGTGGGTTTTCAATTGAAGTTTTGAGGTGAAAAGTTTTCAACTGATGGGTTTTCAATTGAAGTTTTGAGGTGAAAAGTTTTCAACGGATGGGTTTTTAATTGAAGTTTTGAGGTGAAAAGTTTTTAACTGATGGGTTTTCAATTGAAATTTTGAGGTGAAAAGTTTTCAACTGATGGGTTTTCAATTGAAGTTTTGAAGTGAAAAGTTTTCAACTGATGGATTTTCAATTGAAGTTTTGAGGTGAAAAGTTTCAACTGATGGGTTTTCAATTGAAGTTTTGAGATGAAAAGTTTTCAACTGTTGGTGTACTGTGGAGTTTTCAATTGAACAAGTTTTCAATTCCTTGGGTTTTCAAATGAAGCAACAACCTGTGGTTTTCAATTGCAGAATGCCCCTGTAGTTTTCAATTGCCACTGAAGTTTTCAATTGAAGTTCCCCTGTAATCTGTCGATCTCAAACAATCTAATCCAGACCAAAATTTTCAATTTTTTCTTCTTGACTTTGAATCCAAAACCATAGAAAACAATTTCCAATTGTTATCCAATTAACAATTTCAATCCAAACAGACCCTAATTCTCAATAAAATTCAAGAACAATCCAAAACCTAAGAACATGCGTGGAAGAGGAAAAATGATCAAATCTTTCAATATCTTTCTGATTTTTGAAATTGTGAGAATACAATACTCTCGAAATCTTTGATCCACTCCATGCTCTGATACCAATTGTAGGTCCACGGTATCAAGTATCAATCAACAAACAATGAAGCAATCAACACAATGATCAAACTCTCTAATGTATGTATGAACGTACGTGAAGAACGAGAGTGACAGAGAAGGCGTAATATGATTGCTTAATTAGATTAGGGTTAATTACATAGTTTATATACCCAAAGGTATTTACTAAATAAACCCTATACTTCTAGGAAATGCAACTAGAAGTAAAACTTTTAACTAAAATGTAAAAGGGACACAATTTATGTTCTAACAAACAAGCTTAAGATGTATATGTCAAGAGCTTTTGATACTACATAGATGTAAATTGTAAAGCATAACCGGTAGCTTTTTAACATAGTTGCTACTTCACAATTTTATAATTCGACCCTGATTAGTAATCACTCAAAAAAAAAACTTCTAAAATGCCAAAAAATAAGATCAATTCCTTGACTAACCTAATAAACAGGATCGATCAATTGTTGTTGAAGTCTTAACAAAAGGCAACAATCTTCAACATTGGGCAACAAGAGCAACAATCACTGTCAATCGCAATTGAGAGCAACTTAAAATATCTGTTTCAATCGCAAACCCAGGAACCTAAAACCTGGAAGTCAATCGTAGGAGTGCAGGACCCAGGAAGTCAGTCGCAATTTGCAACAATTGCAACGAGAGAGATACTTCGCAAATATACAACAGAGGGCAAGAATCGACACTTAGCAAAATATCTGTTTCAATCACAAGGAACCCAAAACCAGGAACTTAATCGTAGGTGTGCAGGCCCCAAGAACTCGGTTGCAAACTCAGGAAGTCTGTCAGAATTCGCAACAATCGCCGGCGAGGGAAAGCTATTTCGAATTTCGATATGTGATTTTGGGATTTGGGAGAAGACGGGAAGTGGAGAACAAAGATTTCTGTTGTAGCGTTGTTCAATCATAGATTCACCCAATCACTCGTTCCATAATTGATAACCCGTATAACCCGCATGTCTTTTTACTAAAGTCCATTACAACCCAATCTGTTTTTATAAAAGCCCAAATCAACTCAGTTTTAAGTTATTGGGCCATTATTGCCAACTCTACATTAGCTTAAAGCCATGCTAATCTGTCATAACTAAACCGCATTGATAAGCCTCAGATTAGACTAAACCCATATATTCGGAACCCACAAACGACTTAGCCCCAAATAAAAAAAGGTCGTTGGAGAGAAGAAAAAGGGAAAGATATGAAGAATAATAATAAGAAAAAGGGGAAAGACATACATGCAATTAGCAGAGGAGGAAAATGTCGATGTAGAGAAGTTGTACATAGAAATTGACAGTTGAGAAGTCACTATACAGAGAGGAGTACAACGATGAGTAGAATGGTAAGAGGAGAGGAAATGACAATACAAGATAAGATTAACAATGAAGTAATTATAAGATTTTAAAAACCTTTCGATCAAGAAAAACATTAGAAGACATCGTTAAATAGTTTCCTATGTTTAATGGAAATTTAGAAAAGAAAAAAAATTGAAATGTTTTAAGAAAAATATTATATCAAACCCAGACATGTTCTTGTGTTTTCTAATTATTTTAAATTGACAAAAGAAAAAGAATGAATTTTCAATAACCAAACGCAAAGAGTTCTGATTTTCCACACACAGCATATACTTTAGTTATTAAAGAAAAAAGGTGAATTTGATAAAAATTGATAAATTTTTATAATTTTAGCAATGATTAGCTCAAGATTAATAAAACAACCTTAGAACTTTGAGAGAAATGGAAGTAGGAGAATTGTATAACTTATAAAAGTTCATACAAGAGGTACATTTTCTTCATTACAAGATGAGGTATTTATACTACAAAATTCACTATTGATTTATCATCCTTAATTAATTAGTAGACATTGAGTTGATGGTTAAGTTGACAAAAGATGACTTGTGTTGAAAATATGTTCATCCATATATTGTTATCTATGTATATATTTATAACACTCCCCCTTGGATGACACATTATCAAATCAGAGTTCAACTTTGAAGTACTGCCTCATTAAAAACCTTGCTAAAGAAAAACCCAGTCGGATAAAAACTTTAGCGAAGGGAAAAAGAGTGCAATGTATAGTTGACTCCCCCTCATGTAAACATCTATCACATCTGATGAACATGACGCATTCCAATATGTGAACATGCTTTCTGAATATTGCAGTAGGGAGTGACTTCGTGAAAAGATCTGCTGAATTATTACTAGATTGAACATATTTCATTTCAATCTGATTATCCTTTATCAAGTCTTGAGTATATGAGAAAAATCTTGGTGATATATGCTTTGTTCTGTCAGTCTTTATATACCCTTCTTTCATTTGTGTAACACAAGCTGCATTATCTTCGTGAATCACAGTCGGATTTTTCTCTCCCTCTAGTCCACACGAAGTCAAAATGTGTTTTGTCATCGATCTTAGCCACACACACTCTCTGCTAGCTTCATGTAGTGCAATGACTTCAGCATGATTTGAAGATGTTGCAACAAGCGTTTGCTTTTGAGAGTGCCATGAAATAGCTATGCCTCCATACATGAAAACATATCCCGTTTGAGACCTAGCTTTATGAGGATTAGAGAGATAACCTGCATCTGTATAACCAACCAACTCTTGTTTCGAGTTAGAATAGAATAGACCCAAATCAACAGTTCCCCGAAGGTATCGAAAAATGTGTTTGATCCCGTTCCAATGTCGTTTTGTAGGAGCTGAACTAAATCTTGCTAACAAATTAACTGCAAATGAAATGTCGGGTCTAGTACAATTCGTAAGATACATTAGAGCTCCAATTGCACTGAGATATGGCACTTCTTGACCAAGAACCTCTTCATTTTCTTCACGAGGTCGAAATGGATCATTTTCAACATTGAGTGATCGAACTACCATTGGAGTGCTTAATGGATTTGCTTTGTCCATGTTGAAACGTTTCAAAATTTTTTCTGTATAATTTGATTGATGGACAAGTATTCCATTATGCATATGCTCAATTTGTAAACCAAGACAATATTTGGTTTTTCCAAGATCCTTCATTTCAAATTCCTTTTTTAAAAGCATAGCTGATTCATTAATTTCTTTATGTGTTCCAATAAGGTTCAGATCATCTACATAGACAGCTATGATCACAAATCCAGATGTTGTTTTCTTAATAAAGACACATGGACAAATAGTATTATTGGTATAGTCTTTACTTACCAAATAATCACTCAAACGTTTATACCACATGCGTCCAGATTGTTTCAACCCATATAAAGATCTTTGTAATTTGATTGAATACATCTCTTTGGGTTTAGCACTCAATGCTTTAGGCATTTTAAATCCTTCAGGGATTTTCATATAGATATTACTATCAAGTGATCCATATAGATAAGCCGTAACAACATCCATAAGGCACATCTCTAAATTTTTAGAGACTACCAGACTTATTAAATATCTGAAAGTTATTGCATCCATAACCGGAGAGTAGGTTTCTTCATAATCAATTCCAGGTCTTTGAGAAAAACCTTGAGCCACAAGTCTAGCTTTATACCTTATAATTTCATCTTTCTCATTTCGCTTTCATACAAAAACCCATTTATACCCTACGGGTTTCACCGTTCCTGGTGTGAGTATAATACGTCCAAAAACATTACGTTTATTAAGGGAATTTAATTCAGTCTGCATAGCATCTTTTCATTTTTCCCAGTCATGTCTATTTTGACATTCATTGACAGACTTTGGTTCAGGATCATCATTCATAATTTCGCATGCAACGGTATAAGAAAATATCTCATCTATATTTTCCGTTCCCCCTCGGTTCCACAATATATTTGTATGACCATAGTTAATAGTAACATCTTTATTGGTATCATCCATTTCCTCTTCTGGGGAAACGTTGATATCTTGTGTTACTTCAGGTACACTTTCTTTAGGGTCAATTGTACTTTCTATACCCTTTCTTTTTCGAGGATTTTTATCCTTGGAACCGATTGGTCTTCCACGCTTCAGGCGCGTTTTAGACTCTTGACCAAATTTATCATCAGACTTCTCAGATGGTATTTCAATTCTAGCAGGCGCATTAGCTGCTGGTATGTATGATTTTGTAATTCTTTTTGTATCTGTAAACGCGTCAGGTAATTGATTCGCAATTTCCTGCAAGTGCATTATCCTTTGTACTTTCATTTCACACTGTTTTGTACGAGGATCAAGATATAATAACGAAGGTTTACACCATGATAGATCTTTATCTTGATTTTTCTTTTCTTCTCCTAACGTTGGAAAATTTTCCTCATTAAAGTGGCAATCTGTGTGAAGGATCTTATGGCCTTTTAATGGATGTCCATTTGTGCTTTCAATTATTCTCCTCATCATTGTTGATCCTGGATGACCCAATCTGTCATGCCATAAACTGAACATACCAGGATCACCATATTTTTCTTTAACTACCATATGTGATTCTACCATTTTTATATGTGTATAATGTAATCCACAATCAAGTAGTGGTAGTTTTTCTAGTACACGACTCTTATCAGTAATGTGCAGAATTTTCTCATTCTGTGTACTCGCACTTTGTGTATCATATCCATTATGATATATATCAAGAAAACTTAATAGATTTCTTTTGGATTTGGGAGAAAATAAAGCATTGTCTGTCGAAATATATGTACCGTTTGTTAGTATAAAACTAGCCCTTCCCACACCTTCTATCAAGTCTGCAGGACCTGATATAGTTTGTATGGTCGCTTTTGTTGGTTTTAAATTTGAGAAATATTTCTTGAATTTAAGTATGGTATGAGTAGAACCACTATCAAGTATACACAGGTCTCCAGAATGAAGTGCTGCTTTGGGCATTTTAAACTTCAAAATATGAAATAAATAATTAGTGTTAATATAAGCATAATAATGGATGTAAAATGTTCATTTTTATTTTATAAAAACATATTGCATGAAACAAAGACCACTGGTGATCTATTCATAAAAAGGAAATACTTATTACAAACATAATGTACTTATAACAAGGAAACGACATTAGAAAATAAACAAAGTCATAAGTAAAAACATAATTATAGCAGGTCATCATTGCAGAAATCATCGGCATTTAGCTCGGTATTTTCATAGTTAGGTTGGTCAACGAAATTCACTTCCTTCTCTTTAAGAGAGGCTTGGTAGAGCTTACAAAGATGTGAAGGTGTGCGACAAGCTCTTGACCAATGGTCGGTGCTACCACATCTAAAACATGAACCTTCAAGGTTCTGAGAAGTACTTGCTTCAACATCACGTTTTGTGTTCTTGTTTTGTGGTTGGGTCTTATTATCACGTGGAGCATAGTAAGTATTATTTCTTTGATTACGTCTACATCCACGCCCACGGCCTCTACCATAATCATGGTTTCGATTAGAAAAATGATTTGGGCCAAAAGAACGCTTTTGATCATATCATCCCCTTCCACGACCACGTCCTCGTGTATTATTTTTACGACCATCATTTTGTGTAGCATTCACTTCAGGGAATGCTACTGATCCTGTGGGACGAGATTCATGATTTTTCATTAACAATTCATTATTCTGTTCCGCAACAAGTAGTCATGAGTTCAGATCAACATATCTCTTAAATTTCATTAAGCGATATTGTTGTTGTAAATTGATGTTTGATGCATAGAATGTAGAATAAGTCTTTTCTAACAATTCCTTTTCTGTGACCTCTTGTCCACAGAATCTTAATCTTGCTCGGATTCTTAACAAGGCTGAGTTATATTGATTTACTTTCTAAAAATCTTGGAACCTTATAGTGCTCCACTCATGTCTAGCAGCTTGAAGTAAGACATCCCTTTGGTGGTCAAATCTTTCTTTAAGACCGTTCCAAAGAGTACTTGCACTTCTAATATTGAAAAATTCAAGTTCAAGTACACTATCAAGATGTTTGTGGAGGAAAAAATTTGCCTTTGCTCTATCTATTGGAGATCAATTATTATTTTCTTGTAAGGCATCTACGATGCCCAATGATTCGAGGTACATTTCAACATTAACACTCCAAGGCATGTAATTCTTCCCATCAACATCAAGAGCAAGGAATTCAAGCTTTGAAATGTTTGACATTTTATAAGTATAAAAATTTAACAATCAAAATATTAGAATCGATATATATTACTACATATGTAATGCAACAAATAAAATCGGAAGGATAATAGTTACAAGTACTTGTAAGGCAAGATAAAACTCGCGACTTGGCAGATTCATCATAGGAATCATAGATAATATAAGTAGTACAATAACGAAAATCAAAAACGGATGAATCATCTTCGGGAAATGTTTTGGATGATCTTAGAAAAGAGATAATCTGTTTATTGTGAAAAATGAGATTAGTAGTTTTCATTTTATAGGGGAGGATATAGCCGTTTACAACGGCTATATAACCGTTACAACGGTTACATGACCGTATATAAATTATTTTGTAAATGATTTAGAGAACAAGATAAATATAAGCATTAATGTATATAAGAATAAAACGTTAGTGTGTATAAATAATCGTTAGTAAGCATAACTAAATGTTAGTTGCATAAATAAAAGTTAGTTAACATAAAAGTAAATGTTATTACATAAATAAAAGTTAGTTAACATAAAAGTAAATGTTAGTTTCATAAATAAAAGTTAGTTAACGATAAAGTAAATAATAATAACATAAATAAGTTAGATGGTTAGTAGTTCAATAGTTATGGAATGTCTATAATAAGTAGTCCTTTATCCTTATTTTGTTTATGAAGTATTACTTAGTTTTTATTGTATATTATAAATTAATTGTCATTTATGAAATACATACCTTGTTTATCTTGTTTAAGATTGGTTTCTTGTGGTTGATTGCCCTTGATTAAGAAGTAGAAACTTTCGTGCTGATAACGTGTTATAATTTTAACAATGATTAGCTCAAGATTAATAAAACAACCTTAGAACTTTGAGAGAAATGGAAGTAGGAGAATTGTATAACTTTAATAAAAGTTCATACAAGAGGTACATTTTCTTCATTACAAGATGAGGTATTTATACTACAAAATTCACTATTGATTTACCATCCTTCATTAATTAGTAGACATTGAGTTGATGGTTAAATTGACAAAAGATGACTTATGTTGAAAATGTGTTCATCCATATATTGTTATTTATGTATATATTTATAACATAAATAACTTTATTATTATTTTAATAGAAGAGAGTTTTGAACCGGACGATATGTAAACCGATACGCTGAACCGGATATAAACGCAGCCTCGGATAATTAAAAGACAAACAACACCTCTCTCTCTCTCTCTCTCTCTCACACACACACACACACGCACAAAAAACATAAAACGCACACAGTTCGAAAACGAGATCTCTCTCACTCTCGCTGGATTCTCCGACCTCGGTGACGGGATATACCTTCTTTTGTTGACCGCCGGCGAAGGTTTTCCTTGTCCCCTATATTCCGGCGACGTTTTGGTTAGCGATTGAATTTGGAGAAAAGCAAAAAAGAAATGAGTACCGGAGAGCTTCTCAGCGTCGAGCCTCAGGAGCTTCAGTTTGCTTGTAAATTTTACGATTTTACTACTCATTTTAGTTATTTTATTGCGTGATTCTGCTTCTATTTTACAGATCTGTTGATATTTACTCTCACTGAATTCCTAATTTTGTGATTCGGTTTTCGTTTTCATAGTTGAATTGAAGAAGCAGATCTCCTGTTCCATGCAATTGACGAACAAGACGGATAATCATGTTGCGTTTAAGGTACTGTTATTTTTGTTAGAATCGATTATTTTCGATTTTCTTTAGTTTTCTGGTTAGAAGTAAAATTTACAGGTGGAAATATAAGTTTCTCGGTTTACAAATTTATGATTAAAAATTAAGTTGTTTTGTTGGTACAATTTACATTTTTTTGTGTGAATATTTCTACTTTTACAGAACTCGATTCACTATTTCAGAAAAGAATCTTACTAAGTATGGAGTGTTGTCTTTTAAAGTAAAAAATGATTGTAACTATGTCAAGTAATCAATCTTAAAGCATTATATAGGTGTAAAATATTGAAAATACAACGACAAGCTGTTCTTGAAGTGGTTAACTTGCAATGTGATATTCTGTGTTTTCTTTGTTCTGAATTCTGACCATTTAGGGAAACCGTTTTTGGTTCAAGCAAAATAATCATAACACCCATGTAATCAATTATCATGCTAGTAGGCATCTAGATGTGTAAGATTGAGAATTGGATCACAAACTAATCCTTGATGTAGTAAACTACCGATATTGAATTCTTAGGTTTTATTTTATTTTTTTCTATTTGCTGAAATTTCAGGTGAAAACTACGAATCCAAAGAAGTACTGTGTCCGGCCTAACACTGGGGTCGTGTTGCCTCACTCTACTTGTGATGTCAAAGGTTCTTCCTTTCCCTTTGTATATTTATATGTTGTGTTTTTTTATGTGTGCATGTCTATAGCCAGTGTACATGTTTCATTTGATTACTTTGATTCTGAACTTGCCTTTTGGTCCTTCATACTTGCATTAAGATTTGGTCCGTGCCCAACCACCATGTATTGGTATTGCAATATGCATCAAGCACACATACACATATGTGTATTTATATGTACGCATGTATATACCTACTAGATGGATGCTCTATACACCTATACGGTTATACATTGGATAATCATCTCCCCTCGCTTTCCCTCATTAATCGGTCTAAATTGACATTTACCCCCTCGCTTTCCAAATGGACCATATAATAACTGCAGCGGAAATTTAAGGTTTTTTTCTCCGTATTTTGGAGAGGATAGGAGGAAAGGAAAAGAAAATTTTATAATGTTTTGTGAAGACAAATGCTTGTAACTTAGGATTGTAAGATAAACCACTGAATACATATAAAGGGGATACTTGAAACTATCTGATTTCCTTCCAGCTCTCTCTTACTCAAGAAAACAAAAAATTCTTACCTTTCCTTTTTTTCATTCATTTCCTTTCGCACTCAAGAACATGAGTAAAACCATAAACTTTTATCCCTTTCCTATTCCTTTTTTTCTTTTAATTTAAATCTCGGGAACATAGTGTGAAAGTGAAGACGCCGATGCTCTATAATATTGTGCATGTATCATTACATTACACGTGAAGATGCTCTCTTTCTCTGTGCATATGTTTGTTTAAAATCTTTCTATGCCAACGTTAGAAACTATAACTTCAACTCACAATTTTGTGAATCCGTTCAAAATGTAAAATTGTGAACCGAAATTATAAGATGTAGACGACCACACCTCTACTTGAGGGTATAGAGATTGCTCCCCTAAAGAAAATCTGGTGAATTAATATTGTTATTTGTTTCAAATATATTTTTTACGATAATTTCTAAAATGTATAGTAATTTCATTAGCCATGTGCTTACATGGTAATATGATATCATATTTTTACTCCATTGTGCCTAGTTACCACAACGCACATTCCACTTTCTCTGAAAACGAGGTTGTAAATCTCGTGGTGGATAAGTACAAGTCTATAGTCATCCTTTCCTTTTCAAAAATATTCTAATAAAATAGAATATTCAAATTATGTATGGGTTGTGTAAAATACTCACACTCACTCCAACCAATATTGGATATGGAATAGTGACACATAGATACATATGGATATATACTTATATAGTTCAACGTTTCATTGCAAAAATTGTGGCACGGTAAGTTGTATGGTTAATATGTGTGTGTGCCCGAGCACATGCGTGCTTGCACGCGCATGTCATCTTAGGTAGAGTTAAACGAGAATTTTGTCACATCTAGGTTTTGAGAGAGATGTCTGATGTATCATGCATGATTCACTGAATGAAGGTACAAAGTGTATTTTATACTAGTCCTAGTCCCGTGTGTTCCATCTTATAGCCTTAGCGGTGTTCGTGAGTTTTAAATGAAAGGAAAAGAAAAGAAAGGAGAGATGATAATTTTATTTATGTTCTTGAGTTGGAAACAAAAAGGAGAGAAAAGGAAGGGAAGATGATAATTCTTTATGTTCTAGAGTTGGATAGGAAGGAAAGAAAGCTGGTACTTTACATTGATGCTCTTTTTATCTAATATTTGGTAATTTAGAGTTGTAAAAAAGGCATATTTGTCCTTCGACAATTCTTTTAATTATTTATTTCCCTTTATTCATGAAAGTGGGAGGAAAGTTTTGCGAAGAAAACACAATTAAAACTCTCTTCCCTTTCTCTTCTAAAGAACCGCAACAACATAATTTTTTTTGGGTTTCCTTTTAGCAAAAACGTCTGGAAGACTATGCTTCCAAATAGTCTCCAACTCTCTTAATTTAATACTTAAGTTCGACTCTACTGTCTACTTGAGTAGCTCGAGAATTTAGGGATGGCAATGGTCATCCGATCCGATGATCATCCACCCGATCTAATCCATCGGTGGTGGATATGGGCAGAGTTAAATGGGTGAATATTGGATGTGGAGCGGATATGGATGTTTAGTGGAGCAGATATGGATGTTTAGTGGAGCGGATATGGATGATGATTATCCATCCTTGGATGAATCCATTAACCCGAAATTAAATTTTCCTAAATTAAATTTTTATATAATTAACTAATTAAGTTTATAAATCTATAAATCTACTATATTTTTAACATTTATATATATATATATATATATTCAAAATTATAATATTATATAATTACAAAGTATGTTTCTCGCTTTGATTGTAGTTACATTATGTTATATTTTGATTTGTATCTTTTTTTATATAAATTATATGTAAATCTATGATATTTTCTTTGAGAAAAAGAGTTATTTTGACATCCAATGGATATCCATTTACCCGTCTAATCCGATGGATATGGATATGGACCGATGAAATAATTTTAAGTGGATATAGATATGGATGATGAAAACCTAAATTGATATGGATGTGGATATGACATTATCCGATCCATTGCCATCCCTACTCGAGATCGATCTTGATCTCAACTCAACTTAAAGCGAACCGATTCTAAGTAGTAGCTTGCAAGTTGGCTTGACTGGGTTACACCCCAAATTCTACCATATCTTTTTGACATGGTACAGCATACCAATCAAGTTTGCTGCAAACCACATATTTTCTAGTTTTATACATTGTTGCGTATTAATTAAGGTGGAGTCTTACATGCCAAGTTGCCAACCATCTATTCAAGTCTCTTATATACATATTATTCAAACATAAACAAGCAGTTAATAATATTTAACTTTGATGAATATATTTATAGTTACCATGCAAGCTCAAAAGGAGGCTCCTCCTGATATGCAATGCAAGGACAAGTTTTTGCTTCAGAGTGCAGTTGCAAGTCCTGGTGCTACCCCTAAAGATATTACTCCAGAATTGGTAATTTTGAAGTGATAAGATATTATTGAATTTTTAACTTCATGAATTGAAGTTTCAACATATCTTTTGCATCAGTTTAACAAGGAATCTGGAAATCAAGTGGAGGAATGCAAATTAAAAGTTAATTATGTTGCTCCCCGACAACCACCATCACCTGTAAGAGAAGGATCTGAGGAGGGTTCCTCTCCAAGGGCATCAATATCAGAAAATGGGACTGTAAATACAACCGACTCTATTGCTGTGAGCTTAATTCAACTTTTGTGAAATGTTCTATATTGGCCTCTTCTTTGCTCAAAAATCTGGACTATTTATTATAGTACTGACATAAAAATGCATGCATTTTATTTATGCAGGTTCCAAGGGCATATTCTGAATCTCAGGACAAATCAGCAGAGGTTATTTTCTGAGCTACTTCTTATTATTTGTTTTCTTTAAGGCTCTTATTATTTGTTGAATAAAGGTTTTTTTTTTCAGATAAATATTCTGCATAAATTTTTTGGCTTACACAGATGCAACTGTTGGATATGTTTATGTTTTTTTTTTGTAGTTCTTGCTTACAATCTTTGGCGTTTGTAATTTTATCTGTGTGCTACCAAAATTATACAACTATATCACCATGGTTAAAACGTCATAATGCAAGAAATATGGATAAATTTCTCTGTTTGCCACAAGCTGTATCCTTGTATAGTTGAAATCCAAGTATTAATCTGATTGATTCACCAAAAAAGTGCCTCAATCTCATTTATACAGTTGTAACCCATGCTTGCAGTCATCACATAATCGTGTGCTAACTGTGTTCAATGTTGGGATGTGTGTCTCATAAACATGTGATTATTTGCTTGTTTTTACATAATTACATTCATTTGATGCGTATTCAGACGAGGGCTCTTATTTCTAAGCTGACTGATGAGAAGAATTCTGCCATTCAACAATCTAACAAGCTTCACCAAGAACTGGTAAATACCTTTACCTAAACAGTTTAGTTTATGTCTTACCAACATCTGAAGCTTAGTTCATGGTCACGGACTATGAATGTTGGCAAAAACAGGCCAGGTTGGCCTGACGATTAAATGCCGTCTTTTTTCCATCTTTGAGTTTTATAAATGATTAATGTGTAAAATATGATATTACAGTTCCTGCTCTATTACCTTTTGATGATTTTTGACCCATTGAACCTGTTCCCTTTTTAGCTCAACATGTTTGACCAAATAGAGCTATAAAACTTAACATATTATAGATAAGTGGTTCCGAATTGCCAGCTATTTATTGTGTTTCACATCATCGCATGTCATCTTTTGTAATTTTAGGTTCTTCAAATATCTCGTACATTTCGCTATCTATATACCCTCTTTAGTTTAGAATTTTTTTATCATATCATTGTTTTTTTTTTCCTTTTATTTGCATTAACACTAATATGTTTCTAATAAAGGGAATAAAATAAAACGAGATGGACAGAGTTCATTATATTCATTAACTTTGAAAACTATCGTGTCCTTTTACACATTTTTTTTATTTGATGTAAAAAAAGACTTCACGTTAACTGGGTGATATTATGGATCTTTTGATCAGAAACATTCACACCATGGATGTTAAAATGTTTAACATGTTTCTTTTTTCCGAGCGCTGATGTTGAAAACGAGTGTTAGAAGCAATTTATATCACATTACGTAGGAGCACTGTTGATAGGATATGTATACCGTATTGACACAAACCTATTGCATTATAATACTTAAAAAAGCACATTTATGAAATAAAAGGATATATCTAGTTTTGTCTTGAAATAAGTAAACAGAAGTAGAAGCAGAAAGAACAGGCTTCTCTTCAATAAGTAGAAGCATCCCAATTGGCTATGAGATTGTAACTTGCGAGCATTAGAATACAGCTTAGGCAACTTTCCGAATTTCTCTTTTCAACGTCTTTCATCTTTTCATTGTTTTTTTAAATATTTATATATTTATTTATGGATAGGAACTGTTGAGGCGTCAAGGCAACAAAAGCCGTGGTGGTGTCCCATTCATATACGTTCTTCTTATTGGGTTACTCGGGATTCTCTTGGGATATATTCTCAAGTAAACACTGCAAGAGGAGAGCTGCTTAAAAAGATTGTTAAAGAGACTGTCTACACTTATTGGACAAAGCCTGTGTTAATTGTGTGATATGAGAAGACATGGTCAAAAGTGACAAATGTTTCCTTTTCCAAATGTCGTGTAATTTGCGTGTCCAGTGATTGTTATCATCGTTATCAAAGGTCCTGTGTCGGGTTTTCTTATATTTAGTACAAAATTGAGTCAGCATGGTTAGGAACTGTGTACTTTTGTGCTAATTGGTTTTATTATTTTTCCTTTGAACTTACCTGCCTGTGATTTTGCCTGTTTGTAGTAGTTAAGAACCTGTCATGTTTACCCTAGTTTTTGTTTTATATCTAGAATCCTTCACTTTCAGTTGTATTTTTAATGGTGCGTTTTAAGGGGGTGTTTGGGGATGTGTTTAATATGTGTTCTGAAATATTAAGTTCAGAGAAGCTACTTTTAAACTCATTATTCTACAACTGGATGATCAGTTTTTTCGAATGAACAAGTGTTGTTAGATTTGATTCAAAGGATTTTCTAAAGTATTATATAAATTCAAACATATGATACTCCAAAACATTTTTAGAATTTGATTCTCACGTTTAGGTAATGTTTGCCAAAAAAAATGCGAGACAAACATTGTTAGAACTTGTACTTATGTCACTATAACAAATGTCATTTTCTACGATTTCTTAAAAAACCATGTAAGAATTTCAACGCTTGTCAGGCTTGTAATCGTGAAAATTTGTTAAAATATAAGTTTATTAGAAAAATAATAAAACTCTACATTTATAAACGTGCAAATTTGATTTTAAAAGCCTGACTCTTTTAAATTTACTAATAAATAGATAATTAGGGAAGTTTATAATTAAAAGCGTAGATTTTTATAACTTTTTAATTATTTTCAAAATTTTCATGCTTAGAATGGTGCAAATTTAGATAATTGTCATTTGCCCACACTAATAAATTTGATTTTTGATACAATTTTGACACTTTGAAATGTAAATATTTGATAGAATGTGAAATACCCAAAGTTTGATTATAAATTTTTATAGTTTTATATGTATTAATTTGATAAATTGTGTGAAAAATAGACATTTTTTTGTAGCGTGTTAATATTAAATTGACATTATTTTTTTGTAGTGTGTTAAAAATTAAAATTGTTCAAATGTCCATGTGAAATAATTTATATGTGAATTATCTTTTTTAAATAAAAAAGAAAAAGAAATCAAACAAGTGTTTGTGTTACTATTCATACTATTTTAGAGAGAAAAGGGGACGTCGTGGTTAGTTACTTGGTTGTTAGTTGTTACAAGCGTGCTTAACTATTGGGTCAAGCTCGTGAAGTGAACTTGATGTCTCACTTGGCCCAGCAGTGTGTGTAACTAATGGGTCAAGCCTATGAACTTAATGTCTCATCTTCAGCCCAGCAGTAGTTGGGAGCTGTATTTTTTATTTGTATATATTTTTAGAAAAATAGTTTGTAATTAGAGCTGAATATGTAAAATGACAAAAAAGATAAATAATAAAAAATAGGAGGAAGTGTAAACAATTAAATATGATATTTAGTTTTGTATATAAAAAACTTTCAGCTAGTTTTAAAAAACTACATACCAAACACACCTTAAGAGTAACATATTTGGTTCAACGGTTGTTTGAACCATGTAATATTTAACGATTAGAAGTGAACGGTGTTCAAAACTCAAATGTCACATTAGACGCCACATTACTTTTTCTCTCTTTTATCCAAAACTTAAATAACCCAAATATTTTCTCTCTTATACAACCAAAAAAATAAAAAAATAAAAAAGAAAGCAATTAGATATGGAGAGATGGGGAAAGCCAACCTCAACCCGAGCGAACCCGAGACCACCCTTATTACCCGTGCATCTCGGGCTCCCTACTAGTCTCTTACGCATGGGCATGGCCTTACAAAGAACGGAGGGAAATGTCAAGGATACGTGAGGTCTTTTATGGTAAATGAGAACTTGCCCCTTACCTTTTTTATTATCAAATAAAGTACATGTTTTTCCAATGGAATAAAATTTATATCTTTTAGATTTTTATAAACTAAAAAACATTTTCTTGTTTGTTAAACAAATTTAGGGTCTATAAAGTAGAACCCAATGTTCTTTTAGAAAGAAAAATGTTTTATGTTCAGAAAAAAATTAAATACGTGGTAAAAACTAAAACATTTTCTTGTTTTATGTTCATAATATGTAATCTCTTGATTATTCATACTTTTAAACATATTCGGCATGCCTTTTGCCTCAAACTCTCATTGCGAATCAATTTGAATAGTTTTTTAAACGGCTAAACACACAAACTTCCTGACTTAATCCTAAATCTACATTATATATGTGCACAACATAACTTGAACCCATAATCTTGTGAAACATATAAACATCAGTCATCAGATACCACTAACCTATAAGCCTCGTAGGATTTGTATAGTATATAAACAAAAACAAAGGAACTCAACCCGGATACTTTCACATTTTAGTTTTTACAAATATATTGGCACTATGAAGACAATAATACATTATCATTAAAAAAGCAAGCTACAAAGAGGGGCTTGAAAAATAAGATCTAGTAGAATATGTCAAGTGTATGAAGATGGTATATTAATGAACAAACCAAATCTTTCAAGTTTTAACGAATATTAGCACTACAAAAAAACCAGATAAAGAGAAGGGTGTCAGGGTAATAAACAAAACTTGGAGGTACTCATGTGCATTATCCATCAATTCTAAAGGGACCTATTTTTAAAAAAGAATAAAACTAGAAAAATATTAGTCGCACCCCCACCATCCCTTTGACACCCTGCTCCTCCGTACTCTGCCGTACGACACCATCAGTTAAACGGCGATCGCCGCGGCATACCCTTCCGGCGGTTGACGTTGGTTTCTATCGCCGTCGGATTAACTTCCCTACCACGCGCCGCCACAGGAATTTCAAACTTAGAAGTTCTCTTTTTCCGTACAATCTCGGTGGTGGCGGTGCAAGCAATTGTCAGGCAATCACCACCGCCGTAGCTGGCGGTTAGACCGGACGATGACGTCGTCAGAGGGAGTGTCGGTTCGAGGACCGACTCCGGCGTCATAAACCAGTCGTCGGAACATGATTCCGGCAGCGTTAAAACCTCACACTCGTGTAGGTATTCCGACATCATTCCTTCGCTTCTCATAATCTGATTAATCTGTCGGGAAGATTACAAAAACATAATTAGAAAACGATGATATTTCAAAAGAGTTATTTTCGTTTTTTAAGAATCGAAAATTCGAAATTGTGCATAAAATCTTTAACATGTACGACTGTTTCGTATACTGTCAAAAAGACAAGATTCATACGAAAAAGACAAAATGGGTTGCCATGAAACTAATATTTTGCGTGAAAAAGACAAGAAATTCAAATTTTTAAGAGAATAAATGGAAAATAAATCAAAAATCCAGATCAAATATGAAATACACGGTGAAAATTGCACATTACTCAAAGAGTTTGACCTCTGGAAAATGTGCCATTTTTCAAGAAACCCATTTACGAAAACACAGTTTACCAAGCAAGATCCAATCAAATCTTGAAAACCAATACTAGAAATAAGAACCTGGGGATTTTATGATGTACAGTAGTATTCATTCCACAGTTCTTGTAAAAATTAGTAATAATGCTTGAATTTTTATGAGCATATACAGCATCAGATAACATTATAATTGTCCAATTTTACTCAAATTAAGGCTCAAATAGCTAGAGAGATACCTTGCAGAAAATGGAGCAAAAAAGATATGACTCTTGTAGGCCTCGATCACAACTTATGCAATTGTTACTTAAGTTTCTACAAGCTCTTGTTTGCGGTCTCGGATTTAAGAACACCACTTTTGCACTATTTGTTGTGTATGCCTGTGATTAATCCACGCAAAATTAAACACATTAAACAATTTCAATCCATATTTCAAGAAAAGGAATTAAAATTCAATTGAAACTCACTTGAACATAAGAACAATCCATTAACTTTTCAGCATCTCCAACTCTTATAACATCATGATACACATACCTCCTTATCTGCAAAGCAGAATTTGAAATAAACCAAAATTTCTACAAATATGTGATGTTTGAAAGCTTGAATAAATGAATTACGAATTCAAACCTGTAGTAGACGATGAGAATTGTGAAGATCAAGACAGTGATGGCAAATCGCTTCACAACAATCGATGCAAAATATGTTTTTCTCGTTCTTTTTGGCACCTTCATGAATCATGCAAGCATTAAAGAATTTTTCCGACAGTAACGAATCAAGCCACGCAGGTAATCTTGTTGAAGACGATGATTCGACCTGCAAAATTGGTTGATTCTTCAGCAAGATTTGTTGGTTCTCGGGCAAATTTGAAAATTAAACATGAACCGGTAAGGAAGTTAGAGAAAAACTCAAAAACCCACCATGTTTGTTTTTGAATTTTGCTTTAAATTTTCTGGGTGGTTTGCTAAACTGGAGAAGGCATGTAGTGCTACACTGCCACCATGGCCACTGGGAAGTTTAACGGTGACGGCGGCGGTGGAGATTAGAGTGAGAAAGCGGCGGCGCTGCAGGGGTTATGGTGGGGAGGCATAGGTAGTGGAGTACAATTTGCAGGGCGTAGTGGTGTTACTATTTTGTACGGTCGATTTATAGAATTTGTTTGAAAAGATTAAACAAATGTGATAACTGGTTAAACATATTATAAATAATAGAATAGAATTTTTATTAATTAGTTTACAGGAAGAAAGTTAATTTAATTAATATATATTAAAATTGGTAATATACAAAGATAGGAATTTAAAATTGAAATCTTATGACATTAAATTCTAGTATTTACAACGATAATGATAAAGGATAAGAATATACGTTGATTGTAACGGTCAACGAGATTAATTCTAGACATCATGAGAGCGCAAGGAATGCTTTGACTATTGCACTCTGATAATTTGATTACACTATTAATCACATATCATCTCATTCTTTAATTCGTATGATAAGTAGTGTGATGGTAATGAGATAATGAGAAAACCTAACGTGATGGGCTGTTTAAGTGTATTTTTTAATTACTAAATATTTGTATGATCCTCACCGTGAAATGAGAGGTTTAATGTGATGGTTCACAGTGTAACTTTTTCTTACTTAGAACCTTGGTTTTTAGGGGTGGTATAAATACAAGATACATCAGAAACTCCCATATAATCTCATCAATATAATAAAACACCATATTGCAATGACACTACGATTGAAATGTTAGCGGAAGAGATATGAAAAGCGATACATGACCTAATGAAGAACAATAGTCGTTTATAGGAGAAGAATAACGGTAACCACACGGATTAGCTATTGAAGAGGGGTGGACATCATAAATCAAGCGTAAAATTTGATATTGCTTTAATTGCATACAAATTCTATGCGATGACCGTTTATTTTTAGTCTATTAATGTGCAAAAAAGATATGAGAGGTACTTAATACCATTATTTATTAAATGGCAGGTTGAAAAAATAAATGGCAAGAAGTTAGAGTGGAAAAACAAGAAAAATCAAAGTATAAAATAAATTGAAGTTTCTGGAATTCGGGGAACACAAGACGTTGAAGACCATGGAAGCAACACGTTTAAAAGAATCCTAGTCGGATAGGTCAGGCAAAGTTTATGGGACGCGACACGTCAGCTGTCAAAAGTTAAAACTATTTAAAGACATGTTCAGCTTCAATTAAAAGACTTTTACACATTTTTAGCCGCTCCTAGGGTTTCCAGAGACGTAGAGAACGAAGACAATGCAAATTTTTGCTAGGAATTTAAAGATCAAGCCTGAGGATTTTAGATTTGAAGGCAACACCATTGCTTCTACACCTGGTTTGCATTGATATCATGTGTAGCTTACTTTGTTCATATTTCAATTGTTTTCTTCTGATTATGGGCTAATAACCCTTATATCTCTATTTGGACAAGATAATTCTTTGAACTTTTATTTGATTTTAATGATTTGAATGATATGAAGTCGTATATTTATTATGTTTAGCTTAACCAAATATTCATTCGGGTTAAATTTCTTGGCTTTATGATTTATTGACTGAGGTAGCATAGGTGAGATGATCATTCTGTCTATGTTTGCTTATATCATGATTTGCAATGACCATTAAAGATCATAACCAGTGATAGATCAAATTCTAGAGTTAGATCATAGTTTGATTGAATTTTAATGTATTTGACCATTGCATGCAATGGTCATTCGCTGTTAATTGATTTATGTTGTGACGATACAAATCAATAAGTTAAGAGAAAAATGACTAGTTGTGAGTATGGTTATTGTCATGACAGGTGGGTTAATGTTCTTATGATTATGAAGTTAGTGAGTCGGAGCAAAAGACCTGATCAGTTTAAAAATCAGTATATAACAATATATTATGTATTGCACTTTCACTGAAATTTGCTAAAGTCAAAGAGAAAATTTCACATTGTGATAATTTATGTCTTTCTTCTTTAGAGTTATGTTTTTATTGGTTCTCTAGTTTAATAGTTGGTTAATTATTAGTTGATTGTGTTTTAACTTATAAAACCAAAAATTTCCCTTTTAATTGCCTTTTATTAGTTTAATCAATCAATAATTAGTTTTTTCTATCATATTCGTTCCCTGGTGTTTAACATTGGGTTTTATAAAAAATATATTCTAATACAATTAGATTTTTTTTAATTTGTATTATAGTTAATACTTTAGTGATTTCTTCTATGAATTTAAAATTATTACGTAAATCATACATCACAATTACTTGCCACGTGAGCAAACTAAGTATTGTTTTATTTGCTTTTCCAAAAAAAAATACAAATAAAATATATAGACAAGAAAACAAAATATTTGTTATTATTCTACAAAAGGAATGAAAGTCTCAAAAATAAACCCCACTTTCATTTGTCCTTCAAGTTTTGTTTCTCACGAAAAATTTACAGGGTGCGTTTACTTTTAGAAAAAACCTTCATTTTTTCAGAAACTTTTTTTAAGAAAACTGAAAATCAGAAAACATGTTTACTTACATATTTTTTCAGAAAACTCTCTCACTTTTTTACATTTTATTTTTCCAAACTTTCATACTTTTTCAAACAACTTTTCAGAAAAAAAAAACACTTCAACCAAACATGTTTTTCATTTTTTTCTGAAAAAGGAAAACTCCACCCTTTTATATAAACATGTTTTCTATTTTTTTTTCAGAAAATGAAAACTCCATAATTTTTCACAAAAAAACATAAAACGAAAAACAGAAAAATTTTCTCCTGCTAAACGCAATCTATATTCTTTTAGTTTCTTTTTAGCTAACATTTTACCACTCACGACTTAAACTATCATTCAACTCACCTATGATTTACGCCACTGTCACCACCATCACCACCAACCTCTATTTCTTCGCTATAGCCATTACGCACCCACACCTCCCACCATCTATGTGGTGGAGGCCGCCACCAATATCACACGGGCTTTCGCTGTAGCCATTACGCACCCACACCTCCCACCATCTATGAGGTGGGGGCCGCCACCAATATCACACGGGCTTTCGCTGTAGCCATTACGCACCCACACCTCCCACCATCTATGCGGTGGAGGCCGCCACCAATATCACACAACGTAGCCCGTTACTGACACTCTTACTATTATAATTAATTCACGAAATGAGATATATCACGAGACAGATTCATTCCTTAAATCACATGTACAGGGGATATATCATATCATATCATATATGTATAATACAATTATTAACCTCACGGTCTTCAATGACAGTTTGGAAATTCAGTTAAGGCTGGCTGTAAAATTAGAGCTACTTGTGTGTAAATGCCTATACTCCCTTCCTTCCTTCCTCTACCTAGCTCTAGCTGGCCTTAATTGGGTCATGACACCTATGCATACTTACACACATGTATTAATGTATACATACATTAAATATACTTATATTTACATACACACAAATATAGATGTAGCTAGGTTTGACTTGTGTGTGAGGTGCACAAAGTTATGGAAATTAATTTTCTGATCACATATTCACCTAGCTAGCTAGGTTAATTAAAGTTGTACAAGAGTCTTCTTTTGAATTATCATACAGTAAAGAGTGTCAGTATTTTTGTAGATAAATATATTTATCTGTAGCTTATATATGTCTGAATATCATAAGAATTCCGTAGGTTGTTTTCATACGGATAGTCTACATGAGATTAATTCCTAGCTTAGCTATAGAATACCTACAAAAGTTAAAGGTAAATAATTTGAAAATTACGTACATTTATTACTCGGGGTAAAATTCAGGAGTAAATGTAACTTATTAAATTGTCTACTAACTCATACATATAAACAAAATTAAAATATAAGTATTAAAATAAACCCATGAATTAATCAAACCAAACACGATTGTTGAAAGGAAAAGTTAATTAGGTGTTTTCGTTTAGGGAAATTCATTTCATTCGTTAAGTTTAAAGGACAGGACGCGTGGCATAAAAAGTAAAAAAAATCTTGGTTGGGCTTACAAATTGAGCCCATCAGTCTACTAAAGCTTTTGGCCCATATATAACAACCTTTCGTTTCCATATATTATTTATTGTCCAGTCCAGTAGGCCCGCAACTCCTCCGTATTAATTATGTAATTAAGATTACGTTCGTTTTTATTAATTTTCCATATTCTTTTACAGCCCATAACAATGGCTCATCAAGGCGTAAATTCAATACACATCTATTGCATATATATATATATATATATATATATATATATATAGGGTAGAGATCAAGTAAAAAAAAATTAAAGTAAAAAGGGTAAAAGGGATGATTATTTGATCATTTTTCGGTATATATATCAACTGATAATCGTTAGTTCATCATCTTTATTGATTAAAACTAGTTCTTCATCGATTCTTTTTGATGAATCCAACATATTCATCACTTTTTAGATGAAAGCATTTTGTTCATCAACAACTTATTCCAAAATTTTGGTTTCAAAATCTACATTTGAAAATCTCTTTTGCTCTGTAAAAAGTGATGAATATGTTGGATTTATCAAAAATAAATTGACGAAGAACTAGTTTTAATCATAAAAAGGATTTTTTTATTGCCTCTTACACTTTTTACCATAAAATCCTTTTTACTTGATGACCCTATATATATATATATATATATATATATAGGGGAAGGTAATTTGAGAACCGTTTTTATTGCGAGAACCAATCTTAACCGTTCATTTTGGATAATGGAATTGATGGATGAAGAACGTGGGGGAGGGATTGAGTGTGGCAGGGTGCATGTAAGAAATTCATGGGTGGGCAATCCAATTGAAGGAGGGAGAATTGAACGGTTAAGATTGGTTCTCGCGGTTCTCGCAATAAAAACGGTTCTCAAATGAAGGAAGGTTCATTTGAGAACCGTTTTTATTGCGAGAACCGCGAGAACCAATCTTAACCGTTCATTTTGGATAATGGAATTGATGGATGAAGAACGTGGGGGGGGGGGGGGGATTTGGTGTGGCAGGGTGCATGTAAGAAATTCATCGGTGGGCAATCCAATAAAAGGAGGGGGAATTGGACGGCTAAGATTGGTTCTCGCAATAAAAACGGTTCTTAAATGAATTTTTCACTATATATATATATATCTTACAATTAATGAATTTAAACAAATAAATATTAAAAACATAATCGACAATTAATGAATTTAAACCAATACTTATAACTGAATTATTTCTAACCATATATTTTTAATATTAACTTTTGATTCAGGAGATCACCCAAATTCCTGTTTTCAATAAATCAAGTTCAGGAGATTTCACAAACACCAAACAAATGAAGAGTCAAATAGTTGAAATTTATAAACATTGCATTCTAACTCAATTACATAATAATTGAAACCATGAAACATTACACACGCACACACACATACACATACATATATATAATCAGCAACTTCATGATTCAGCCATGCCACAAAATTCTTCCAACAAACTGAAAGACAAATAACTCAGAGTTAGCAATTTAATTCTTAATTTCAAAGTAGCTCTCGCAAAGAATCTTCACAAACTCATATTATCTTCATCTCGCAAGGAATCTTCACAAACTCATATTAGCTCTTTGTGATTGTTATGCACAAAACTTATCACAATCTCCTCTTTATTCGCCGTCGTCGCATTGCGCGGGTCCACTAGTGTGTGTGTATATATATATAAATATATATATATATATCAAGCGTAAATTCGGCTATAAGCAGCTTTTAAAGGATGGAGTTCCAGAATTAAAACGTAATTATGTAAAATGTAAATATCAGAATCTGTATATTTTATGGAGAAAATAGGAAAATACGAACCTCCTCGATCGAGTTTATATATTGAGCGACAAGCTTAGAGAATGTTTAATAAAAAAAATCTTTGAAAATGTTACACTTTCAAAACATATATAATTTCCTTTTTGGAAAATGTTTAATAAAAATCGATTTTTTTTAAGTTTGTGAAGTTTAAACTTAAAACAAATTGGTAATTAGTGTTAGGTGTGATTTTGAAATTAACGATACGATATTGAAACTAGAATCTAATTAAGGAGGAGTTTGACGTGAAGTCTACGATGTCAAATCTTGGTTTGTTCAAGATGGTTCACAAAATGGGGAAAGACGGTTTACGGCATGAAGCAATGGGTCCTCGGCGAGAAAAAAAGGTGAACGACTTGGTTGATGGTTTTTGATGGTTGCTCGGCGTGGTGCTTGGGGCAACAACATGGAGCGGCAAATTCAATTGTAGCTTGGTTTCTTGATTATTATCGCGTATGGCAGCCCATTAGAGTTAATTAGCGTTTTCTAGTTTGTTTATATATATATATATATATATATATATATATATATATATATATATATATATATATCGTAGCTTTCATTCAACCTATGCGCCTTAGGGGGATCTTGTAAACACTTTCAGTCATAATAAAGAAATCTCTGGTTCTAGCACTTGGACGTAGGTCATGACCCTGACGACTGAACCACGTTATATATGGTGTCGTGTTTATCTTATTATTGTTATCCGCATCTTATAACGTGTTTTTGCTAATGTTTCAAGTTCCATCCTTACGAGGTGGTGATGCAATCCTTACAATTAGTTGAGTAACTAATGACCCTTATTACAAAATCATACTCGTCCGATGTGATGCCATGTGTATCGTTATTTGCGCCTAACACATTTATACTTATATTTTACGTGAAGCATGTGTGGCCGTTTGGCCGATCATTGTTGGACCTTGGCTCTGATGCCATGTAAATTTTTGGAGTTCGAACTCAAAAACAATTGATAATAAGTAATATATTAAGACCCTTATTAAGCATACTAAAAAGTCACACTAATTGTGGTACTCTTGTGATTTGATCATATCAATCTTAAGGAGTAGTTGGAGATGTGAAAATTAGGAACTCAAGTTAGACACGTACGTACGTACACCAAAATTGTTGAACAATAAATATCAGTTTATTTGAAAATTATTTAAAACTTTTTATTGAAGTAAGAGTTAATTGTCTAAATTTTTTTTAACTCATAAAATTACGAGTTTAGTCATTTATCTTTAAATTTGGTATAGATAATTATTTATGATCTATTTTGTTACGAGTTTGGTTATTTTTAAGAAATTCAGGTTGTCATCTCCGTTTAAAAAAAATAAAATGACAATTTTACTCTTATTAAATAAAAGTTTCAGTTAATTAGTTATATAAGGGATAGTGTGTGTGTGTATAGAGGACTAAAGAAAGATATATGAGATAGAGATATTTTTTTATTTCAAAAAGATTTTTTTATTATTTTAATCAATTAAAAATTTAAATAAGCGATAAAAAGACCAAAATGCTATTAATTTAACTAACATAACAAAGTCTAGCGTTATAAAAAAACCAAACTCTCAACAAAATGGGTCATAAAAATCTATCATACCATTTTAAAAGGACTAAAGTGACAATAGTTAACGGAACCATTTTAAAAAAATTAACTGTTAAAATAATAAATTTTCATGGAATAGTCTAAAGTTAGATTACGTAATGGCCTGTTCCCCAAAAAAAAGTCATATAACGGTATATGGTACCATAAAGAATATCTTTTAACCATTAAAAAAATTAGCCCAAGTTTATCAAATTATATATAAACTTAAACAATGGGTTTCAATAGAGGTAATATTTTAAAATTCAAAATTACATAAATAGTTTTTTATATAAAAATATAGCATATATTACATGGACCGCGGTTTTTAAGAACATTTGCAATGGAGGGGTAGTGAGTGGTTTATCTTGTATTTTCTCAAACGGTAAAATATAAATTGGTGTTAACATGACAATTAATTATAGTAGTGATGCATGTTATCACTGTGAAATATTAGTGATGAGTTAGTGATTCTGATATGAAAGTTAACGATGAAAGTAATTTTAATTATCACTATAAATACTTTAAAAGATAACTATTAAATTCTTACTCGTGGAAATTTGTCCATAGATTCACCAAGTCTCAAAATTCAAAAGATAGCTCTTTCGTTGCCTTAAAGAGCTTATATTAAGACAATAAACATGAACTAGAAGCAATTGTCAATTTTATAAATTTTAAGAAAGTATTGAAATTATCATAAGCGAATTGAGGTTAAGCTTATCATTAATTTAAATGAAACATTTTAGAAAAAATGTTTAATCACGGTGAATATGACGGATCCCTTATTAAAACTTTTAAGAATATGTGATTCAGATGAGAAACTTGTTTTAGGCTATGTTTATGAAGAAACACATCGAATGAAAAAGGGTATTAAAAATTATTTCGCTTGAAGAAAGATGTATATATGTCATGAAACACCGATATAATCAATAGTCTTTATTTCTTAAGATATGAACCTGGTGTTTAAAGATGTGCTTGAAATCTAGCATAAAGCGAGTAATGATGTTTTGAACTTACGAAACAATTCAAAAAATATTGTGAATATATGTAAGGAATAATAATAATTTAGACAGAGTTTTTTTTTATATTTTATAAAAACTTATATTTGATTTTTCATTTTTAAAAGAACTATCAACTCTTTTCTCTTAATCGTCTTTTGTTTACTCGTCTTCGTCGAGAAATCTTGAAAGTCAATCTTTGATAATATATATGTTGACAAATGCAGGTAACATTAAATATTAATTTGGATTCAACCACTAATTTTCATGTATTAATTTTTCAACTATTAAAACCCCTTTGAAGAAATTAAGAGAGATAATGTGAAGAATATATAAATCGTCAAAGCCTCCATGCACACACAACTGTATCTAGCTCCACACCTATCTAGTATCTATCTGTCTATCTAATCTTCCAATTTTCGATTACGTGTTTATCATAAATTCATACCTATCAAGTAATCATGGATTAAATTAATTTTATAACAACAAATACACACGTCCGGTTCAAACAAGTTTTGGATCCTGGACGGAATCTCAGATAGCTAGGGCCTGCTAATTTTTTTTTTCAACTTAAATAAACCTCACATAGTATTATTCAATAAACAAGAATATTATTCAGAACTAAGAGTCTAAAAATATTATTCAAGAATTAAAAATCAAAACTCAACAACAAGTGATTAAGTGAGCAATAATTCAATAAACATCTAAATAATAAAAAACGACAAAGGATTAGAACTTATAACAACAAGTCAATCACTCATCATCTCATCTAGTCATCCGAAGAACAAATGAACTTCTAAATAATAATAATAAAAAAAGAACGAACAACATTACTATATTAACAATTTAGCATTTACAAATTAGAACTGAAATCAACTAAAGAATCAAAAAAAGAATATTAGAACAACAATTGAAAAGTTAGAATACTTACATTTCTCAAGTTCGGATTTCAATTGGGGAATGAGAGTTGTGAACTTGCGATTTCAGAATCAGACTATCAAAGTTGCGAAATCAGTTATCTTCTGTCGAATTGTCGATCACAACTTCATAAGAAGAAAAAGAAAAATCAGAATTCCAGTTGAATAAGTTCGAATTTGAACACTAGGATTGAAGAATGGAGCTGCCGTTTCGTCGTTTCGAGAATGGGGAGGAAAATCTGCAAAGGGCCAAACGCGAGAGACAACACTCGACATTTCGTTTCACCTTCCAATCTTCCTACAATCAATGTCGTTCATAAATCTCACTATCTGTTTCGCAAGTCGTATCGCAAGCTCGTCGCATCGGCTATCGCCGTCTTGCGCCATTTCCTAATCCACTGCATTTCACCATAACACAAATAAGGCGAGCCTGCCTAACTAGTGAGCTTTATTCTGATTTTTAGGCTCTTACTAAACTTACATATATATATATATATATATATACACACACATACACAGACTATATATTGAAAATGGGCCCATGATTTTATGGGCCCTAGGCCACTGCCAAGGTTGCCCTTCATATGGGCCGGCCGTGCAAATACATGAAGGATTAATTTATCATAAGAAGGTATTATAGTCAATAAACAAATTTATTTATTTTCTCCTCTCTTCTCTCTCGTAATAGGTGGCGGTGGTGGTGGCACGGTCGTGACGGCGACGAGCGGTTGGATTACGGGCGACGGTGTTGTTGGCGACGACGACGGTCGTGACAGTGGTAGTGGCGATGGGTGGTGAGGTTAGTAATGGGCAATGACAACAGGTGTTGCATGCGGCCGATAGTGTGTGGCAGCGGTGGGGGCGATGGCGGGTGGTAGGTGACGTTGGGCGATGGGTGGTGACTATGATGATAAATGATAATTGTTGTTAAAATAAAATTCTAGTTTAATATTTAATGGGTCGACCCAAACAGATCTTGGATTGACCCACATAGTGATCTAATTAAATGGATCGACCTATTGGATTACTTATTGGGTCAATGGATCAAGTTTTTTTAACCTGTTGGAACATATAAATAGAGTAAATTGGATTTGATCTAGATCAATATCTGATCCATTAACACCCCTACCGGAGTAATCGGATGGAAGAAATTAAGAGATTAGTTTATTAAATAATGTTCAATATAGTCTATAATTAATTCATAGTCATAAGGGACTAATTTTAACCTTTGAATCAATTGTATTAATGGTCCAGATTAAATTTTAAAATTTTGGACGGAGTGACAATTTCGTAATTTTTCGTAATTCACATGTGATGGTTTTACAAATCACATTTGATTGTATATTGAATCATATGTGATTAAATATTAAAATTTTAAAACTATGTTTTTTTAAATAAACTTTATTGAACACAACTCTTAATTTGATTGTATATTCACTTACTTTTCTTTTTTAAAGAATATTACTTAATGACTAAACATACATTCTAAATGCAATTAATTTCTAACACCTCTTAAGGCCGTAAATGATTAAAATACAACTAGTATTGTACCCGCGCAATGCTGCGGTGGCAAATAGTTTTTGTTTTACAACATGTCGCTTTAAAAAATGTAAGATATGTTAATGTGCGATTCAATATTACAAAAAAGTTTCCTGCAGCAACATATCCATTTTTTTTAAATTTTCTTTTATTTGCATCCAACTATTTTATTAATTTTAAAAATAAGTTCTAAAAGACATTGAAAAAAGATTTATATTGATGAAATAAAGAGAGAGAAGTTAATAAGAGTTTGAAATTATGTTGATTTGGGTGGAAAATTGTGTTAGTGTGAGATGGTATATTTTAAATGAATAAAAAGTTAAAGTAAATTAGGAGAGAGAATGTAATGATTAAAGATTGAGTGGATGAGATTAATTTAGATAGAATGAATGGTCAAGATGTTGTATTAATTGAATTTTAAGAACTTTTAAAATTAAAAATGAGAGAGAATGTTAAACATTTTATATAATAGTATAAATAATCATATACCTTTTTTTTTTAATTTCTCAGTCCTAGTTTATTAGAGAAGTAATCAAACCCCATAAATAAGTATCATAAAGTATTTTAAAAAAAAATTAATTTGATTTCTTACGTACGTATTTGAAATTAATTATATATGTATAATACTTACGTTTTTCTATTTGATTTTAAATCATTTCAAGTTTACTCTTATAATAGACTAATACACATGCATGCACGAGTCTATAAACTAATTACTTGATAACTAAACATACTTTCTAAATGCAATTAAACCATCAACATTCAACCCGGACTTACCCTGCCAACCCCACTGCCACATCATCTTTCATATTCAACCATATCAAATCCTAAACTTCCACATCCAACTCTTTTCAACCCACATCAAATATTAATAAAAAATATATATTAAATATATTAAATAGGAGAGAGAAAGAGAGAAGAAAATAAAAAAATAAAAAAAGCTACCCACGAGGGTGTGGGAACCAGCCAGGGCTGAAACCCTCCATAGCGCGATGGTGTTCTCGTGAGGTAGGGGAACCAGTTATCGCTGGTTGATTGACCGATGCAGGCAGTCTTAATTTCAAACACCCCGTAAGACCGTAAATGATTAATATACAATAATTATATACCTTTTTTTATTTCTTAGTCCTAGTTTATTAAAGTAGTAATCAAATCCCATAAATAAGTATCATAAATGTTATTTATATGAAAAAACAAAAGAAGCCAAAAGAATAAAAATATAAAACTGAAAAAAAAGTAAAAGGACCAAAAGAACGAAATTAAATATAAAACATAAAAGAAAGTAAAAAAAATACAATAAGTAAAAGAAATTCATTATAGTCATAATTATGCATCTTAATTGAAGTGACTCATGAATTTTTTATAACATTTTGGTAGAAGAATAATGAAAATTTCATAAAAATGTATCAAACACGACACACGTTAGAAGCTTTTTATATATCCAACATTTTCTCCCTATTATTCGACCTTAATATTTTTAAAAACTCCTGAAACACTTTAAATAAGATGCATAATAATAACTTTAATAAATTTGCAGATTCATATAATCTGATTGTTTAGTTCTTGCAATAAAACTTGTTCTCAATAGAAATTGTCATATAAATATACATAGATAGTGGAGAGTTAAAAAAATAACTGTTTTTCGTGTGAGAAAAACATTGACTCTTAATTAAAATAAATCAAATGACTATTAATGGTAATGACTCGTTAAAGACTCATTAATGATGCATTAAATAGGGATATTATTTAAAAAAAATTAATTCTCACTCATTAATAACGGTCTACCTGGATGCAATTTATTATTAGGTATAAATGACCAAAAGTCCAAAATAACCCAATTAAAAAGTTATTAATGATAATACAAACCGATCTCACAGTTTTTCATATGAAAAACATATGAAAAACAGTCCTTGTTATAACTTTTTCCTACATATATAACATAAATATATGTGGTTTCAACCGATAAAAACAAGCCTTAGAGTAAAAAAAGATTGAAAAATCTATCAAAGTGAGACAATCACACCTATGCACACTCTTTTGCTCTATCGATCTCTAAATTGTCATCCCCATATTGTCTCCTAATTCTATTTTCATGGTCATCCACCATTCAATTTGCTCCATTAAATAGTCGACCCTTTGCCTTATTTTTTTCATATCGTACTGCTGAACAAACTACAATGACAAAACCCTAATCGACACCCCATCTTTTAACGGATCGAATCCTAGATGGCAGCCTCTAGCTAGGAATGAAACAAACGCCATTAGTGGGCTGGTGGATTATAAACGAGTTAATTCGTGAAAGGTTGGCATGTTTAAAAGTTACGTACACGTACACGTTAAAAATTATAATATTGACATGAGGAAATTTCTTGTTTAATTTTTCATAAAATAAGTACTATCAAGAATGTGGATTTTGATACTATTGATTATATATATTAAACAGGCTCCCGTGTCAACCATGAAATTTATGTATATATAACTCTAATCTGACCTATCTATTTTAAAAAAAAAAGGTGTTTAGCTCCTTCTAAAGTGATCAGTTTTCTCTTCTTAGACTACTCAAATAAGTCAAATGAGTTTTCTATTTTTCCAGTTTTGTTACTTCGCATTTTCCCATTTATTTTCAAATTTTGTTTAGCTCGTTGCAAGTAACTTTTTTTAATGGCTAAACACATCCTATTTAATCCTAAATCTATATCATTTTTGTCTATAACAAAACTTGAACCCACTACCGCTAGATTATAAGCCCTTTACATTATAAGTAACTGTATTTTCAAGTATATATGTTATCACCTGCACGTTTTACAAAGGAAATTTGTGACCTTTTTCCGGCCGTAAGCTAATAATGGTTCAAACCATGCATGCTGCATGCATTTTCCTTTTGCTACCAACCGGCCATACATGCATGAGGAAATGCATCATGTCTCTTTGCGAACCATGCATTTTTTTTATTTCTCAACAGTAGGTGAACCTTTCTTAATTAATTTTAACTTATAAGTTATAACTAAATCATGCATGCATGTGCCACTGCCCCTCTATGATCTTCATCGTGTATATATATATATATATATATATATATATATATATATATATATATATATATATATATATATATATATATATATATATATATATATATATATATATATATATATATATATATGGGAGGGTTCATTTGAAAACCAATTTTATTCGTATACAATATCAAAGCTTTTTTCAAGAGGACATATATGAAAAGTTGTATCACAATTAATTAATTTGTTATAAAGTTTTGTGATCGATATATATATGTGATAGCTACAATTAAAATTAATTATAAAATTATATTGAAAGTTTCATGTTGATTTCATAATTAAATAGTTAAAAAGTAAGCTGATCGGCAACACCAGCAAGATCGAGACCTGCTAACAAGAATTTACTCCATCAAATCAGATGCAAGAAGAATTGAAGACTTGCGGTTTCTTTATTATTATTTAAGGAATAGCCAGTTATTCATTTATTATCTTTCAAATCACTATTAATATATTAGTTTCATGCATATATAATAAAATAATATAAAAAATAATCAAGTAAACCAGTGGATAATTAATATCTGGTTTTTGAACCTTTCAAACCGCTAGCTCTTTTGTACATCTTGTTTTATTATATATTTTGAGCGGTGCTACTACTGTTCACTAATATGTTGACTTCTATATATACACGGTATATATATGTATGTATATATATATATATATATATATATATATATATATATATAGGGGATGATTCATTTAAAATTCATTTTTAATAACAACTCATCCGGACGTATTTACGGTTAGAAATTATATAAAAGACCAAAAATACCCTATTAATTAGTATTAATGATGGTTACAAATGGTACTCGCAATAAAAACGGTTCTAGCTCAAATGATCTTTTATATATATATATATATAGGGAAGGGTTCAAATGAGAACGTACTATTTTTCGTACAAGAACTGTGAGAACAATCTTAGCTAATTTTTCATTAAAACTAATCGATCAATGGCTTAGAAATTTTGGCCACTCATTAATGTTTTATTAATGACAAATTAATGTTTTATTAATGACACATTAATGAGGTTTTTTTAAATCAAGTCTCGCAAATTAGTAACAGCTCACAAGACGCAATTCGCGCTTAAGTAAATATATGAAAGACCAAAATACCCATATTAATTAACGAATCATTAATAGTGCTAGTCTGTTAGAAATTCTCGCAGTTTTTGATTTAATTAACTTCTTCCTATATATAAACACCGTATATATACTTAAAGAGACGTTTACTAATTATACTAAAACATACACATTAATTTGTTTGTGTTATATAGTTACGTAAGTACATATTCAATGGAGATAAGTCGGTCGTAGCTACCCTCTATCTATACTACTATATAAACAATTTAACATTCTCTCTCCTCTTAAGTTTTAAGACTTCTTAAAATTCAATCAATATAAAATCTTGACCTTTCATTTAATCTAAATTAATCTTATCCACTCAATCTTTAACTATTTTATTCTCTCCTATTTTACTTAACTTTTTATTCAAAATATATTCTCTCATACTAACACAATTATCCACCCACATCAACATAATTTTTAAAATCTTATTAACTCCTCTTTATTTCATCAATATAAATATTTTTTCTTATTTTATTATCTTTTAGAATTTATTTTTAAAATTAATAAAATAGTTAAATGTAAATAAAAGAAAATTTGAAAAAAAACGGACTTATTGCTGTAGAAAACTTTTTAGTGACATTGAATCGTGCGAATAACATATCATTACATTTTTGAAAGCGACATATTGTAAACCAAAAACTATTTGCCGCCGCAGCATTACGCGGGTATGATGCTATTATATATATATATATATATCCACAGACGAAAATTGTTCAAGAAATATTATAACATAAAATTAATTAATGTTTTATAATTAATAGCGTGATATAATTTTGTAGGTGCGGTTACTTTGATAAATCCATCCATTGGTATCGATCTAGAACGTCTCTCCGGCCCCATGCATGCACCAATGCAATGCATGTATTTTTAAAAAGTTATTCCGAAAGAACAAAAAAAAGTTGTTCAAATATCTCCAATCAAAATTTTGGCACCATTTTAATGACTTGAGATTACGTGCTTTATTTCAATTGTCATCTCTTTGTGCATATATAAATTTTTATTTAATTTCTCTGAAAAGAAAACACACACATACATATATATATATATATATATATATATATATATAGTAGAGATCAAGTAAAAAGAAAATTAAAGTAAAAAGGGTAAAATAGATGATTATTTGATCATTTTTCGGTATATATATCAACTGATAATCATTAGTTCATCATCTTTATTGATTAAAACTAGTTCTTCATTAATTTCTTTTTGATAAATCCAACATATTCATCACTTTTTAGATGAAAGCATTTTGTTCATCAACAAATTATTCCAAAATTTTGTTTTCAAAATTTGTATTTGAAATCAAAAAGAAATTGATGAAGAACTAGTTTTAATCAATAAAGATGATGAACTAACGATTATCAGTTGATATATATACCGAAAAATGATCAAATAATAATTTCTTTTACCCTTTTTACTTTAATTTTCTTTTTATTTGATCTCATCTCTCTCTCTCTCTCTATATATATATATATATATATATGAACTTATAAAAAATAATTAAATATCTCCCATAGTTTTAAAAAATTGCTACTATATATAGGGGATGGTTTATTTTAGAACTGTTTTTATTGTCAGTATCGTGAGAACTAATATTGGTACTTGATTAAAATAAATCAATGGTTAATAAAAATGATGACTCATTAATGATGTATTAATAAGGGTATTTCAAGAACATCAATGCTCGATCTTTAATGACAAAACACTTAGACGTAATTTACGGTTGAAAATTATATAAAAGACAAAAATATTTCTATTAATGAGCATTAAGGACAGTTACAAATGATAGTAGCGGTATTCGCAATAAAAACGGTTCTCAAATAATCATTTCAATATATATATATATAGGGAAAAGTTTAAATGAGAACTGTTTTTCGTACAAGAACCGCGATAAACAATCTTAGCCGTCTAATTCTCCCTCCTTTAATTGGATTGCCACTCAATCCCCCACGCTATTCAATCCATGAATTTCATTATCCAAAATGAACGACTAAGATTAGTTCTCGCAGTTCTCGTACAAAAAACAGTTCTCGTTTGAACCCTCATATATATATGTATATATATACACACGTGTTTGAAATGTATATATAAGACAGTAGATAATTTCTTTCTTAAATCTCTTTTTCGAATATTTTTTATGACTTTATATTATTGATTAGGCTATGTGCAATACTATACACATAACCTTCCCTTTGTCTTCTCCTTCTTGCTATGTTAGCATTAGATTACTCTCCTTTATATTTTCTACCAACCATATTATACTCTTCAAAACATTTTCTCCACTTTATTTTATTTAATTTAAAGTAAAGAGAGAACGAGGGGAAATAAAGAGAAAGAAAGCAAAAGGAAAGAGAAAGGGTGGGGTGAGGGATTTCTCGGGTCAGGATACGGGATGCCTTCTAAAAAAGGACAGGAACAAGTGGCATTTGAATGAGTGTTTTAAGTCTTAAATATATAACTTAAGAGAAAATATTGTAAAAATTAAATTAGAAATATATATAAATATATAAGAATTTTCAATGTAGTACATACAAAAATTGAAGTGTGACATGGTGCATGTAAGGAATTCATGGTGGACAATCTAATTGAAGGAGGGGGAATTGGACGGCTAAGATTAGTTCTCACGATTCTCGCAATAAAAACGGTTCTCAAATAAACTTTTGCCTATAAAAGAATAAAAAAGTAAATCAAGAAGTTCAAATCACTTTTTTTTTTCTTTTGATTAAAGAAAATGAAATTAAATATTACGTACGTGCTTTATTTGTTAGAATTCGGAAAGCAGGAACACGTTGTTTTAAAGTTTGAACCGACAATAAAAGTTCACCCCTTGTTTGGTTTCTACTTCTATATAAACCTACGCTTTGCATGCAAACACTCACCACAACCATAATAATTTTGCTTCATTAAGATGACAACCTTTCCACTTTTAGCAACCCTAGTTTCATGTATTTTCCTTCTCGACGTCTCTCCACTGGTGTACGGCTACACAAAATCTGAGATTGGTTCGTGGTGTGCCCAAACACCTCACCCGGAATCTTGCGAGTATTTCTTGACCACTCATCAAGGTTCCGGCCCTGTGAAACAAAAACCTGATTTCATCAAGGCCTTAGTGAAGGTGACTTTAGAGCGAGCACAACACGCCGAGTCAAACACACGTGGTCTTGGCTCAAAATGCCGTAACAATTTTGAAAAAGCTGCATGGGAAGACTGCATTGAGCTTTACGAAAATACTGTTCAAAGGATCAACATGACTATTGATCCTCGAAAGCCATGTAGCCCGTATGAGATGCAAACCTGGCTTAGCACGGCTCTCACAAATCTAGAGACGTGTAGAGCTGGGTTTCAGGAGTTCGGTGTTGGTGGCAACATGTTGCCACTCATGAGCAATAATCTTACCTCTTTAATCAGCAACACATTGGCAATGAATAAGGGGGGTTCTCCAACGAACACCGAGTCAAGTTACAGAAAAGGGTTCCCGACTTGGGTGAAGCCCGGTGATCGCAAGCTATTACAATCTTCAAACCCTACTTCTCAGGCTAATGTGGTGGTGGCTCAAGATGGTTCCGGCAACTATAAGACGATTGGAGAAGCCATAGCCGCCGCAGGAAAAAGGTCTAGCGGTGGTAGGTATGTTATATATGTGAAGGCAGGTACATACAAGGAGAATATCGAAATAGGTACAAAATTGACCAACATAATGCTCGTCGGAGATGGTATCGGAAAAACCATCATAACCGGTAGCAAAAGTGTCGGAGGAGGTGCTACTACTTTTAAATCAGCTACCGTCGGTAAGCTTTAAACCTGTTAGCAGATATTATTTATTATAAATAATTTAAAATTAATTAGTTATTAAACTAGTTCTTTCTATATATACGTCAAGTTGACTTTCATCATGCATATAGGCTATTCAAAAGTTTAGTTACCGCAGCGAAAACGATTGACACAATAACATATTATTGCTATAACCAATTAAAAAAAAGTCAAATTTTATATATATCAATATATCGAATATCCATAATTATGATTTCTTTTCTTTTTTATAAAATCAGCTGTCGTGGGAGACGGATTTATATGCCGTGGCATCACTGTGAGAAACACCGCCGGACCACAGAACCACCAGGCTGTGGCGCTCCGAAGCGGTTCTGATCTCTCGGTGTTCTACCAATGCAGCTTTGAAGGCTACCAAGATACACTCTACGTCCACTCCGATCGACAGTTTTACAAAGAATGTGACATATACGGGACAGTTGATTTTATGTTCGGCAACGCAGCAGCAGTGTTTCAAAACTGCAACATTTACGCCCGTAACCCACCTAACAAGACCAATACAATAACTGCACAGGGCCGGACCGACCCGAACCAGAACACGGGTATCTCAATCCAGAACTGTCGGGTTATGGCGGCCTCGGACCTAAAAGGAGCCACCGGGTCAGTTAAGACGTATCTGGGTAGGCCATGGAAACAATATTCGCGGACTGTTTTTCTCAAGACATATCTTGACGGGATAGTGGATCCGGCGGGTTGGATGCCTTGGAGCGGTAATTTTGCACTTGATACATTGTACTATGGGGAATACATGAACACGGGCCCGGGTTCATCGACCGCAAAGCGGGTTAATTGGAAGGGCTACCGTGTGATCACTAGTGCCACGGAGGCCGCAAAGTTCACGGTCGGGAACTTCATCGCCGGTGGTTCGTGGTTGCCGGCGACCAACGTACCTTTCACTAATGGTCTTTGATTCACTCAATTGAATTGATTATTATTAGTTACATGCATGATTTAAGCTCAAAAATATAATAAGTGGTTGGTGCTTCAAAAGTCCAACGTTATAGTATACGGATTATATTAATTAATGTATACTTTGTAGTTTGTATTATATATTCTTTTGTAAAAGAGTTTTAATTAAAAGTCATTCTATACGGATATATTTACTAGAAAAAGTTATAATGTCGTATATTATAATTAATAAATGTAATGCTGAAAAAAGACATATATATACATACATTACCGATGAACATGTTAACTATAAGTATCTATCAAAGAGCTTTGGTTTAGCGATATCGAAGTTTAGAAAAAGATGCTCTCAAATCTTAAGGTTGTGGGTTTAAATCCGAGTAATAAACATATAATGTAGAAGTAGGTAAGTAAGTGTATTTGGCTGTTAGAAAAAACTATTAGCATCTATGCTAATTAAACATTGTTAATTTGCTTCAGTTAATTTACTGTTACTATATTTGACGAACTACATAAAGTTATCATATTAATTTTTTTACAAATAAGATCAAGTTTTTTAAAGAGATTTTAAAATATTATAAATTTATAAAATTGAGAATTTTTTTTAAATATGATATTTTATAAAGTGAATTATAGACTAAGTTTATTGTAAAAAATCAAATTATAAAAGGTTGATAGATTTTATAAAATATGTGTATAAACATAAAAATTATAACTCATTGTATACAATAAGATTGTAGAGTAAGTTTATTGTAAAAAGTATTATATTATGTCTTTATCCATAGAGCTGTTTTTCAAAGCTACAGAAAACATTGTTTATTTATATTTTATACTATTAAACAATATTATCTTATATTAAAAACTAAGGTGGGAAGCTAGCTAGCTAGGTATCATCATATAATAAAGTGTTTTATGATAACTAACGTAGGTTTGAAAGAATTTTAATTGCTAACGAATTAAAATTACATAACAATATTAATGTTACATATATATATGATCATGACTTGGTGGATTATTGGATCCTAACCACCACCCCCACCATCTTTACCCTACCTATCATAAATCCATTACGTAATTATAGACTTGTTTATCGGTTCCATTTTTATTTTTATTTTTATTTTTATTTAAGGTCTAAAATTCAAAGTCGTCAAACTAAACTAAAAACAACTATCGGATATTACAAAATGACACCTTTGACTCGGGCCTTGCAAACTTGTGGCTCAACAAAAATGTCTCGGTCCAATACATATAATGATAGGCAAAAGTTCAAACAAGAACTATTTTTCGTACGAGAATCGCGAGAACCAATCTTAGCCATGAATTCCTTACATACACTCTGCCACACGCAATCCCCCCACGCTCTTCATCCATGAATTCCATTATCCAAATAAACAGTCAAGATTGATTCTCGTACGAAAAACAGTTTTCATGTGAACCCTCCTTATATTATTGTCTAACCTTTAAAAAAATATCTGTTAAAAAATGAAAGGTTGTAAAAGTAACCGCAGGTCCACGTTTCCTCCAATTCCCTATTATTATTAATTTACGTAGCATATTAAAACAGATGACATTACAAGAATATCACAAATGTGATTGACTATACAACTTTTCTATATATAGACATGACATGAGAAACATGATTCAAACTCAAACGTAAAATTAATAAACGGGTTATAGTTGGCACTAAAACTCCATTCTCGAGTTGTTTTTTTGGAAAGAAAGGGGAGGAAGAAATTAACTAAACAGATAAGTTGATGTGTTATTGAGTTTTTTTAAAGAAGAAATGGAAAGATGGGTTATTTGACTCAAAATATTTCCTTTAAAACGTGAGATGGTAAAGAAGGAAATGACTCCCTTTTCATTTTCTATTATTTTCTTCTAACTCAAAACCATAAGTCAATCATTCCCATTTTTTTCTTTTCTTTCCCTTCCCTTCCATTCACTTTTCGTCTTTAAAAAACTCGAAAACAAAGTGTAAACGTCTTGACTTGATACAACTAAGTGACTAACCTTCTATTATAAGAGGCGTGTTCTAGTTAACCTGTTTAGAATTTGCCAACACATTAAAAAATATAGTTATAAGTTTCATATTTTATTTTTCAAAAAATCCAAACTATTTTATATTATGTCTTAATAGTTATCATAATATATCTTCCACGTATTTTATCGGTGGGTATGCTTATAACCTAAATATTTACTTGTAGTTTCAAAATATTCAAAACTCACCTCCTAATATATACATATATATATACCGTGTACCTTTTGCTTTTAGTTTGAATCGTAAATAGGGTGGCATGACTAACTCGTTTAAACACTTGTCTAGGTTAAAGTAGACGTTTTTAAATGATTAGTTAAACGGGTTGGGTTAAAGTTAAGATATATGAACTTGTCAACACGTGAACCCAAATTCATCATCCTAAACGACGTGAATTGTCACCCGTGAACAAATACACTTCAAACATACAAATAACTAAGACATTGTAGATGGTTCTTACATAGCGGTTTAAAGTGTTTTAGAGTTTTGAAAAGTTGAAAGAAGATACTTTAAGATTTATTTAAGACCCTAAACCTCTGATCCAACTTAGAATTGTAAATGGGGTAGATCGGATCGACTATTTTAAAATCCGACCTACCTCCTAAACTCATTTAATTTCATTTGGATCAGATCTTAAGACCAATTTAATTGGATTTGTATCAAATCTATTAGCAATGGATCTTGGCCGACCCATTTGATATTATATATATATATATATATATATATATACATACTAGCATCATATCCGCGCAATGCTGCGGCGGCAAATAGTTTTTAGTTTACAATATATCGCTTTCAAGAATATAATGATATGTTATTCGTGCGATTCAATGTCACGAAAAAGTTTTCTACAGTTACATGTCCGTTTTTTTTTCAAATTTTCTTTTATTTACATCTAACTATTTTATTAATATTAAAAATTAATTCTAAAATACAATAAAATAAGAAAAAAGATTTATATTGATGAAATAAAGAGAAGAGTTAATAAGATTTTAAAAATTATGTTGAATTGGGTGGATAATTGTGTTAGTATGAGATAATATATTTTGAATAAAAAGTTAAATTAAATTATGAGAGAATAAAATAGTTAAAGATTGAATGGATGAGATTAATTTAGACTAAATGAAGGGTCAAAATTTTATATTGATTGAATTTTAAGAAGTCTTAAAATTTAAGAGGAGAGAGAATGTTAAATTGTTTATATAGTAGTATAGAAACTAGCATTGTATTCGCGTAATGCAGCGGTTACGAATATTTTTTCTTAATAATTTGTTTGTTTTTAAAACATAAGTGGTGTGTTTCTTTTCTAAATTAAATAGGTAAATAAAATTTCATATAGATGGTAAAATCTAATAAGAATGTTAGCATTATAACTCTATTCTATTTTAATTATATTACCTATTTAAAAAATCCAATAATTTTTATAAATTTAGGTTATATGTTATTTAGATTTAATACTTCTAATTATACGCAATTTTTAATAGTTAAGTTAAACTATTTATTATATGATATAATATTTAATATGAAAAAAATAATTATTAAAATTTTAGTTATTAAGTTAATTTGTATTGATTTGATTTTTTAAATAATTTTTATTTTGAAAGGTTTAGTTATTAAAATGGTATATAAGATTGTTATTAACTCCACCAAATAATTGTTTTATTTAATAGTTTCCATTTAGTTTAATATTAAGAGTAAATTGGTAATTTTAATTTACTTAAAATTAAGAGATACAAAATAACTAAATGTTTTATATAATAGTATAGATAAAGAAGTTTATTTGAGAATCATTTTTATGACGAGTACTGTGAGTATTATTTATAACCACCATTAATGATGCTAATTAATAACGGTATTTTATTCATTTATATATTAACTCAACCGTAAATTGCGTTCGAATGTATAAGTCGCTATTAGATTAACTTAATTTTTTCAAAATAGCCCTTGAACATTAATGAGGCATTAGCAGTATAACTATTGATCTAATTTAATCAATGATCGAGATTGGTTATCGTGGTACTCGCAATAAGAACGTTAATCAAAAATCAAACAATATAACTATTGAGGAGTGTTCATTTGAAAATTATTCTTAGTGTGAGACGCAATTTTCAACTCACTAATAGAAATATTTTAAAAAAATCAAGCTACCACCATTATCGTTGCCACCCCTACCACCGCCGCAGCTACCACGTACCCACCACCACATGCAGCACAATAGCCATCATGTTGTAGCTGTTGATTTGTAAAGTCTTTTCTCCTTTTAATTAGTATTTTTGCTGCCTTTTTTAACTAAACTTTTCACTGTTTTGGGAATTACACGCATTATATTAACGAAGATATTTAAGTGTAAATTAGATGAAATTTAAATTACTCCTTTAATTAAGCGTCACCGACGTTGAACAATAAAACAATGTTTTTTAAGGCGTAAAACAATATATGTTATAATTAGTTACAGTAAATTAAAGCTTCAAGGAATTGATCGAACTTGTCTCAATAAATTAAAAAAAAAAAGAATTTGTTAGTTACGGCCGGTCAACATTGCCGTCAGATATGATAAATCTCATAGCGAACAATATAATTTGTTATCTTTGTCGATGTGAAGATCTAACTCTATGTTTTTATTATAACTACTATGTACTACATTTGCTAGCGCCTTTCTAGATTATTAATAGAATTAATAAATTTTTAGATTTCTAATCGATCAGGGGTGGATGATCATATCGAAGCTTCTTAGCTAGATATTCTATTCGGCTGTTCAAAGAGTTGCCTGCATGCCTCAATAAATTGAAATCTTTTAATTAGCTAATCAACTATGAAAGATTCTCAACGTTTTTCCAGACAACAAAAGTTTAGGAAAAGGTCAGGAAAAAGACAGCAAGTTGCAAGAATTATATAAATTTAAACCCAATTATATATAACACGCAAAAGTTTAGAAAAAAAATATTATAAGGTGGCGGTCGTAATGGTGACAGTCACGTTGTTGGAGGGTGGTAAGTGGCAGCTGCTGTGAGCAGTGGCAGCAAGCCGTCGCGTGTTACAACGTCACGTTTTTATAATAATATTTTATAAAAAATGTTCGTAAATAAAATAACTTCATTGCAATTAAAAATCCAACTTATAAATAGTAGCTGAAAAATGAGCTAGAAATCTTTACAAACAAATAATATTTAAAATATTTGATTTAAAAATCGGGGAACACCTGGCGTTAAATAATTTTTAACAATTTGTTTGTAAAACACGATTTCATCCACTGAATCAACATCCATAAATCTCCCGGTATCTGAAAAATGTTTTAAGTATCTAATGAGCTGTAAAACTCAGTGAACAATTCAAAATAAGTAATTAAAAAGAATATTCACGATCTGGTTAAACTTTATTGCATTTGTATAGTAATTGTTTTAGTATCTATATCCGTTCAATAACAATATTTGTAATCATGTGTATTCAATGATTGTTATTGTATTATAATTGTATTCATAATTCAATTATTGTAACGATAATTGTTTTCCCGCGTTGCATCTGTAACTGTATCACAACTACTGTAATCGTAGTTGTATTCACATGTAACGAACGGAAATTCGAAACAATTATCGTAATGTTATTTACCGAGAAATAAATAATATTTATTGAGTTTATTTATTTTGATAATAAATAAGGATATTGTTATTATTTAATAAAATGATTGAAAGTTGGAGAAAAACAAAAGAAACTATGAAATCCTCCATATGTCGCGACGTGACGCGTTGAAGGTCGCGGCGCGACGCGTTGTCGGATGCATGCGTTAGCCGGTTGCGTGTGTCAGACTGTTGTGTGTGTCAGAACCTTGCGTGTGACAGACTTGGCGTGTACGGGGAGTCGCTACGCGACGCGACGCGTTCTCAGCAGCTCTATAAATATAAGTTATTTGGCTGCCATTTGCACACACCAACTTCAAGAGTCGTTACTCTGCTAAATTTATGAGTTTTCCCGAGATCCTTGAGCCTACGTTAGTGTCGGGTTTCGTTTGTAATCGTATCTTTAGTTACGGGAGTTCGGAAACACCATCGAGGGCGTAGTTTTGACCAAGGCTTCGCGTGGGCGAACACGAGAGGTATATTTCTATCATATTACGCTTCTAGTTCGATTCTTAAGATATACGAGCTGCATGCATGTCGTGTGTGTGCGTTTTACGAAGTTTATTAGCGTGTGACGCGTTAATCTTTGGTCGGGAGTTGTTATTTTGCATGTCTAAGTATTCTAAGCTAGTTTAGACTTCTCTAGAATCTTTGGATCGTGTTTTTAACGTAGTAACCTTCAATAGGTTATTTGTGGCGTTTGAGTTCGCGTTCTTGACGATCCGTGAGCGTTATTTGTCTTTTCAAGCTCGTGTGTTTCGTTATCTGGATTAAGGTGAGTTCAATATTTCTCAAAATCGAGTACTAGACAAAAATGATATATTTTCAAAAGTAATGATTTACTATAAATTGAGTTCGCGTTCTTGACGTACCCGCGCAATGCTGCGACGGCAAATAATTTATATTTTACATCATGTTGCTTTAAAAAATGTAATAATATGTTATTTACACCATTAAATGTCACGAAAAAGTATCTTACAATGGCAGTTTTTTATTTGCATAAACTATTTTATTAATTTTAAAAATAAATTCTAAAAGACATTAAAATAAGAAAAAGATTAATGTTTATGAAATAAGGAGGGAAAAGTTAATAAGATTTTAAAAATTATGTTGATGTGGGTGGATAATTATGTTTGTATGAGAGGGTGTTTTAGTGTTAGAGAGATATTTTAAATAGATAAAAAGTTAAAGTAAATTATGAGAGAGAATGAAAGGTTAAAAAGAGGTATTTTAAAAGTTAAAGTAAATTAGGAAAGAGAATGAAATAGTTAAGAATGAGTATTTTAGTACATTCAAGTTACTTAAAATTAAGAGTTTTTAAGGTTGTAAATGTATTATAAATTAAGGAGTAAGATATATAAAACAACAGAACATACGCACATACTAATCCACTCCTAAATCTACACTGTTTGTTCATAGCGGGACTTGAACCCGTAACATAGGCCATTGAAACACCTTCCAAAACCTTGATATATATATATATATATATATATATATATATATATATATATATATATATATATATATATATCTCAAACTTCACTAGAAAATTAATTAATAAGGTCTCTAATTAACATTTATGGATATGATTATGGGGAGAACGTACGACGAGATTAGGCAACTATATAATATATAATCACAACTATTAATAAGTCGCGCCTTCATCTCATCTAATCTCATCTCATTAATTAATAATATAGCTCGACTTCCAAAAGAGTAATTAGGCAAGCAAAAGGCCGGGTGCTTTAATTAATAACTTGGGCTTAATTACAGAATGTAAACCCAACACAACGTACCATTTATAAGCCCAACTCAAGTCCAATATATAAATAAATAAATAAAACAAATTAATTAAATTTAATAAACGGACGGTATATTTCATATTTGATGTGAAAAAAATAAATGTATAATGATGATTCATTTAGAGTAACCATACATGATCCAGTCCAGTCGGGTATGCATAAGATAAAAGGTAGTCGGTCATTCATTCCTCTACCCACTAATCAAGAGACGTAGTGTTTCTCGATCAAAAAGCATTCGGGAAAACTCATAGAAATCAACATCAGTGTCTATAATAATTCAAAATTTCATTTTCACGAGGATTAATATATAATCGAATAAATCTTGAATAGGTTGTTAAGCTGCCGACAATACAACGTTATCAAGAAACTTGAACCATATGAATAAAAAGCTCTAGCTACTTTATTTCTTTGTTTCTTTCTTTCTTTCTTTCTGGATCTATCAAATCATGTTGGGTTATTCATAGTACACTAGCTTGCCCAATGTTGTTAATTTGCTTATGTACGTCTTTCTAGAATCTCAAACTCTTATAGAGATCGATCGAGAGGTCTTCTTTTCAATTTAATTTATATATATATAGGAGGGTGCAAACGAGAACTGTTTTTTGTACGAGAATTGCGAGAACCAATCTTGGCCGTTCATTTTAGATATATAATGGAATTCTTGGATGAAGAACGTCGGAGGATTAAGTGTGGCATGGTGCATGTAAGGAATTTATGCGTGGGCAATACAATTGAGGGAGGTGGAATTGGACGGCTAATCGCGGTTCTCGTATGAAAAACAGTTCTCGTTTGTTGGTGTATATATATATATATATATGTTGGTTGCATCCAATGTAATTACAACTAGCATTGCACTATCTATTAAATTGAAAGGCTCTTCCTCTCAAACAAACTAATTACATCCAATGAAAGCCACATGCATTTTTATACCTACTAAACATATAATTTTAAAAAATAAGCTCATTAATTTACTAATTAAACAATTAACTTCTAAGTCTATCCATTAGTCCAAAATAGAATATGAATAAGCCTATTACATTCTCAACAAGGCACGACATTGACAATACATAAACAAACGCCCTCACGATTGTATTTGTTGGTGTATTTGCCGACTTATCTTTGAGGTCCTCTCTTAGTGTCTATATATATATAGAGAGAGAGAGAGCATCTTCTCTTGATGCTTTTAAATAATTGTCTGTAAATGTCAAAATCATATTTTTCACTTTGATATTCATGTTAATAAACATTATATGAAGTTAAAATTACTTGACATGTTTTTATCAAGTGACTGAAACTATCAAGCATGCCGATGTTTTAGAATATTTGAAAAAGCTGGTTATTGAAGTCCTTCTTACATTTTACAATGTCACATGAAAGATGTTATAGATTGATAGTAATAACTATTATAAATCATGTATTAGAAAAATGGGAGTATGAAAATTTTATCAATACTTTTGGTTCAAATAATATAAATATATAAGGAGAACCTCAACGTTAATTTAACTATTTTACTAACGTCCTTTTCTGTTGTGGATTAGTATAATAATCATCGTAGATTAATAAATGCTTATAAATATAAAAAAAATGTGACAAATTAACCAAATTAAGTTTGTGATATATATGGATGAATCTTAATTAATTATGAAATTACCACAACCCGGCCCTGTACGCACGTGATCCAATCCATGACATGTATTTGTCAACTCTAATTATGATAATCTTCAACATAACGTTACATGCATGGGCCCCTGTTTACTTACTTACAAACACAACGTACGTCTAACCTAATCATTTTACCAACAATTAATTAATTCTCATCCCCATAAATAGACGTTTAAATTAATACCTAGACTAGCTACCTTTTTATTTATTCTTTGCGTTATATATAATATATATATATATATAGATATAATACGAGAAACATAAAAATTATTATATACCAATCAATTATTATTATGTCTTTTTTATTTATTTTAAATTAGAAAGAACATATAACTAAAATATATAAATGTACGCTGCTTGTCATGAAAAACTAAACACATAAAATCCCGTGCGCAACATATATATTCAAAATATATATTCTTTTTGATGATACATTTGCGTTAATACTTGTATTAATTCTTGCTCTTTTTCTTTTGCAGCTCCAAGAAAATTATATGTGATTCTGCTCAATATATCTAAGGTTGTAATTAGTCTATATATATCGCCAGTGCTTTTCCTATTTTTATTTATATATTTTATAATTAGTCATTTAGTCTTAGATTTAAATAATCTATTATATAACTATAAAAATAATATATCTAAGGTTTATAATTAGTCTAAGGTTTAAATAATCTATCATATGAATTTGGGTCAATGGTTATTAAACATTTATCTTCTGATTTTAATTCACCTATAATATATGCTGTGATATTGTGTGACTTTTATTTTTTTATTTTATGAGAATCAAGTATTTGATGAAATGTCTCGATAAGTCTAGAAAATGATTTTATTGAACAAGTTTGGTACAATATCATATTAGCTAAATTGAATAATTTTAAGTTAAAAAAATATATATAAGTATGTTATTAAATTTTTGTTATTGATTTTAGAAAGAAATCATGCATGTCTTTCGAACCAAATGCAACGACCGTCTTATAAATCAAAGGAAAAAAGGGGAAGAAACATGAAAAATAAATAATCATACTTTGAATTTACAATAAACATAGTTGTAACAAACAAGAAATGTTAATTCATGTGCTTGCAATTGATTGTTTTTATTATTTATATTTGCACATATGCACATGTATGTGCTTATATGTACGAGATGCACCGTGCATAGTACATATATACACCAAAACGCACTTATACAGTATGAACAGTTGATGCACATATACATCTATTCTTGAAAATAATCGAGTGTTATATGCACATGTGCAAACATCTCATGTTGTACTAGAAAAAAAACCCGGCAAAAATGATTTTTTTTCTTTGAAAAAATATAGCAACTTAGATGTCATATTAAATAATATATTTTTCTTGTTAATTTAGTATAATTTTTGTATTTTAATACCTTTGCGTTTGATAGATATTTTAGTTTTAAGAAAGTGGGGGTAAGTGGCCCCCCCTTATTTAGGCAATTTACCTAAAATACCAAAATGTAAATGACGGTTGTGTTTTTAATTAATTACATGTTTGTCACAAGTAATATTAACCTTTAATTAATTATGATCAATGACCACAAATTGTTCTCACAATAAAACTGGTTCTCAAATGAACTCTCCCCTATATATATATATATATATATATATATATAAGAGAAGGTTCAAACGAGAATTGTTTTCGCGCGAGAACCAATCTTAGCTCTTGATTAAAATTTTTTGACGGCTCATTATTAGCTCACTAATGACGCATTAATGATGGTTATTTCCGTAAAATCAAGCCTCACAAATTAATGACGGCTCACTTGGACGCAATTCACGCTTGGGTAAATATATAAATTACCAAAATACCCCTATTAATGAGTCGTTAAGGCGTTAAAAACAGTTCTCGCAGTTCTGTATGAAAAACAGTTTTCATTTTAACTTTTGTCTATATATATAGTGAAAAGTCATTTGAGAATCGTTTTTATTGCGAGAACCAATCTTATTGTTGATTTTTTCATAGTGGTGATAGTGGAGTCTGATCAGCCTCAAATCGGCCGTCGTTGCCGTATTTATTGTTGATTTTTCTTTTAAGTCTGGTAACGACGACCGACAAGAGGCGATCAAACTCCACCATCACCACTAGGAATAAATTCTGTTTAGCACATCAAGGTTTGGCGGTGATCAAACAGTGTAAGTAATCGGAAAATTCACATCCATACTTTAACATGTGAGTAACACAAAATAGATTACCTATTTAAATAATAAAAAAGAAAATTACCTACATCAACATTTTAAAAAGAGTAAAATGATATTCAATATCCTTAAATAAATAACTTATAAGAGATAAATTTTCAATCATACCTATGGTTATATCGAAGAAAAACCTTTGCATATTTTTACGGAGAAAACGGAAATGTCTCTATAAAAACTGTAATTAAGTGATACAATCGTCTAACTTCTTTTTCAACGTATTAAAATGTATATAAATATCTTTTTCATAAACTTATAGTCGGTTGTTGGCTATATAAATCTTCTTTAACGAATTATATAAAAATAATAATTTTGCATAAACAAGTCGAATATCACTATTCTTACAAAATGTAATTTTCGTATGGGTGATGACTTATAAGGATGCAATTATCCATCTTTTATTTAGAAAAACCTACATTTTCTTACATTAAGGAAAAAGATGTTTACAGATAGCAGCATCCATGATGGGTGTTGTGACACTAATATTTAAATAGGTTTAGTATCCAAAAATATATTAAAGTTGTCACTTTTTGCTATTATATATACTAAACTTTCAAAACTACCATTTAGTTTTGAAAGTCTCAAAAACTACCGTTTAATGTATGGTAGTTTTTGAGACTTCGATACACTAAATGGTAGTTTTAAAAGTTAGGTATATACCAGAGCAAAAATACAACTTCGATACACTTTTGAATACTAAACTCTATTTAAATATCTGGGTTTAAAAATGACTAACATATCATCCACTTAAAATGATTGTGAGTGTGACTTCACATATCATAGGTGCTGATACAATCAAATATCTTAACGCATTTAAATTATATATAATTTGTTAGTTTTCATGATAATTTAAGGAGAGAAAAAAAAGACTACATGCTTAAACTTTAGAGAGGCCAGAGTGGGCGACAAAATGCTGCATTGTGGCATTTTTGGCATCGTGAGACAATCACGCCGTGGAGGATTCCAAACATGGTGGGTATTGGGTAGCTGTAAGAGAGGGGGTGGGAGTGTGGTGTTAGCTTCTTTCCCACCCTCTCTATCTCTCTCACCTTTTTCTTTGTTTTTCATTTATTTAAATTTTTATTGGTAGCGGGTCTCAAAGTTTAGTGTGCTGGGAGTGACCACCACAAGGTTGGGTGGTGGGCGAAAAAATCTGATGTGATGGTATAGTGGTTGTGGTAAAATATGATGACTTATATCAATCTTACCGGTCCTCACGTGGTTGTCGTAGTTGTAAGAAAATGGGAATATACAAGTGAGGTCCTGTTGGTTCTATGTGCACAAGACACAAATTAATACGATATTACTGATAATAAATAAACACATAGGGTCACACATTTACAATCAATGAACACCAATTACATATTTGAATATGATTTAAATATGTTTCCAACTCATTATATATAAGTCTATATGCATTGTTGTATATTATTATTTATGTGAAATAATAATATTACTCTTATATATTGATATAAGATGATGCATATCAAATACATAAATATAAACATATGATTTTATATATGTATGTATATATATATATGTATAAATATATATTTGTTACAAGTAACAATTATATAAATGTATGTATATCTTTGTTACTAGTAAAGAGTTACTAGTAACAATCAAGTATGTATATATAAAATATATGTAGATGTATTTTATACAATGTATGGCAAGTGTAGCATTATATTTTATATACTTGAAATATATAAAACTAAGAATGCTCACAATAATCAAAAGGGGGCCATGTTGACTTTCTTGCATGAAGCCTTACCATGCATGGAAGAACAAGTGAAGGAACAAGGCAAAGAGGGGACCCCCTCCCTCTTGAAATCAGCCAAGAATAGGCCAAGAGGGGCCTCCCTCTTGTGGCTTTGCTTCTTGATTGATATATGCATGCATTGTCTCTTTGTGTTACTACAACACACCACCACCCTTTTACTTGTTGTTTTCAAGTGTTGTTGCAAGACTTACATCCATCACTACATCCTTGTATTGGTGTTTTTAAGTTGGAAAAGTGTGGTAACAAATACATACTCATCAATATACATAGTTGGTTCAAGAAGAAGAACAAAGGTTGTTGCTTGCTTTCTTAAATTTCAAGAGTTGGAGAAACTAGCATTTCAAGGTGTTGGATTCATTGGCTAGTAGATACCTTGGAGGAAGTCTTCTCTTGGCTTCTCATTGATCAACCACTACACCAATGGTTTTGTCACGCTACAAAGGTTGTAGTTCTAAACACCCTATAGTTGTTTTATTTCTTAAGGCTTGCATATGGATCATTGGTGAGGAATTTTAAAAAGTTTAAAATTGTTGTTCATGCTTCCATTGCTAAAATATATTTTGAAAAACCGAGCAAACCCCAACAGGTCCCACCCCAACCGTAAACATCACAATTCTTATAGTCTTGCTTTGGGTGAGTTGTCATTAACTTCTTGATGTTGGTAGTATGATTAATACGTCCATAGACATCACAATACAAAGTACGGAGAACCAACGATACTAAATCTCACTTCTTGTGTGGCATCCAAGACTCCTCGAAGCACATGAACTCGTAAAAGCGTGTCTTCGATCCATCTACATTGCTTGCTCTCTCTCTCTCTCTCTCTCTCTCTCTCTTTCTCTCTCTCTCAGACACACACATATTTTAATTTAAAAAATTGAAGAAACATAGATGGGTGGAACCGGTAGTTTTTGAGACTTTGATACACTAAATAGTAGTTTTGAAAGTTAGGTATATACAATAGAAAAAAGTGACAACTTCGATACTTTTGGATACTAAACCCTATTTAAATATCTAGGTATAGAAATGACTAACATATCATCCACTTAAAATGATTGTGAGTGTGACTGCACATATCATAGGTGTTGATACAATCAAATATCTTAACGCGTTTAAATTATATATAATTCGTTAGTTTTCATGACAATTTAAGGAGAGAAAAAAAAGACTACATGCTTAAACTTTAGAGAGGCCAGAGTGGGCAGCAAAGGCTGCACTGTGGCATTTTTGGCATCGTGAGACCATCACCCCGTGGAGGATTCCAGACATGGTGGGTAATGAGCAGCTGTAAGAGAGGGGGTGAGACTGTGGTGTTAGCTTCTTTCCCACCCTCTCTGTCTCACTTTTTTTTTGTTTTTCATTTATTTAAATTTATATTGGTAGCGGGTCTCAAAAGTTTAGTGTGCTGGAAGTGACCACCACAAGGTTGGGTGGTGGGCAAAAAAATTTGATGTGATGGTATTCAAATTCTAATAATGTTCACACATAATATGCTTTTCTTGTACATATAATCGATTAATTTCATTGACTGTGTGATAAAACGAAGGCGTGTGTACGTTCTTCTTACTCGATCGGTTGACATTAAGGAAAAAAATAAAATCCATAAACACAACTTTTACTTATAAGAATCTTGGTGATAAATTAAAAACAAACTATATAAAACACCCCAATATTATTAATTGGATACGAAGAAAAATTATCATATATAGAATCCATATTTTAGCATTTAAATAAATAACAAAGTGAACTCGGACAAACTAATTAATTCTTCTAAACTAACAAACACAAACCCAAATACAAAAGTTAGTTCATTTTATTTGCTCATATCGTTTATTTATCGATAAAATTAAACATACGAACACGTACGAATACTTCTCGTGCATGTCGCCTTCTGCCAAGATACATAATAAATAGATATTTAGTTAAAATTCAATAATAAAATTAAAATAGTTTATATTCAAAGTTATTTATCGATTAGTATATAAGATATAATATAACATTAAATAGATATTTAGTTAAATTCAAAAATAAAATTAAATAGATATTTAGATACTTACCTTTCCTCCACTTCTTTCTGTCATTTCTTTTGATCCTAGCCCATTAAATTAACGAATGTTTGCAAACCCATATCCTATTACCAATTTACATGGCTGGTTTCCTCTTACACCCATATTATTACAAGGGTTATATTATATATCTTAATTAACATAGTTAACTCTTCATAATTTTTAACAATTATATTAGCAAGGGTTATAAATTTTACTGATGTGTTACATTATATATAATTTTATTTTAATTACCTAATGTTTTATAGAAGTTTTAATATTACAAGAAATTCAAATATAATATTAAGTGAAGGTAAATGATTCAAATATAATTTTAATCGTCTATTGAAATGTCGTAGTTTCGCTATGGCTTTAGAAACTTGATGTTTAATTGTGCATCACGTCATATCTCACGTTATTTAGAATCTTATTATTCGGTTTGATATATTTTCCAACTCAAACCGTTCAAATTGTTATCTCAAACCACGCCGTGCAAACAAATCAAAGTACTTGCAAACCTAAACCACTTTGATTGATTTGGACAGATTGACGGTTTAAAATATATATATTAAAAAAAACTAGGTAATGATGCAAGTACATTAATGTTTAAATTATTTTGTGTGTAAAGCCATTAATTGTAACTAACATTAAGTACGTACCAAAAAGTCATCAAAATTTGAGTAGCAACTAAAAAGTAGAAAAAGAAGTTGTTAACTTGATAAGAAAATTAGTGTATCCTTAATTTGTTGACGTGACTACGTGAGTTATAAAAAATCTCACTCCTACACATAAAATTAAATATAAGCATATATATATATAAGCATATATATATATATATATACACATATATATATATATGGTTGAATATGGATTAAATGGATGGTTTGGTTGGTGTTTCAAACCAAAGTAGCAAACCATATATAAATAGTACGATTTAATTTAGGGAAACATAGTAATCCAGTAAATCGATCGACTGAGTATTCATGCATGGTTAAGCCGATGAAAACAAACATTAACTTTGGTCATTTTATCCCTAATATATATAAATTCAAACTTCAATAATATATATATCCAATTAAGCAAAAATTATTAGAGAGTTTGATCATACCTAAAACAATTATAAATAAAGAACCTACCTACCTAGCTAATTAATAAAAATTAATTTGTACTAGCATTTGGTCAAAAATTAAATTGCTTCTTCAATTCTAATTATGAATAAGAAAAAGAAGAAAATAAAGATTTCATATCACACATGCATCGGTTTAATTAGCGTAAGAAGAATTAATTAAATATGGCATATATATATATATATATATATATATATATAAGGTAGGGTTCAAACGAGAACTATTTTTCGTACGAAAATTAAGAAAACCAATCTTGGTCATTCAAGTGGTAAGTCGAAATTATGGATGAAGAGCATGAGTAGATTGAGTGTGGCAAGGTGCATGTAAGGAATTCATGGGTGGACAATCCAATTGAAGGAGGGGAATTGGACGGCTAAGATTGGTTCTCGCAGTTCTCGTACGAAACTTTTCCATATATATATAGGGGAAGGTTCATTAAGAATCGTTTTTATTGCGAGAATCGCAAAAACCAATCTTAGCCGTTCATTTTGGATAATAAAATTCATGGATGAAGAGTGTGGGCGATTGAGTGTGGCAAGGTGCATGTAAGGAATTCATGGATGGACAATCTAATTGAAGGAGAGGGAATTGGACGGCTAAGATTGGTTCTCGCGGTTCTCGCAATAAAAACGGTTCTCAAATGAACTTTTCACTATATATATATATATACACACACACACACACTATCTATAAAGCATTTACACATTTTAAATCTCTTAATTTTTAAGTAAGTTAAAATTACTTTATTACCCCAATATCACAAAATATATTTGATAGTAAAGCTATAATTAGAGTAGAAATTAATTTGAAAACTATAATGCAATCAATATCTTAATATGGTTTGACTTCGAAAACAAAAAATTAAAAATACAATGGATTGTAAATCGACATACAAATTGAAAATTATTTAATGTCAACATAGTGTGTGAATATTATACCCCTACGTTATTAAAAACAGCATGTTATCGACTAGAAATTATTCGCCGCCATCGCATTACGCAGATGTCGTGCTAGTATATATATAATTGGAAAGGGGTTAATTAAGTTGACATTCGATTAACTAATTACATACATTTTTTAATTAGTCAATCAGTTCTTTATTTTCCGCTTTTGTACAGCTTTCATTTGATTTTGGCTAAGCTATCTAGTCGGTTGAGTTTAAGTCCATTGCTTCTTTTGAACGGGTTTACCGACAAGTTTCCGCTTCAACCTGCTGGTCCGGTCTGATTTTAATTTAAAATATCACAGAAGAAAAAATCTTAATCATCACCTAATTAAAGATAAATTTGCACGAAATTAACATACCAAACCGGCCAATCGACGAAGACTGGAGGGGGAGATTTGTTGTGCTACAGCCTCTTTGATAGACTCCAACTACCATAGCCACCATAGCTACAGTAACTCCTCCTTTTTTGAAGAACATGTCTATCGGTTAAAGAAAAATTTACCTTACCAAGTGAACTCATTTAATGATACGGTGGCTAGTTTGTGTATAAATAAATGTTCCATTTGTTGTTTAAAACACCAAATAAAAGTGAGAAACTCCTAGGTCCCGTTCGTTTCACGGAATTTGAAGAAATTATAACATCCTGAGATTAGGCCTAATAGAAACGTAGGCATTGGGGTATGTTACACGTGAATTATTATGTTATTACGTTTGATTTAATTGATAAATCATTAACTTAATTATTATTGGTTATATATGTATATGTATGTATGTATGCGGATTTGTGTGTGCATGTGTTTAGTTAATTAAATGATGACATCTCATGCTTGTAAATATATATACGTGGGTTAAGAGGTGGATACTTCATTTTGAAGTATTGCATGTGTGTGTAATTTGGGTGTAAAACCGAGAGCAACCAAGAAGAGCAAACAATCGGATTGTGTGGTGATTGTGAAATTGTGATTCACGCTAACAAGGTTTGTATATTTAATTGATTTGTTCTTGAAACCGTGATTCTTGTATCATGTTATGCTTTTGGAATTGGGAAGCATGCTACGGTTTTAATCTTGTTGGGTTTTGATATGAACATGCTCTATGAGTGTATCGGATTTGGTGTTCTTGGTGTTAATAGGTGTTCTAGATGCACGCTTGCATGTTTATATGTATTTTTATAAACTTGTATATGATTTGTGTGTTCTGAAAAGATGAATTATACAAGGTTTGAAGTGATCGGATTATGAGACTGGTGAAGATGGCGGATTTTGGTGATGATGGTGAAAACTGATACAATAAATCCAAAACAAGTGAAATCCGGAACTTAGAATCCGGAGTGTGGTAAATCCGATACTTAGAATCCGATACCTTTGAAATCCGATGGTTGAATACGATGGTGGATTTTTGTTATGAAATCCGATTGTGGATGTCAAGATAATGCAAGTGTGGAAATCCGACTCTAGTGGCGGATTCCGATGGATGAATCGGATTGTTAGAAATCTGATGAAGGGTTGCGGATTTGGTGAAATCCGATAGTAGTATCGGATTTCTCATGAAATCCGATAGTTTGGCTGTTGTTTGCATTGTTCAATGCTATGTGTTATATGTGCATTCATATGTGACTCTTACATGTTTATGTTTGATCCAATGGATATAAATATATAATTGGTATATATATTTATGAATTAGATACTGATTTCAGTTTGTTGTGTTCTCAGGAACAGACAAGGCTCAGTAATATAAGATCACTAAGTGGAAAAGCTGAAAGCTTGAGGTGAGTGGATGTTTGCTCACGGGTGATATTAGTTGTACTGGTTTGGTTGCAACTATTGTTGGATTAGATTGTATATCTGTTGGTTAATTAACTATGAATGTTAATTGTTGTATTCTGTGATATGTATACATGTTGGAAGGAAAGTCAGTTTACAACTGGGCTTATGGGCTGGGTTCATTTGCTATTGGCTAAGCAGTATCAGGACCTTGGGATGCATTTGTTGCTACCAGAGGATAATACTGTGTGAGCATAGCAAATGGACTATTGGTAAACCTTTGCTTTGGCCGACATTGGTTGTAGGTTCCTACAGAACCGCCGGTCTTCCCAGGGTGCTTATTTGTGGTTGTTGATATCATGCGGTTCAGGCTGATATATCTGTAGTGTGTTACTCCATTCACTTAGCTTTGTGCTAATCCCCCACCTCTCACTCTTTTACAGGTTTTGGTAAGTCAGCGGCTCGGCTGAGAATGGTTAGCTTGGGGAGTAATCACCTAGGACTCTGATAAAGTATTTGTGACAAGCCGTGTTTTGTAATACTGATATTTTTGTAAACAGTGGTTTGTAATTGGTGATAATTACTTTGGTGTTTATAAACGCTTCCGTAGAGTAACTAAAGTGAAAATTTTTGGGTTAAAAATATGGTGTTACAAGAATGGAATTGAATTCTTTAGGAATTCAATTCCTATAGGAATTAAATTCTTAAGGAATTATATTCATGTTCATGTTTGTTTCGCAGAAAAGTGAATGGAATTAAATTTTATATCAATCCTATTTTGCGTTTGTTTGTAAATTTATATAAAGAATTGCAATGGAATCATATCAAAAGACCAAAATACCCTTTTATTCATTTTTTATATTAAAAATTTATCATTACACACACGCACACCCAACCCACCCCACCACAACCCCCCTTGGTCCACCCACACCTCCCGCCGCCACCACCACCTTTGTCACCGCCACCACCAGCATCACCACCGGCTGCCGCCAACACCCGTGTCGCCCCGACCACCACCGCCGCCGCCACCACCATCACCACCCGCCCCCGCCACCACTCGTAACCGTCACCGCCACCGTCACCGCCACCGTCACAATCACCACTAAAGCCGCCCCATCACCATCACCGTCACCACCACCACCACTGCCGCCGTCGAAACCACTGCAGCCACCACCGCCGTCACCCCCACCACTACCGCTGCTGTCACTGCCGCCACAACCACCCTTGTCATTGCCGCCACCACCATCACCACCCGCTGCCACCACCACCACCACCGCGGTGGATGGTGGTGATGGTGGTGGCGGCGGTGACAGCAGCGGTAGTGGTGGGGTGACGGCGGTGGTGGCGGCGGTGGTTTTGGCGGCGGTGGCGGTGGTGGTGGTGACGGTGATGGTGATGGGGCGGCTTTAGTGGTGATTGTGACGGTGGCGGTGACTGTTACGAGTGGTGGCGGCGGCGGTTGGTGATGGTGGTGGCGACGGGAGTGACGGGCGGCGGTGACGGCGGCGGCGGCGGTGGGGGCGACACGGGTGCTGGCGGCAGCCGGTGGTGACAAGGGTGGTGGTGACGGCGGTGACAAGGGTGGTGGTGGCGGCGGTGACATCGGGGGTAGAGGTGGCGGTGACGACGGTGGTGATGGCGGCAGGTGGTGACGGCGGCGGCGGGTGGTGGCGGGTGGTGATGAAGGCGGTGGTGGTGGCGGCGGGTGAAATGTTCATTTGAGAACTATTTTTATTGTGAAAACCGCGAGAACCAATCTTAGCCGTCCAATTCCTTCTCCTTCAATTGTATTGCCCACCCATGAATTGCTTATATACACCTTGCCACACTCAATCCCCCACGCTCTTTATCCATGAATTCCATTATCCAAAATGAACTGCTAAGATTGGTTTTCGCGGTTCTTGCAATAAAAACGGTTCTCAACAGAACCTTCCCCTATATATATGCGTGTGTGTGTGGGATGGTTTATTTGAAACCGTTTTTATTGTAAGTACCGTGAGAACAAATATTGGCCCTTGATTAAAATAAATCAATAGCCAATAAAAATAACGACTCACTAATGATGCATTAATGAGGGGTATTTCGAAAAAATCAAGACTCTATCTTAATTGACAACTCATCCGGACCATGATCGAAAAATTATATAAAAGACCAAATTACCCCTATCAATTGGTTACAAATGGTACTCGCAATAAAAATGGTTCTCAAATGATTTTCAGTATATATATAAATGATCTTTTCAATATATATATAGGAAAAAGTTCAAATGAAAACTGTTTTTCATACGAGAACTGCGAGAACCAATCTTAGCCATTCAATTTCCTCTCCTTCAATTGGATTGCTCACCCATGAAATCCTTACATGCACCTTGCCACACTCAATCACTCCACGCTCTTCATCCGTGAATTCTACTTACCACTTCAATGGCCAAGACTGGTTTTCGCAGTTCTCGTTTAAACCCTCCCCTATATATACACACATTGCACAGACCTCCTCATGACGCTAAACTATGAAAGCTAACTCATGCAAAATTAGCTATATATCTTGTACAAAGCTACTAAGCTACATATGTAAACCAAAGTGCCACACACATTAAACTATATATATATATATATATATATATATATATATATATATATAATTACTAAAGTATGATGTGATAAAAGAAAATTTTAATAATTAGAATACACCTGAAAAAATAAGTATGTTGTTATTTTATGATCGATATTAGAAATGATGTATTTATTCAATTATGTGTATAATGTATGCTTACAAATTAAGTACAAAGTATATATGAAGTATAATTAAGAAGTAAGGACAATAATGACATAGCTTTAATTAATTTCCTAAGTAGCCATCCGCTACTTATTTTGGTGCTTTACATATGTAACTTAATTATATTCAATATCAATAATTAATCAATAATTCAAAATATATATCAAGTATATATATGTGGTTTATTGGATGATCAGTGGTCTAAATCCCAGAAGTGTAGGGCACGCCTGTTCCTGGCAACCAAGATCCACCAGCAATAAAGTTCCCCACTGTAAACTTTGATGCCTCGGCCGCATTACTAATCACATGGTAACCTTTCCACTTAACCCTATTCGCTGTCGATGAACCCGGACCCGTGTTCATGTATTCACCATAATACAATGTATCAAGTGCGAAATTACCACTCCATGGCATCCACCCCGCTGGGTTCACAATACCATCGAGGTACGTTTTCATAAAAACCGTCCTCGAGTATTGCTTCCATGGCCTTCCGAGAAACGTTTTAACTCCGTTTAAGCTTGAGGCAGCTGTGACCCGACAGTTATGGATTGAGATCCCGGTGTTCTGGTTCGGGTCAGTCCGGCCTTGTGCAGTCAACGTGTTTGTCTTATTTGGTGGGTCACGCGCATAAATGTTGCAATTTTGAAGGACCACAGCGGCATTGCCAAATATGAAATCTACGGTACCATAAATATTACAATTTCTATAAAATTGTCTGTTTGAGAGAACATATAACGTATCTTGGTACCCTTCAAAGCTGCATTGGTAGAAAACTGAGAGATCAGAACCGACTCGTAGAGCCACGGCTTGGTGGTTTTGCGGGCCCGCCGTGTTCCTAACCGTAAAATCACGGCCTATAAATCCGTCTCCATCCACCGCTAAATAGTAGTTTAAAAGAAATAATTAATAATTAATATATATTTATAAAAAGCAATTTTCTAACTTTACACGCGTACTAATAATTAATAATATATAATGAAATATATGTCGGCGCTTACCCATAGTACATGATCCAAAAGAGGTAGAGCCTCCTCCAACACTTTTACTACCGGTTATGATCGTTTTTCCCATACCATCTCCCACCAGCATTATGTTCTTCGATTTAATCTCGATATATTCATTATAAGTGCCTGACTTCACGTATATCACATACCTCCCGCTTCCGGATTTTGCGGCGGCTATGGCGGCTCCGATTGTCTTATAGTTACCCGTACCATCTTGAGCCACCACAACGTTAGCCTGAGAAGCAGGACTCGAAGATTGTAATAGCTTCCGATCACCAGGCTTCACCCATGTAGGGAACCCTTTTGAATAACCAGGCTTGGTGCTTGATGGAGCCGATCCACCTTTGTTCATTGCCAACGTATTGCTAATTAAAGAGGAAACATTGTTATTGTTCATTAGTGGTAACATGTAGTCACCAACACCTAGCTCCTCGAACCCGACCTTACAGGTCTCAAGGTTTGTGAGGGCAGTGCTTAACCAGGTTTGCATCTCGAGCTGGCTACACTTTTTATAAGGATCAACAGTCATGTTGATCCTCTGGACAGTGGTTTCATAAAGTTGTAGACAGTCTTTCCAAGCAGTCTTTTCAAGATTGTTACGGCATTTTGTACCGAGGCCTCGAGTGTTTGACTCGGCTTCTGTTGCTCGCTCCAGGGTTGCTTTCAATAACGCGTTGATGAAGTCGGGTTTTTTCTTCACGGGACCAAAATTGGGTTTACCAGCTAAGACATACTCACAAGAATCTGGATGAGGTGTTTGGCTGCACCATGACCTAATCTCGGAAATGGAGTCACCATACACCCCCAAAGAGTGAAGAAGGAACAAATAAGAAATGAGGGTTGCGAAAAATGGAAATATTGTCATCTTAATTATTTAAGAAAGCAAATTATTAAGAGAAAAGACGTTTAGCCAGCAGCTAGAAGGCAGTGCTGGTCTTTGTTGTGAAGAGCCTTCCATGCAAAAGGGCTCCTTTATATAGAAGTTGAATATGACGTACCAATAACCAAGCCAAGGGGTGCCCCTCTCTCTCCTACGTCTAACAATTGCATACGTATGTCTTCTTCGACTTTTACTTTATTTAATAGTCATGTTAGCAAACTTTAATACAATTAAATTATATATTTTTATGAAAAAGAAAGATAATAATTTATAAATTTACAAAATTTATGCGCTTTCGTATATTTGCTAACTATATATATATACTTTCCCTTTCTAATTATAGGCTCTATGTTATATATAACCCTACCTTTTCTCTTCTATTTTGTCGTCTCGGTATCATATCTTATAAACATGAGGCCACCATTGTAGTGGTTTTTAGTTATCAAGGTAGCTTTTTTCGGTTATTATTATCAACTTTTTTTCTAGCTTTGTAATGCAAAAAAATTATATTAGATAAAAATGAAACAATCATAGATATATAATAAATTTACTTTTAAAAAATATATCACAAGTTATTAAGCAAAATTCATAATCAACCTATTATTAATTTTTTTCCAATTTATTCGGAGAAGGGAGTTCATTAGGGAATGTACTGTTCATCGAATCCAATTACGAGTTTCTTGAATTATTCGAATCGGATTGTTTAAGTCTGAAATTATAACCCAATTCTTTAATTCAAAACTAGGTCTTATAGGGTCATTAATAAAAAATGGGGGCATGTAGTAACTTTTTAAGCCTATGTTTTTTGGCTTTTTTTTAAAACAAAAAAAGGTGGTTTGAAAATGTTTTTTTGTATTACTTACACCTTCTAAAGTAAAGAGGTTATAAAGAAATAACGCTTACACTAAGGAAGTCAAGAGGTTATGAAAAATTAACGCTTAATCTTCCTCATCTAGAGAGTTCATAGTTCTTGAACAAAATAACACTTACTCTTACAATCATGGAAGTTAGAGATTCAAAAAGAATAAACATGTTATATATATATTCTTCTAAATTGGCCAAAAGGTTGAATATATGCTCATTCCTCCTCCTTTGACCAGGGTTGAAAGATATATAATCAACTTGCTTAATTACAATTCATAATGGTCCCAGGGTGATAGTGGGTTCCTCGATTGGGCGATAACCATGCGGTCCATGCTCCAAAGGTGTATAAGAGTGACAATTATTCTTTTGAAAGGTGTATATATATTTTTATTTATATTTATACTCACAAGATCAAGAGGTATAAATATTAAAATCAAGATAAGATATTAAGAAAGAGAATATGTAGATTCTATGGGTCATCATGTAGGAGATATAAGTAAAAGATTTAATATGAGAAAATATAATTTACCTTTTTTTTATTAGCTTTTATTAATGTAATTGGTTGGAACTTCGATGTACAACTTATATAAAGCTCCACATTTAGTCATAAGTATTCACAAAATCGCCTAAATTTAACTCGTAGAGTAATTATGGTTTCCATGTCTTTAAGTATGAAGCTTTTTAATATTTCTATATATTTATTTTATAGCATAATAGGTTTGAATTTATATTATTATTCACTTCTGAGAATCTAGTTTATATTTTGCACATTTGTATAATTTTGATCGTTGGGTGTGCACGCTTATTAAATTAACAAGAGGTTTTAGTGGGTAGTGATAGCCGCGTGAAAAAGAGGCCACCACGCAATGATTTGCTGCTCCATCACTCTTTCCCGCCGCAGTCAATTCTAGATGTGGAAATGGCTACCCATTCTTATATGCGTGGTTTGCTATAAATGGGCCAAAAATAATCTTTCTTTTTTTATCTTTTTGATTGGTTAAGGGAAAATAGACGGGGTCTTATAATTCGGTGTGGTATTGAGCGGTTATGTAACGGCCGTGGTTTTTGAAATTTGAGATTTAAAAAAACTTTTCTTACTAAATCAGATTCATCGTGACGGAAGACTTTTGACACTACATTTATTAAAACCGGTAAAACCATTTTAAACATAAATCAATATAAAAAATTAAAAACAACCCGTTACGCCAAAATCACCTCTTTGTTTTAAAACCAACGATTTACACAACCACAAGTTAGTTTCATAAACATCACAAACATAAATAAACTACCAATCAGCACCCAAGCTCATAAAGCCACAACTACCTAAGCAACCTACACGAGCATAAGATACATTTCAAAGAAAATAAGTGTCAGTTTTCGCCTCGTGAGTCAGCTTAGTTATCACCACAAAATCATCACATTAAAATATTTATAAAACATGTTTAGGTTTAGGATAATACATCCCAACCCGCAACTTGACCCACCCGCATTTCATCATTAATCACCACACGGTCAAGTATCATTACTAAACATCTTTATAGTACTTCATTATTTTCATTAATATCATTTAGTCTCTCAATTTACTTCGTTATCATTTTTATTCCTCGATAACGTCTTTATCGTTTAAACATTCCAATCATCATTATCATCATTAACTAGCACCACCATCATCTTAATGTCATTTCATCCTTAACATCAATAGGCATCGAAATCATCATTAATCATTCTTATCGTCAATACCATCAATCTCAGTTGGGGTCTATCTTCACACGTCATTATATATCATTATTAATGATTATTATCATTAACATCAATCCTAGTTAGGGTCTATCATCACTATTATTATCATCGTCATCATTTTTAACATCACTCTTAGCTGGAGTCTATCATCACACTTCAATATCATCGTCATCATTATTAACATCACTCTTAGTTAGGGTCTATCATCACACTTCATTATCATCATTAAGCATCTATGTCATCTTTAACATCTATATCATTTTTAGCATCGTTATCACAGCTAAAATCATTATCAATATCTTTAGCATTGTTAAACATTGAATTCATCACTAATCATCACGACCATCATTATCATTATTAAGCATCTATATCATCTTTAACATTAATATCATTTTTAACATCGTTAAACATTTTTAGCATCGTTAACATCTTTAACATCATTAAACATCTTTAGCATTGTTAATATCTTTAACATCATTAAACATCTTTAGCATCGTTAACATCTTTAACATCATTAAACATCGCTATCATCAATCTTAGTAGGGTCTAACATCACATATCATTATCACCATTACCCCCACACCATCTGCGTGTCTAGCAACCACTAAGTTCCAAAGTCCGCCAGTAATGGCGCCTCATACGTGTCTGGCAACTTCTAAGTCCTGAGGTCCATCCGTAATTTCACCACATGCGTGCCAGGCAACGGCCAAGTTCCGAGGTCCTTCCGCATGGGCAAAGGTTCGCTAAGCGTGCTTGGCGAATTATGTATTGAATAAGGCATGATTCTCACCCATATCATAAATCCTAAGTTCCCCGACATTCGCTACTCCGTCTAAATGTCGTTTAGGTGAAAGTACAAACGCTGCCCCCATCGCTAGACCCTCCTTTCACCAACGTGACGTTTTGCACATGACACTATTACCTAACCTATACATCACTCAAGTGTACAAGTACACCACGTGTTGTCAAAGTTATCTAGAAATCTGACAACTAACCACCACTTTGCTAGCAGTTTCCTAGACGGCCTAACATCTACCTCCTAGACAGGGCACGTCTACCCCTATCCCAAGACATCGTTTTCAACAACATAATGAATTCTCACTCTATGCACCGCAATAATCATCATTATTGAATTCATTATAATCGTTAACTACACATTTAAATTATGCATACACATATCTTGTATGTCATATTTAATCATTATATATTTTTTTACCTCGCAAATCATCATATTAGTTCAACATGGTCATCATTTTATATATCTTATAAGTATATATATACATGCGACACAACCATCATATAAATCAATCGCATATCGTCACTAAATATTTAGCATGCATTTATAATCGATTATTTAGTCAATCGTAGCCATCCATGTATATATATCATCTTAAAAATCGTTAATACTTTCAAAAATCGATTTTGTCTTCGTGCTCGGTTATATAAAATAACTGAACTCGCCTTAGTCCAGATAAGTCGATCCACTCAGATAACGATTTAAAGAGCGTCACTCTTGGATCGTCAAATCCCGATCTCAAACGTCCCAAATATGCCTACAAAGGCTACTTGATCAGGAGAACAATATATAAGTCTGAAACAACTCTAAACTTGCTTATTCGCGATTGTCACAATACTCCATATACCTTTTAAACTGACAAGAACACGACACTTATCCTATACAACCGAGATCTAAACATACGAATAGTAACAATTACCTCTTAATACCACCAAAACGAAGCCATAGTCGGATCTTAGCTTTTAATGGTATCACCGCACCTTCTAAACCTTGAATACACACACCTACCAAGCCCCAACACTAACATAGGCTCTCTAGACTTAGAATCACTCTCAAAATGGTCAGAGTAACGGTACTAGTATGAAGAAAATCGTGAGAAATGACCGAGTGGCAAACTTATTTATAGACTGAACTGGATGCGTCGTATCGCGATCTCCTTCAACACGCTAACTCTAACACACGCAACCTTCACGTGGATTCTGCCGCCCAACACGTCTTCTCGATCCTCTATTTGCCCGAATTTTTTGTTTTTTTTCGATTTTTAATTCTTTTCTTTAAGCAATAGTATTCCATAAATATCTTTCTTAATAATTAAACTCCATAAATTTCATTTATTTTTAGAATCATAATTACGTCAAAAATACGAATTTCGGGTCATTACAGGTTAAGAGTAACCACTCTGACAATAAGTGGTGTGAGAAAAAAGCTTACATGGCGGTGTGATTGGTATGGTGAGGCGTGGACCATACCATTTACTCTTATGTTAACTTTATGTGTTTGTTTTAAACTTGAGCAGTTATATATATATATACTTAAAAGAGCAATTAATGCACTGAAATATGTGTTATAATTATTTTTTGAACGACGGAAATGTGTATATATGTATAGGAAAAATCTATTTGTTTATACCAAATGTTTAAATTTCATCTTCCAATTCTCTATCTGTATCTCTTCATTTAATTTTGACATCTGTCTTAATTAAATGAGTAGGAAAATGTAATAAAATGATATATAAACTATCTTTTATATATTCTAGCTTAAATTGAGATTGTCCAAACTTAAAGTTCTAGCTTGAAGCAATTTTGCGCTTGTTTTCAATTGAAAAGAAGTTACTTAATTTGTTGAAGAATGAACGCGGATTGATTACGAATAAGGTATTATGTAACCCGCGCTTCGTAGTTAGGTTAAATTATTTTTATCTAAATTTTAAATTATATTATTCTTGTTAAAAAATACCAAATACAAATTTGGATATACAACCACATTTTTGTGGCAATCTTTCTTAAGTTAAAATAAAGGCAAGTCATGATCGACTTTTATGTTGTTCCCAAGTTAAAATTAGAAGAGAAAAGAAAAGATTTAAAAAGAAAAATGAATTTTAGTTGTGTTCCTAAGTTTGTTAAAAGAGAAACAAAAAGATTTTTGAAAAAAAAATACCCTTATTTTCTTTTCTAATTTTCCTCTCAAAGTTGAGAATATTTTGAAAGGAAACAAAAAAAAACACTTCATTTTTCTTTCATTTTCTTTTAAACTCGTAAACAACCAAATACCATGAATTACAATGAGTGAATTACGACTGTTTGATCTAATACATAAACATCTAATTGATGACTGTGATTCATTCTCACCTAAATATCCATTCTCACAATAACTCTTTCATATATATATATATATATATATATATATAGTGAAAAGTTTATTTAAGAACCAATCTTAACCGTCAAATTCACCTTCCTTGAATTGGATTGTCCACCCATGAATTCCTTATATGCACCTTGCCACACTCAATCCCCCCACACTCTTCATCCATAAATTTCATTATCCAAAATGAATGACTAAGATTTGTTCTCACAATAAAAACGGTTCTCAAATAAACTTTCCTCTCTCTATATATACATATATATATATATAAGGTTAGGTTATTCATAGAACTCTTATTATTTATATAACCTAAAGAGCAATTTTAATGGTATAGGTGCCAAAATATCATGTGACATTAAATATCTCATGAGACGATTACATCTCAAGTTTTTTAGGTTAATGACTAAAATGCCCCTTAAAATATCATGATATTTTGGCTAGATAGTTTGTGAATTGATAGTATAGGTAATTGGTAATTAAAAACTTGTTACAATGAAAAAAAGCTAAAGAAATTATATATTAAATTGTATGAAATGTTTCTTAACATGTACGTACGTCTCCATATATAGAACTGAATTTAGCAAAAACAATATATATATATATATATATATATATATATATAAAAGTTCAAACGAGAACTGTTTTTCGTACGAAAACCGTGAGAACCAATCTTAGTCGTCCAATTTCCCCTCCTTCAATTGGATTGCTCATCCATGAATTCCTTACATGCAATCCTGCCACACTCAATCCCCCCACGCTCTTCATCCATGAATTCCATTATCCAAAATGAACGGTCAAGATTGGTTCTCGCAGTTCACGTACGAAAAACAGTTCTCGTTTAAACCATCCCCTATATATATATATATATATATATATATATATATACACTTCAAAAGGTGAATAATAACTTTTGAAAAAGTCTTAGAAAAATTGAATGGATCGATTAAATGGTTGTTAGCAAGTCTCGATCTTGTAGAGCTGTCTGTCACCATGCTTTATGCATCAAATAAATGTAATTATATATAAGCATATATTATACATCAAAAATCGACAAATATATTTATATTATATTATAAATCATTTAGACATTTTGTTTAATCTTTTAAATTTTAAGTCTTTTGAAATTACTAAATTATCCCTCATATAAACTAAATGAAAACTATTATATAAATTAACTATTAAATAGAGTTAATAAAAATCTTATATTCTATTTTAATAATTAAACCTTCCATATTTAAAAAATTCAAATAAATTAACTTAATTATTAAAAAATACTTTCATAATCAAACCTTTTATATTAAATATTATATCATGTAATAAATATTTTAACATAATTATCATAAAATGTGTACAAGTAAAACTCATAAATCTAAATAATATATAATAAGAATTTATAAACATATATTTTAAAAAAATTTAAATAGCTCATATAATTACAAGTTTCAAATTAGTTTACTGTTTTCTTAATCTCTTAATTTTAAATAGTCTCAAATTACTAATTCACAATCAGTATTTTCATGCAATTTAACTTATTTTATAAGTAAAGACTTTTTTTCTTATTTAATTGTTTTCAAAGTTTATTTATAAATAATAAAAGAGTTGATTAAGAACAGAAAAATAAAGAAAATAGACATGTTACCAATGTAAAATTATTCGTTATCACCGTATTACGTAAATTCCCAAAACGAACAAATTATCGAGTAGAAACTATTTGATGCCGCCGCATTACGCGGTTAAAATAAGAACTATTTTTCGTACGAGAACTGTGAGAACCATTTCTGGCCAATCATTTAATTTCCTCGGTTTTTTTTACACGGCTCTCGACATATGCACATGTGCATATCTACATCTGTGCTGAAAAAACTAGGTGCATCTGTGCATTTGCACAAGTGCATATATTTGCACATGTGCAAATGTCGACCGTACTAAAAAAAACCCAGCAAATATTAAAAAAATTCGAAAAAATATAGCTAGATCGGTCTCAAATTATAGAGCATAATTTTCGTAATTTAATACATTTCCATTTGAGAGATATATTAGTTTGAAAAAAGTGGGAGTAATATGAAAATGTCCAAATTACCCTTAATTAATTAAGGATAAGTTTGATTAGTTTAAGGTTATCCATTAACAACTCTTTAATTTTGATCATCCATCTTTTTGATCAACGACTATAATTAGTTATCACAGTTCTCGTACGAAAAACAGTTTTCGTTTGAACCGACCCATATATATATATATATATATACACTAGTGTGGTACCCGCGCAATGCGAGCGGCGTATATAGAGAATGTTGTGATGAGTTTTGTGCAGAATAATCACAAAGAGCTAATATGAGTTTGTGAAGATTCTTTGCTAGATGAAGATAATATGAGTTTATGAAGATTCTCTGCGAAAGCCACTTTGAAATTAAGAATTAAATTGCTAACTCTGAGTTATTTGCGTTTCAGTTTGTTGGAAGAGTTTTGCCGCATGGTTGAATCATGAAGTTGTTGATTATATATATGTATGTATATATGTGTGTTTAATGTTTCATAGTTCCAATTATTATCTAATTGAGTTAGAATGTAATGTTTATAAATTTCAACTCTTTGACTATTTCATTTGTTTGGTGTTTGTGAAATCTTTTGAATTTGATTTATTGAAAACAGAAATTTAGGTCATCCCATGAATCAAAAGTTAATATTAAAAATATATGATTAGACTTAATTCAGTTATAAATATGATGATCTCATGAATCAAAAGTTAATATTAAAAATATTTTGTTATAAATAATTCAGTTATAAGTATTGGTTTAAATTAATTAATTGACGGTTATATTTTCAATATTTATTTCTTTAAATTCATTAATTGTGGACTTAAAGGAGGGATAAATGAGGGGTATTTTAGTAAATTTACTCTTCTTAAAATTAAGAGTTTTTTAGGTGGTAGATGCATTATATAAGAGTAGGATATATATATATATATATATATATATATATATATATATATATATATATATATATTTGTCACTCTTTTTATAATGAAATTATATTTTAAATAATAACAGAAAATTGGGAAAGATCATTAATTTTAGGTGTACGTTTTCAAATCATCAATATTCCTTTTTTTAAAATTAATCATGTAAAGATCATTATTTTTTTTGTAATTTTGTTCCTGTTAATTATCCTCGATCACTAGGATAACATGCATAAAACAGTTTTTTTCACATTTAATAATCCAAAATTTAGACGTAGCTACACACACACACACATATATATATATATATATATATATATATATATAAAAGAGTTCAAACGAGAACTGATTTTTATATGAGAATTGTGAGAATCAATCTTAGCCATTCAAGTGGTAAGTGAAATTCACAGATGAGGAACGTGGGGGGATTGAGTATGACAAGGTGCATATAAAAGAATTTATGGGTGGCCAATCCAATTGAAGGAGAGGAAATTGGACGGCAAAGATTGAATCTTTCGGTTCTCGTTTAAACTTTTCCTTAACGAGAACTGTTTTTCGTACGAGAACTGTGAGAAACAATCTTAGCCGTCTAATTTCCCCTCTTTCAATTAAATTGCTCACCCATGAATTCCTTACATGCACCCTGCCACACTCAATCCACCCACGCTCTTCAACCATGAATTCCATTATCCAAAATGAACGGTCAAGATTGGATCTCGCAGTTCTCGTACGAAAAACAATTCTCGTTTGAACTCTCCTCTATATAAATATATATATATATATATAGGGGTGTTCATTGGAGAACCGTTTTTATTGCGAGAATCGTGAGAACCAATCTTAGCCGTTCATTTTGGATAATGGAATTCATGGTTGAAGAGCGTGGGGGGATTGAGTGTGGCAGGGTGCATGTAAGGAGTTCATGGGTGTGCAATCCAATTGAAAGAGGAGGAATTGGACGGTTAAGATTGGTTCTCGCAATAAAAGCGGTTCTCAAATGAACTTTTCAATATACATATACATATACATATATATATATATATATATAGGGGAAAGTTCATTTGAGAACCATTTTTATTGCGAAAAACACGAGAACCAATTTTAGCCGTTCATTTTGGATAATGGAATTCATGGATAAAGCGCGTGGGGGGATTGAGTGTGGCAGAGTGCATGTAAGGAATTCATGGGAGGGCAATCCAATTGAAGGAGGGGGAATTGAACGGCTAAGATTGATTCTCGCGGTTCTCGCAATAAAAACGATTATCAAATAAATTTTTTAATATATATATAAAACTTTAATTAAGCATATGATAAGCACGGACGTCTCATGCATATATTATGTATCTAGTGGGCAGTGGGTCATTGTAAACCATCTAACTTTATAATTGTACGTTTCTTGATAAGAGTTGGCCCGCCGGCCCATCTATATATCCAACCTAGCTATACATATATATATATATATATATATATATATATATATGTGGATCTAGCTAGCTATATATATGTACATACATTAAAACAATAGGCAGGGTTTGGTATTGTGTCAAATGGTCGAGGGAAGGAGTCGATCGAGCCTTTCGGTTATTGTGGAATCTAGCTACTCACCTACTAACTAATTCAACTTTATTTTTTCTTTTTTTTAATTCAAGCAAAGATACATTATTATTGAGTCAAATACTTAATTAAAATGGCTGAACTGCATTCCAAGTTATTGATCAGAGAGAGTACAGTTTTCAATAATAAAAATTGAAATAGAGGAATATATGTTATTTACAACTGATTTAATCAACATTAATCTTGTTAGTACTTTCAATAAAATTTTCGGTCTCTATGTAACGGTGATGATAATGTCGAGGCTCTTTGTATAGAGATTCCTCTTTGATTTTCAAATTTTTTTACAACACCATATCAAGATATTTTTCGTTAAATTTATCCCCGATCACACAAAGTCTAAAGGCAAATTAAAGACCCTAAAAAATACTTCATTAAAGATCTATTGAAGTAGGGTTTGAGTTACTAAATTAATTACCCCAACCGTAAAGTTTGCTTTTATAAGAAATTAATTTTCAAGCCCGGTATTTATAATTATTATTTTTTTAAACTATCACAAAAGGCAAAGTAGATTAACCTGATTCAGTTGAAAGCATTATTATTTAAAAAAAAGAAAGAAAAAACAAAGCATCTTTGGCTTATTAAAGTAGCAATACATTTGTTTCGACTGCCAAGGAGGTACCATTATTACTAAAACAACTCAATATTGAATTAGTTTGATTATCAGAGCTCAAATAATAAAGAAACTAGAAAATTTCATGACCACACACAGTGGGTTTTTGGATTTTTTATTTTTTTTTTAATTAGCTCCTCCCACGTCGGAAGTTTAACAAACATGATAGTCACTCCATAATGCCTGTTTACAGGGCTGCTACCTCCGGGTTTGGTAGAGCTTGCCTTTAACTTAAGCGAAGGTACTAAGATGGTTGGACTGTGGGATATGCTTTTGCTGATCGGTTTCGTTGGTTTGTTAACTGGCTTGTCCGTTCCAAGTGATGAGTTGGATCATGTGCCTTGAGCGAAGGTGTGGGTCACGTGGTTCCTAGAGTAGGAGATACTGTGTAAGGCTGTTTGGTGTTCCGCAAATCCGTAATCCGTATAATGAACAACGTTCTTTTTATTAAACCATGTTTTTACCTCACAGTAATTTTTCTTTTTATGGGTTCAAGTTCCGCTGTGGACAAAATGTGTAAATTTAAAAGTAGATTATATGTTCTGCTATTAAAAAAAAAACTACAGAAACGCAAAGAAAGTGATGCATGAGTTTTTATGATGGTTTTTTGTTCGTCGTGGTAGTAATGTTTTGAATTTATAGTCAGTTATGGTGGCGATGGCTGCAACTATTAACCTTTTAAACAACTACAGAGATGCAAAGAAGGTGATACGTGGGTTTTTACTATATATGGTTTTCTGTTCTTCATGGTAGCAACGTTTTGAATTTATGGTCAGTTATGGTGGCGGTGTTTAGGGATGGCAAAAAAACCCGAAACCAACGGAGAAAATCGAAAACCGACATAAACGAGACGGAAACGGGAAAAACCCAATTATTTAAATGGGGACGGGTTTGATGATCCCCGTCCTGATAACCCGATAGTCGATTATATATAAAATTTTATACACTTTCACAGAAACTAATTTTAATCGTTGTATTTATTTGAATTGTTTGGTTTTGATATTTTGGATTCATTTAGATTTTTAAGACTTTAATTTCGGTTAAGATATATTTGTATTTGATAATGTCGTATATTTTAGTATAATTATTTTCTAAAACTAGTTATAACGGTGACGATCCCCGTGATGAAAAGTCGACCAAAAACAAAAACCGACCAAAGTCCTCCTTAACCAAATTAGCTGAACCGATAAGTAGCTAAAACCCAATTTTTTTGAACAGCAGCTAAAGCCCGATTGGGTTAGCTTTGTTCCATGACCGATCGAAACAAAGAATAACATAATAATTAATCACAAGAAACTAATGACTAATAAAGCTAGCATTTTTAAATAGGATTTGCCTAAAAGCACTTATAAGCACAATTGAAATAACTAACATACCATTAATTCATCTAAAGTATTAGTGAGTATAGAAGCATCTGAGATAGTTATTTTTAGAAGCATATATCATATCCCATTTAATTATATAGTAAATTAGAACAAATTAACTAAAGAATGAATTCGCTTCGTGGTTTGTTAATATTATTTTCTATCCATATAGACAGATATATGGTTCAAACACATAAACGTACGTTCCTAAAACTTACCTGCATATAACATTTCCCATTAAGGAATAATTACCCTTCGTAATTTCTATAGAAACTTAACCCTATAATATATTTTATAAGGATTTATCAAATATGTACCTTCCTAATTAAGACACATGCTACGGTTGTATTTAAACACAATATTTAAGTCTTATAATAAAAGATATTCATACATTAGAATTTGTAGCTAGGATTAATTATATAACCCCATTTGATTATATATATAATCCCCTTAAATTGACATGTGTGAGTGAAAATGCTACATTAAAAATGTAACATTCTTAATTTGACATTTAGGTTTATGAGTACTGACTAAATTAAGATATATCTTAACATTAATTTACACTTAAAATTAAGTCGAGCTACACGTACAAGTCCTTATTAATTACATCATATTAATTATACAACTTTTAGCCCCTCTACTTGGACCAGATCGATGGCCGGGTTTAACATTTAATTAATATATAGTTACATATATTATTTAGAGTAAATTACTGATTTGGTTCTAGTGGTTTAATAAAATTACTGTTTTAGTCTTTTATTTTAAAAAATTATTAAGATGATCTCTTAATTTGATAATTTGTCACAATCTAGACCATTTAGCCATTAAAACTAACGGTGCAAGTGTTATAAATTTTAAAATGACCATTTTACCCTTTTATAACATTACAAGCTCAATCTCTGAAATTTTTAAATAGTTTCAAATTTAGTCCTTTAACCTTTTTTTAAAAATTTACTCTATACATTTATATTTATGTGTACATGTATATATATTTAATATTTTTATTCTAGTACTTAAAATTTTATTTTATTCTTATTATTATTTATTTTTTTATAATTTTAATTTATATTTGTCATCGTACAACAACCCATTAGAGTTATAATATATTATTAAATACTACTTAATTTTTTGTTGTTTACCATTTTTCAACGGTCAACATTATTTTTATTTTTTATTCAAATAAATACATATTTAATATCAAACTTTATTAATACAACTCACCTTTCTTTCTCCACCTATTATTATCTTTCATATAATAAGATAGGGCAAAATGCATAAAAATACAATTAACTTTGTCTTAATTATCATTGTATACAATCAACTTTAAATTCTTAAAAATAATACAACCAACTTTCATAATTCACTCATTGTATACAAACAACTTTTTTCTGTGTCTTGTATTTAGCTACCATTGTATACAATGAACTTTTCTATAATTTCTATTGTATACAACAACTTGCATACAATGGGAGGATTATAAAAGTTCATTGTATTACTTTAAAAAAAATAAAGTTCATTGTATACAATGATAATTAAGGCAAAGTTCATTGTATTTTCATGCAATTTACCTAATAAGATACAATTGAAAAAGTTTTGCAATTTGATTTTAATTAAAGTTTTTTTTACTTGAGCAAAAAATTATTTTTGTTAAAACTCGCGTGATCCAGTTGATGAATACAACTTGTTTTGGGTAAAATATATGAAAATACAATTAACTTTGTATTGATTATCATTATATACAACCAACTTTAAATTCTCAAAAACAATACAACCAACTTTCATAATTCTCTCATTGTATACAAACAACTTTTTTCTGTGTCTAATATTTAGCTACCATTGTATACAATAAACTTTTTCATAATTTTCATAGTATACAACAACTTGCATACGATGTAAGGATTATAAAAGTTGATTGTATTGTTATAAAAAAATTAAAGTTGGTTATATACAATAATAACTAAGACAAAGTTTATTGTATTTTCATGCAATTTACCCAATTATTTTTACCATTAAAACCCAACATGAAATTGTATATTAATATATAAAGTAGTTAATGTTAGTGATCTAAATAGAAAATGAGAATCTTTGCATTCCATGTCATAGGATGTTGTTTGAGATAGAAATATTAATAGTATGAATCTTGAAAATATAATATGTTGATGATAATATAAGAGAAAAAAAACAGATAAGTTGTATAAAAAAATTTGAGAATAAAGAGGTATCTATATAAATTAAATAAAAACTAAAAATAATGTTAACTATTGAAAAACGGAAAAAATAGAAAGTTAAACAAGATATATAGCAAATTACCATATAACACAAATTCTGAATAGTAAAATAACATAATGAGAGTAATAGTAAGAATAATATATATTAATTAATATTACATATATATTATATAGTAAATTATTAAAAAATGTTAAAGGACTAAATTTGAAACTATTTGAAAACTACATGGACTGGGTTTGAAATGTTATAAAAGGGTAAAATGGTCATTTTTGATTTTTTAACACTGACGTCGTCACTTTTAGTGGCTAAAGGACCAAGATTGTGACAAATTGTCAAATTCAAGGATTATCTCAGCAATTTTATAAAAATAAAGGACCAAATCAGTGATTTCTGATAAACCACAGAGATTAAATCAGTAATTCAGTCTATTATTTATAATTAGGACTGGGAGATATACATGCATGCATGCATATATAGCCCATGCATGCATGTTTAAACATTTTCTATTCACCCCACATATTGTGTATATATCTAGCTAGCGGGCTATATATAAAATTTATATGCGAGCTAGCTAGTTACACAACGGAAATCGATCTTTTTTTTATTTTTCTTTGAACAATCAATTAAGTGATTGTTTACATGTTTGGTTTAGAGTTTTTAGTTAGAAGCTTTTTAATTAAAGTCTATATATATTTTACTTTATTTCGAATATTAAAAATTCTCATGGAAAAATAATTTTGTTTACGTACATAAATTAAAGAGTTTGACTTTGAAAAAGACAATTAGTTACACTAAAACAACTAATTTAAGTTGTTTTGAAAATAAGAAGAAGTTCGAAGCTTTTGAAATTCTATCATGCATAAGAATCATGCATGCATGCATCTAAGGTTGGGTTTTATGAAAAATGATATATGCACATTGACGGACTCAGGAATTTTTGTCAATGGCAAAATAAAAGTTCATAATTCGCTTTGCTTCATGGCTTCATTACTCATTCAATATACGGGTCAGGTCAAGTCAGGTTGGATAACGTGTTAAACCTCATTTAATTAAAACAAATTACTTATGGTGTATAAGTTAATTGTACAAGAACGGATAATTTTTTTACCATATTATGGTTAAAGAAATTGCCCGGAAACCATAATAACTAAATATATTATTTGTATCATATTAAATAGCTACAAAGTAATTATAAATTCTGAATTAATTTCTAAAGTAATTACAAAGTATCAAAAAACTATTGACAAAGTATCTGAGCCAAATTTTTATTAAGTAAACTAAGTTATAAACAAGTTATCATCGAACACAAGGCATCAATTGATCAATTAACTAAATTAGACACTAAAAATTTAGATTAATGTTATAAACAACAAATATCTACAATTCATCTTAATCTCTTAAAACTTAAAAACCAAAGTAGATCCAATGCGCGCACGTTTAAATCTTTAATTCAATTTTAATTAAACAATTAACTAGATGAACTTGTTAATCATTAATTATTTTGGGTTGTACTTCAAAATTTTAAGAGTCACGTAATTTTTTTCTCATCATGAGTAGCTCCTCTATATAACAGAATTTATTTTTATTTTTTTTTACAAAACTAACTCTACATATAAAAAGTTGAAGATCGAATTACTCGATCAGTTTATCGATCAAGTAGCTAGGTCCACACATGATCGATCGCACATATATCGCTTTTAAAAAAAGTGTGCCTAGCTTCTCGTCAATATATGAATTGAAGTAGGTTTGGTATACCGAGCCTATTAGCTAGCTAGTAACTTTGTCTTGCAAGTCAAATGGTGACTGTGCTATTTACTTGCGCACAAAAATATATATGTAATAAGTGTCACTAAAGGCTAGTCCAATCTGATAATAGCTAGGTGGCACAAAAAGTGTCTTCTTTTATTGTCATTTTTTTCGTGCAGACTTTTTAGCATTTAATTCCACAATATTTATATCAAGAAATATAACTTAATTATAGGTTTATATATATGGTACATAAGATATGTCATTAGATAAAAGTCACAGTTAGACAAAAGATCGAGTAGTCTCAGCGACAAAAAATAACTAAAGTAAGAATCTTATTTTCACAAATTATAATAGGTCCGGCCTACTCGAAGCTTGCCGCTAAGATCCTCAATCTTGGTTTCTTGATTCTGATGCCCCGGCCTTCGTTCCTAGATCAATTCCAATCACCGGCCCCTGTAAATTTTCGATTTACGTACGTACGTACGTCCGTTGTATTGAATCATATATATATATATATATATAAAAGTATTACTCTAGAAGTTAATTTGCAGTCGTGGATCGATGGATGGATGCTATGTGTTGGGCTTCTGATGCCTTGGACCAAAGCCCAGTTGTCCCCCATATATAGCTAGGGCCGGCTCTACCCTTTATCAAATTTCAAAACACTCTTTCCAATTTTGTACGATCCAGTAGGTCCGTTTGGTTCGCGGTATTAATATGAATGAATTGGAATTTGACCAAGGAATTGGAATTCATGGGAATTTGAATTCATAGGAATTGGAATTTGTGAAAAACTATATCTTGTTTGGTTGGTAAAGACCGGAATTGAAATTTAGCAAAAAATAAATTAATTCAATATGTATAAACTAAGATAAATTATACAATCAACCGTCCACCACCTCCTACCCCCACCCCACCCCACCCCATCCCCTCCCCTACCCCACCCCCACCCTACAGTCTACCTAGGGCGGCAGTGGCGATGGCGGCGGGTGTGGGTGGTGGTGGAGGGTGGCAGTGAGTGATGGTCGGCGGCGAGGATCGGTGGTGTTGATGACGGCGGCAGTGGTGGTGGTGACGGCGGCAGTGGTGGTGGCGGCGGTGGTGGCGGTGGTGGCGGCGGTAGTAGCGGTGGTGGTGTTGATGGCGGTGGTGGTGACGGCGGCGGTGGTGGTGGCGGTGACGGTGGTGGCGGCGGTGGTGGTGTTGGTGGTGGCGGCGGCAGTGGGGGTGGTGGGAGGGTGTAGAGTAGGGTAGGGCACGAGTAAGATAGGGTGGGTAGGGTGGGATGAGGTAGGGTGGGGTTGGGGTGGGGTGGGATAGAAGACAACAATTATGTTTTGAAAATTCTTATGGATTTGAAGAATTCCTTAGAATTCCATCCATTTAGGGAAGGAATTCCCAATTCCTTGATTTAAGGAATTCATTAGAATGGTCAAATTCCATTTCATAAATTCCGCGAACCAAACAAAAACAAGATTTAGGAATGCTCAATTCCAATTCCGTCCAATTTCATTCAATTCCAGCGAACCAAACGCCCACTAACGTTCTATTCTTGAGTTTTTTAAGAAAAGAAAGAAAGTTTAAGAAAAGAAAATGATTGAGCTTTTGTTCTTGAGTTTGAAGGAAAAGAAATAATATAGAGGGGGGCCATTAACTTCCAAATAATCTCATGTTTGAGAAGATAACTTTTGAACCACATATATAGCCTCTCGTTCCCCTCGTTAGAAAAACTTAAGAATGCACAACTTTAATGGTTTCCTTCCTTTTCCGTCTCTTTTCGAAAGAGCAGCAAAATTCCTGTTCTTTTAATTTTAAACAATGCAAAATTGATCCAATGTCGATTTTCCCTCTCATCCAAACGCAATCGATATATCGCTCTTTTGGATTTATTAATAAGAAAAAAAATACGCTAACATATATCTTACAATAAACATTTTAGAAGCAATATAATAAAGACTTAGGCTTTGTTTGTTTTTTTTAATAAGGTCTTATTTTAAAGAAATGTCTGCGGATGCGCAAACGTTTCTAATAAGCTTATTTGTTTTTTTTATAGAAACGTCTACGGGCGCGCAGACGTTTCTAATAAGGTTGTTTGTTTTTTCGCAGACATAAGACCTTATTCTGTCTTATTTTTGCTTATTTTGAGAAACTAAAATCTATAGTTTTTTTTCGCAGACTTTTTCAATCTTAAGACCTTCTAAACCACATCTTCTCCTGAAGACATGAAATAAGACATTTATGTCTTCGAAAACAAACAACACCTTAATTGCAACTAATTTATACCTTAATTTCTCAAAACTTCATATTAACAAATTACATTGACAATTATGTATGTGTGTATATATATAACTTCGAACAATAAATAAACAAGCATCACAAATTAATTAATCTAACACAATAATTAACAACGAATTATAATTGATCCAACTACGTACGTATAACATATAAACACTCTATAATAGTTTTAATTTATATGACCAAATTTATGGGTTTTTGATGGCCCGAGAAGCACGATGCCTTGCTGTAAAACGATTAAACAACGCAAGAGAATTGCTAGCGAGTTGTTTCACGTTCAAAAACCTTGCTTTAATCATACTTTTCGTCTTGCTTCCGATCGCACCCGCCAAATCCCCATCCATACATGTTGTGGCATCCGTAAGGGCAGCGCTGACCCAACTTTGCACGTTACTCTCATGCCACGCAAACTTTTCTTCTCCGTCTTGGCCCATTTCTCGTAATTCCTTGACCGATTGAGTAATCTGATTCACACCATTGTTGATTTGGTGCAAGCAGTCTTCCAAGGCTTGGTACTCCTCGGGGTTCTTAGTTTTGTTCAATTGTTTCGCTACCATGTCTACATAAGCCTTTGTGAACCGGGCTTTTGCTAGACATGTGTTTAGCGAAATTTGAGCAATTTTTTGTGGACTGGGCAAGTCCTTTTTGTTAGCATAAGGTAAAAGTGTTCTTACACATAGATCAGCGTATAACGTCGATTGACAATGTGCCTCGAGATACGTCCTTGCCCGTGAACGTGGCTCGACCGAGCCCAACAAACCTAAGACGGTGAGTAAGAAGACGAAAAAAGAGAGAGTCATTTCTGCCATTTTTGTTAGAATTTATGTGTGCAGTGGTGTGTGCGTGTTTGTGTGTGTTAAGAGTCTTGTGAAAACATGAAGGAGGTGATAAGGAATTATATAGAGGAGGTAGCTTCTCACATTGTAAGTCATATTGCACATGCAACTTTGCTAAAAAAGCAAGTGAATAATTTTGTTGTTAATGAAAGCCATGATTGAGTAACGAGCAAATCTAAGTAACCTTTTATTATATCAAACCACCACCGTCCACATGTACATTATTATATGAAAGAATGCATCATGGTTGACCTTTGACATAGTTCAAAATCTAGACCATAATATACATACATATATTTGACCCATATATATTTCGCTTTAAAGTAAAAGTATCCAAATTAAGGACAAAAGTAAACCATAAGAGCAAACAGAGTACCATGACGCATGGCCTCGGCATACTGATTTGGCTGTTGGGTACCGAAGCCAACACCACCCCCACCCTCATGGTACCGACTTGAAGCAAGTTTGCTTGGCATACAAGTGCCAGAGGAGAGAGGAACGAGTAGAGAGGTGAATGAGTTTTTTTTTATTACAAACCTTTGAAATATGAAGCACGAGTATTTACTGAGTTTAAGCATGCTTTAATCATAAAATGGGCTATACTAATGTGATGCTGATATGGCTTAAGACATCCCATGCTTAAGCATGGATACACGTGATGCTCTAAGGGTTACAAAGGTTGACCATCTAAGTGTGCAAGCAACAGCAAAAGAATAGCATGGGACAAGGGTGCTTGTCTTGAGATAAATAAACCAACACGTTGCTTAATTAACCAACATTAAGATATCATGTATGTAGCTAGCTAGTAGATAAACATAAAAACAAGTTTGTCCACGTTTCAAGCCATCGATTATATATATTTACTTAAATCATGTATATATATATATATATATATATTAATTTCTTATTAAATTTTGGAGAATTGGGTTCCAGTCTCGCTTTATTTTCATAAATAAATAAAGCCCATAGTTAAAAAAAGCCCATAGAGATAGGGATAGGGATAGGGATGATGGGTGCATTTGTAAAAACACTAAAAACTAGAGTTTTTATTGGTATATATGTATTTGGTAGAAACGTACAATTGACCGCTGAAAATATAAAATAGTATAAAACTACATAAACTTAAAAGATGAAAGCAATTAATAAAACAATTCACTAATATGTAATTTTATACGCTAAAAGAAAATATATAACTCAATTAGCTTGTTGTTTTTGAATATTTTCAAATAAAAGCTTCCAACTTCGTATTGATTCCAGCTCCTGAATATTATCATATATATAATTATATGTACAGAGAGAGGGGAAGGCTTAAATGAGAATGAGAAATTAAATGAGGATGTGAGACTCAATCTCAGCCGTTCATTTTCCCCTCCTTTAATGTCATCACCCACTCATGAATTCATCACATGCACCTTGCCATACTCAATCTCCCCACGCTCTCCATTCATTAATTCCATTTACAAAATGAACGGTTGAGAATGGTTCTCGTAGTTCTTGTACGAAAAACAGTTCTCATTGATGAAGAGTGTGGGGGGATTGAGTGTAGCAGAGTGCATGTAAGGAATTCATGGGTGGGCAATCCAATTGAAAGAGGGGAATTGAACGGCTAAGATTGGTTCTCGTACGAAAAACAGTTCTCGTTTGAACTTTTCCCTATATATATATATATATATATATATATATATATATATATATATAGGGGAATGTTCAAATTAAGTATGACAAGATGCATGTAAGAAATTCATGGGTGAACAATCCACTGAAAGAGATAGAGAATTGGACGACTAAGATTGGTTCTCGCATTTCTCGTACGAAAAACAGTTTTCGTTTGAACTCTTCCCTGTGTATGTATAAGTATATAAGGGAGTAGGGGTGAGCATGGTACCGGAACCGGTACCGGTTTTACCGAATACCGAATTTGGTTTAAAGATGGTACCGAATACCGTACAGAGTATTCATACTACGGTACCGGTACCTATTTTAACTAGTTTTTTCGGTACTAGTCCCGAATACCGATTTAGCACTATTTCAAGTACCGAGGACCGGACCGAAAGCTCTAACTCGGTACCGGTTCCGGTACGGTTCGGTATTTTCGGTACTCATGCTCACCCCTATAAGGGAGGTTCAAATGAGAACTGTTTTTCTTACGAGAACTGTGAGAACTAATCTTGGCCTCTGATTAAAATTAATCAATGGCTAAAAAAATTTCACGGCTCATTAATGGCTCATTAATGAGTTATTAATAACTAATTAATGAGAAATATTTTGGGAAAATCAAGCCTCGCAATTTAATGACGACTCATCCAGACGCAATTCATGTTTGTGTAAATATATAAATGACCAAAATACCCCTATTAATAAGTCATTAATGGTGTTACAAACAGTTCTCATACAAAAAACAGTTCTCGATTGAACTTCATATATATATATATATATATATGGACAAGTTCATTTAAGAATCGTTTTTATTGAGAGAACCGTTTAGAGGCGTATTGTCTTCATGTAGCGGATCAAAACTGTGTTTTGCAATTGACATGGAGAATCATATTTTTAATTTGATTTTGCTAAACTATATAGATTTCTTTATAGGAATAATATGTTTTATGTTGTTTGATTTTTATATATTACTCTATTGTATTAAAGTTGTTTGTGTTTTTATTACTTGTTCATGTGATATCATGTATAAGATGTTGATAAAAATGCGGTTTTTATTATCCTGTTAACGGTTCATCTAAATATGTTTATTTTTGTGTGTTGTTTATGTTGTTCAGCAATAAACATTCTAAAAAATCCAAACAAAGTGATTAAATATAAAAAAGATGTCTTTTTATGTATGTTCATTAGTGAGCAATGTTTTCGGTTATCTTTGTTGTTTATAGTTGGTTTTTAATTGGTAAACAATTACATGTTCATTGATGAGTTAATTAGATTCTTAAATACCATTTTTAATTGGTTATCTCTTAATTTTAAGTAAATTAAAATTACTAATTTACCCCTTATTTAAACCTATAAAGAAACCATTATAAGGAGTTAATTAAATTCGTAAATACCATTTTTATAACTAAACTTTCCATAATAAATAATGTTTAAAAAGATCAAGTCAATGCAAATTAATTTTCTACCTATATGATATTAAATACAAATTAAATTAAATAAAAAGGATCTTCTGAAAAATAAATATTCTAAATGTTTTATTATATAACACATGTTTTAATTTAAGTATTAGAAAATACATATAGGTAGAACTCATAAACATATAACATGTAACCTAAATTTATAGACATTTTTTGATATTTTAAAATGATTTGTATAGTCAAAACCAAATGTATATTTAATATTCTTTTTGTTTCTCATTTTATTGTTTTTAATCATTAATAAAAGAGTTATTAAAAGAGAAATAAAATAAATTATGAAAAAAGGAGAAAGAAAATACATATATTGCGAACGAAAATTGTTCGATGTCATTATAATACGTTAATAAATAACCTTACGTTATAAAAAATTGTCATATTATCGAGTAGCAATTATTTATAACTGTTATATTATACGGATACTATGCTAATACATGTATATGTGTGTTTTTTTTAGAAAGTTTAATATAGAAAATAAACCTTCCAGAAATGAGAACATTTGAAGATTATAAAGTAGTCATGTGAATTTAGGCATGCATCTTGAGGTGTCGATTTAAAGATCTAAAAAGACCCAACCGATGCATTTGAACGTTATTTTTGGTCCCTACTAACAACTTCTTTGTTTCTAAAGCGTATTAATTCCTCGTTTCCAATTTCACTTTCGAATATATTTATTTATTTTATTTTATTGTAGATATTGTCATTTCCAAACCTAACCTACTTTTTATTATTATAAACTAACTTAATATTTCGTATATAAACACAGAGATTGTTAATATAAATTTCAAATATTTACAGTGTGAAATACTACTAACGGACATAGTAAAATAATTGTAAACAATATAGAATGATATAGAATCGCCTAAAAAAATGGTATAAATTTATTAAAAATCAGAAATTCTTACATAAGATTATCATTATATTTTTGTAAAATCCTTTTATAGACAACATTTATCGTTTTTTTGCAGGCTTGCATTTTTCATCTTAAATAGAAACTCTTAAACCATTTTTATTTTTTACGCGATAAACCGCAATATATAACTGGTCATGAGAAAAATCCAAACATCTCATAAACAATCTAATATTATATAACAATTGAACTTGACTTTTGTTTATCTTCATTGAAAAACAAACCAGTTGAGGTAACTTTAAACATATAGAGTGTGAAATACTACAAACATGTGTAGTAAAAGAAAATTTGTAAGTAACAAATAGTGATATAAAAATTAATAAAAAGGGTAAACAACTAATACTATTGTACAACACCTCATATATTGGGCAAATGAAGTATATAAATGTATCAACACAATTAACAAAACAGAATACCATATGTAGCATTCATAATCATCAAAGTTATAATTTTGTCTAATGAAAATTATTAACCAAATAGAATGTCTATTATAAAAAAGGGTTTAGTTACCGAAAATGTATCCAACCTGTCACCTTTTGCTATTGTGTGTATCCAACTTTAAAACTTACCATTTAATATATCAGACTCTCAAAATTTACCATTTAATATATCCAACCTGCTATAGGAGGTTACATGGTGATGTGGCAACGGTTTTGCTGACGTGGCGAATGATGTGGCAAGTGACATGGCATTTCAAATTACAAAGAAAATCAAAAATAAAATTAAAATGTACTTTATATAATAATAATAATAATAATAATAATAAGATGAAAAAGTTTCAGATCCAATTCATCAAGAAAGCCTGAAGGTTGATTTTAAATCTGAGTCGATCTCCATATGGGGATCCATTTGCTCCATTTGCGATTTTCTTCATCTGGAGCTTGATCACCATTTGCTGCATCTGCTCCATAATAAAGTTGAAATCGTATATGCGATTTTCTTCATTTGTGAGTCTGAAAGTCGGAGGTTCATACGCGATTTTAGATTTGCAATTTTCTTCATTTGTGAGTCTGAAAGTCGATCTTCATAAAGACCAACTTTCAAGTCTGTCAAATCAGGGTTTCTTCATCTCCTTCCTTCAATGAACATGGTAAGTATAGATTTGGTTTCTGTAGTGATTTCGGAATTAGAACTGTTTTTCAAATTCCGATTTAGGGTTTTTAGTTGCAATTTAGGGTTTTATAATTGCGATTTACGGTTTTCTAATTGCGATTTAGGGTTTTTTTTGTGATTTAGGGTTTCATAATCAACGATTGAGTACTATGGGGTTTCGAATTTCATCATGTGTAAAACCAGATCTTTAAGGTTACGATTTGTTCATATGGGGTTTCGATTTTCATATGGGATTTGATTTATGTGGATTTCACCATTGATTATGTTTGTGTTTCTGATCTGGTTGTGTTTCGAATTGGTTATGTTTATGTTTCAAATCTGTTTGTGTTTCACCATCGATTTCACCATCAACTATGTTTGTTCTTGTTGGCCTTTTGATTTGTTCATGTTCCCAGATAAGAACACTTCATCATCTTCATGATTTCTATTAAGTTCTTTTATTTTTCTTTAATAATGGATGACGTGGAATTGAAAATAAAAGAAAAATAAAAACAATTACCGGTTACCTGCTAAATAGGTAACCGGATACACAAAATGGTAAGTTTGGAGAGTCCAGTACATTAAATGGTAAATTTAAAAGTTCAATACACACAATAGCAAAAGGTGACAAGTTTGATACATTTTCGGGAACTAAACCCTATAAAAAATAACACAATCACAATCATCAAACAACGAAGAACATGATGTAAGCAAATACTGAAAAGTCAAATTTTGATTAATTAAAGGGTTTTGATTGATGAAATCACCTTTAATTAAAGAAGATGATATATAATTTATTTTCTTTATATATATATATATATATATATATATAGGATGGTTCATGCAAAAAGTGTTTTATTTGCGGAAAAATGCAAGAAGCAATTTCAGTCATTTGTTGGTTTTTGATCTTGTGGTTCACATTAATCATAATTAATATTTTCATTTAATTCAAATGGCTAAATTAGTCAAAACAAAATATTTTCTCGCTTCTCTATTTAATGATTTTTTTCTCTTTCTAATATATTGATATTTCACAGGTGAAATATTAATTTTATAGTATTTTATTAATTTTATAGTGTGCACAGGTGAAAACAACCAAATTTTTATTAGTTTTTTTATATGCTATGTTCACCGGTGAACTTAGTAAAAGACAAATTGTTTTAACCATTTAAAAAGAAAAAAACAAACAATATTGTGTTCGCCATTCATGTAACACCCAATGTTCGGTTACCCTTAATTAAGTGATAATTAATAAATAAGTGCTATATGTGTTTTAAGTTGTCATATGTAATTAGATATGTTTATAAAACTTGAAGGGTTGAAACCGTCAAATCAAAAGATAAATAAGTGTAGGGACCAAATATGTATATGTACCAAAGAAGTAGATATATATGAGAACATGTACTTGACTTTCAAACCACTACAAACATACATACACTTCCGTACGTACGTACGTACTTTGCTATCCCTTCCTTTAAATTTTTGAACAAGAAATCAATAAAGTTAACATCATTTGATCATCATCTCAATGTTATGGGTTGTTTGGGTGTAGGAAAACACTTCTTTGTAGCTTAAAATCGACTAGAATTAAGAAAGGGTTGAAAATGGTCGAAAAACAGTGTCTATGCATATCAGTCTGCAAATCCGGTCGTGTACACGGGTGTAGGGGCTTGAGCCGATGACAGGCTATGTAGGCACACATGGTCATATAGCATATGAGGTACACGCCGTGTAGAGGTACACGCCGTGTAGAGGCACACAACCCGTGTAGCAACTTTTGTCAACTGAATTTGGTTACACAGTGTTTTGGTTGTCGACCGTATACTGTACAAGGTACACGGCTCGTGTAGGCCCCATTTCAAAACAAAATGTGTTATAAATCATACGTTGTTATGTTATATGTATAAAATCGTTTGGATACCTTATAAAATCATGTTTGGATACCTTATCAAGTTATATGTTGTTATATTATATATAGGGGATGATTCATTTAAAAACCATTATTAGTGTGATAATCGCGAGAACCAATCTTAGCCGTTCAATTGATAAGTGTAATTCATAGATGAAGATCTTAGGGGGATTGAGTGTGGCAGGGTGCATGTAAGGAATTCATGGGTGGATAATCCAATTAAAAGAGGGGAAATTAGACGGTTAAAATTGGTTCATACGGTTCTGAATTTGCATCAGGTAAACGTGGTGTGAATTTAGGAGCTAATTAATAATTAATTAACTATTACTTAATAATTATTAATAAAAAAAATTATTAACTAACAGATGTGATAAACTTGATGGTCAGGATTTGCCTCTCTTTTATCTTTTCTTAATTTCACTCTTAAAAAATCTTTAAAGCGTGCGAAACGGTACGAGAGATTTAAGTATGCTTAAATCATAGAGTATGTTATGTTAATATGACGCTGATATAACTTGAAACATGAGATGCCAAAGATGAGTACACCCATACTCTAACACCTTTTAGTAATCTAAGCAATTTCAGTTAGATTTACCATGCGATTTTTTCAATTTTGTTCCGAAAAAAAGAAAGACATATTCAATATAAAATACCAACAATAATTGAGAATATAGTCTTGTATGTTAGTCAAAATTTCCCAAATCCCGGATATATACAATTCACCGTTATAGGACCTCACCGACTATTTAGAATAAGTCCAAATTCTCTATCAAAGTTTGCAGATTTTTTGAATTTCAGTTTTTAAGAATCTTGAAATTAGTATTATTTTGATTATACAACATAAAAAAAATACTTTATCTTTTTTTTTAAATAGCAAGAAAAGGATAACTAAACAAGATTTTTGGCATCACTATCATCCTGATTAGAAAAAAAAAAAACTTTATCTGTCGAGTTATATCCTTTCCGATAAAAGAATTTTTTTACTTAATATATAGTTAAAATAAATATTCCCTTTTCCAATAAAAGGGTTAGAAAGTATTGTAACTCTCAATTTTATGTTTCAAATTCTAATAAGTGAACTTGTGATTTGTTAGCTTGTGATTGGATCACATGTGAATACTTGGATCACAGACACTACAAGGTTGGTTATATATTTCTTGACTGATTAATCAATCAGTTGGGAAACTAAAACTAAATTCTGAAGAAAGAAGTAGCAAATAAATAAATGTAAATGATTGGAAATAAAAGCATTGAATCTAACACATTCCAATGGTGAAAAAGCTACGAATCCTCCACATAATTAGCCTCAAAATCTCATCCATACCATCTCCCAACACACACTTACGAATCCCCAAATAAACAATTCATCCAAATGAAGGCCTCTGAATTCCAAGCACTTCGTTCACCAATCAAAAACCCCCCTAAATCCCACCTCCCGATTCTGCATCCTTAACTAGTTTTTCATTATCCCTTCGTTTTAGTGTGCAAGAAATGGATGAAAACTGAAAAAAGATATAGAATTTTGAATTTAGATACGCGAGCAAATACACAAAAATGGAGAAAACCCTAATTTTACCCCCCAAATCCCCTACCATTCTTTTGCAGAGATTAACATTAACCCTTTGACTATTACTTTCTCATGATTTTGATGATCTGTTAGGAGTCCACCTTCAATATCCATTATCATTTTAATAAAATCCTTCAAAATCATTCTTCTTCCCATCTTCCTTTAGTCCACCTCTCTCTTTCTTTCTCTCTCTCTCCCCAATCTCATATTTCTTTAGAACTAAGAAAAACCTACAAAAGCAAACAATCAATCATTTCCAAGAAACACCATTAATCAACGAGTTTTGGATCATTCTTCAAACCCTTTGGGAGGAAAAGAAAAAAAAAAGAAGGATTTTTTTTAAGGATTTTTATTCAAACCCTGAACACATTCCAAGAAAATCAGACCTGAAAAGAGTTGGTGTTTTCCATTTCAAGATTTTCTTGAAAAGTTATGAAGTCATCTCATCTGGATAATATCCCATCAACACCTGGGAAATTCAAGATGGAAAAACCGATCTACAATCATAGATTTAGATGGCATTATTCATATTTAGCGAAGCTCACATTTTGGAGTTTTGTTTTCTTAGGATTGATCTTCGTGTTCTTCTTCAAATCACCACCACCACCATCACCATCAACAATCTCATCAGATCTCTCTCGCAGATCCTTACAAACCAGATCTTGGGGCGGACCCGAGTGGGAAAAACGGGTCAAATCATCAGCAAAGATCCGATCTAAAACTGGGTTTTCCGTTCTAGTCACCGGCGCAGCCGGTTTCGTCGGAACCCATGTCAGCGCCGCCTTGAAACGCCGTGGGGATGGCGTATTGGGTTTAGATAATTTCAACGATTATTACGATCCTGCCCTCAAAAGGGCTCGCCAAGCTTTGCTAGAAAGAAGTGGGATTTACATAGTGGAAGGGGACATAAACGACGACGTTTTGCTCAAGAAACTCTTTGAGGTAGTCCCTTTTACTCATGTTATGCATTTAGCTGCTCAAGCTGGTGTTAGATATGCTATGCAAAATCCAAAGTCTTATATTCATAGTAATGTTGCTGGTTTTGTTAATGTTCTTGAAGTATGTAAAAATGCAAACCCACAGCCTGCAATTGTTTGGGCATCATCTAGTTCTGTTTATGGACTTAACACAAAAGTACCCTTTTCAGAAAAAGACCGAACCGACCAACCTGCAAGCCTATACGCCGCCACGAAAAAAGCAGGCGAAGAAATCGTGCATACTTATAATCATATTTATGGTTTATCTCTAACGGGTCTAAGGTTCTTTACGGTTTATGGACCATGGGGTAGACCAGATATGGCTTACTTTTTCTTCACTAAAGATATCTTGAAAGGAAAATCGATTCCTATTTTTGAATCGATTAATCATGGAACCGTTGCGCGTGATTTTACATACATTGATGATATTGTAAAGGGCTGTTTAGGTGCTTTAGATACTGCTGAAAAGAGTACAGGAAGTGGTGGGAAGAAAAAAGGGGCTGCACAATTGAGAGTTTTTAATTTAGGTAATACCTCACCTGTTCCTGTTTCGGATCTTGTAAGTATTTTGGAGAAATTATTGAAAGTGAAAGCGAAAAGGCGTGTGATGAAGTTGCCTAGAAATGGCGATGTACCATTTACTCACGCGAATATTAGTTTTGCTCAAAGGGAGTTTGGGTATAAACCAACAACAGATCTTCAAACGGGGTTGAAGAAATTCGTCAGATGGTATGTGAGTTATTATGGTTCAGGAAAGAAGAGCGATCATTGAGGCACGACAACACAGAAAAATGCTGATCTTAAGAAGGTGGAAAACTTGTTCTTGAATTGTTATTCGTTTTGATATATTCACATGGTTGTTTTGTTAATCCTAAACCTTCCCAACAAATTATCTTGTTTCCAACTCTTGGTATATTATGTGGCGTAAAGGGAAGGCGGACAAGAGAGATCTCACACGACGAACAAGGATGTTGTTTCGGGTCTTTTTTTTTAAAAGTTTTCTTGGTCCAGTGGGGCCTTTGATATGTACCAAAAGAAATTCAACAACTCTGTTCTTCTTAACTCATGGGATTGTCATCTGTTGTATCATTATTATTGTAGGATTCATGACTAACAGAGCATATTTGCTTTGATTGGTGGACTTGTATCGTTTCATGGAATTTAAATAAATAGAACACATTACTTTGCATCTTATGATTTTCTGCAGTTACATTTCTTGATTTGAGTTGTGATTCTTTTTCTGGAAATTGGATCTATATATGGTGTTGTTTGAACATAACCATAGCTGTTGATTGTTGGTTTAGCAGTCTTGTATGAAAATGCTAGCTTTCAGTGCCTCAAGGCGATCTTGAAGGATTTGACTAAGAATGTAGAATTGGAAACTCTTATATCTTCTTAATTTGACATTGGTTAGAATTTTGTTCTAGCTATTGAAAGTTTGGTGTGTCTTAAGATGCTCTAAGTAAATGAAATCTAGAAAATTAATGGTAAATATTTTAGTCACTATTTCTATATTCACTAGATTTTTTTATCATCTGCTTTCAGAACAAATTATATTGTTCACTGTTGTTGGTATATGGTGATGGCATATAATGGGATCAAACGATGAGTAGAATTTTGTTTTCTTTTTTGTTAAACGGGTTCTTTGGTCTTCTATAAAGGAGGATGCATCACTCGTATAGTTGTATAAAAAGTTTGCTTTGATTGGTGTCCCTGCATCATTTCATGGAATTTAGTTAAATCAAACACAATGTTTGAATCATGTTAAATGTCATAATACGAGTTTAGCTTCACAAATATTTTCTTTAAGCTGCGACATTCTTTGTTTCCTAATTAAATTTCTTGATTAAAGGTTCACTTTCATGATTCCCCATTGACTGAAGCTTGACTTTGAGATTTCTTGTTAAACTTAATTTGAGTTCCGTGAGTGTTATTATGTAGTTAGCCTATTAGTGCTTTTTCTATATCAGAGAATTGCATCTAAGTTTTTCTTGAACATAATTATAACTACATAATGTTACCTTAAGAAGAAGTGCTCATTTCTAATGATTGTCTTCCTTGATGTTTGGAGTTGTAGCTTGTGATAAGGAGGAATTGGCCAACTCGAACTTTAAGATCAACTCTATGAATTTATGTTTCATCATCCATACTCAAGATGAGCAATGTCTATCATGTGTATCAATTATCTCTAATATATTAAAGCATGAAAGCATATACTTCCAACTCCAACCGAGATAATTACACCTATTTCAAGATACATGATTGTGCTTGCGAACTTGTTGAAAAATACATTAAAACAAAAGGTATAAAAACTTGCACCAATGTGTTATGAATTGACTAAAAGTCAAGCGTATAACTCAACTTTTGTTTGAAGGGCGAAACTATAGTATTTTTCTAGAAGTTTATGAAGTTTGACAGGACCCACACACAATCAAGTGAAGAAATGGAAATGGAAATGGCAATGATTTGAACAAAAAACATAACATAGTATAATGTATTGCTTCAAATCAAAGAATCTATTAGAGTATCCATAGTAGTACTTGTTATCATTACCAGTCATGTCAATATCACTAACATCGGCAACGACAACTCATTGTTATCATCACTGGATCCACCCAAAATTAATTATTTTGCATATCATCCATTGAAAAGACTCGGTATGTCCGTTATACAAGCTCCACGACCAAAAGCATATCATGAACCCACCCGAGTAACATGCCGAGCTTTTCATGCTCGTTATAGCTCTATCACGAGCTCGTGCCATGAACTCTTATAAGTAACATCTTAGTTAAGATGGAAAGATAGATAAGTTAAACGATTATACCAGAAGTAAACGATTAATGTATTTTAAAACATAGTTACCAAAGGGTCTTTAACCAAACAGTATATGTTTTTTTAAGGTGATCTCAAAAGAATTAGGTTTAACTCTCCTAGTGGCCTAGCAGTATCAAAGAATCTTTGGCTTAGCGGTATTAATATGTGTAAAGTGTTCTTACCTCTTTGAGGTCTAGAATTCAAGTCTCGTATGTGACAAAATTTGTAGATTTAGGGTGAGTTTGTTGTATAGAAAAAAAATCCCATAGTGGACAAGGTGTAAATTTAAGGGTGTGATTTTTAATGTACCAAATAATTTAAAACATAATTTCACCAATATTTTTAATTTTATAAATCAATAATAAATTACAAATAAGATTAGAAAAGGTTTATTGTAAAAATAAATATATAAAATTTTTTATGATTAAAAGATAATATTCTTTAAAAGATTGTCTTCAAGGAAATGTAAAAAAAAAAATTATGGTAAGAGTAAACAAGATGGGAAGAGTTTCACGTTGGCCCTTCACCATTGTGTTATAAGCATTGTGCCTACGCCACTACGCTGTGGCGAGGAAAATGCCGATCAAGGTGTGCTTCAACGTGATTAGCTTTTCACCGTTAATAAATGTGAAGCTAATAAAGTAGTTTGATTCCGACATTATAGAAGTAACCATATCATGTGTTAAATGGTTGGTTACGTAACGAGGGTCTGATGCCGACACAATGACTTGCAGAGTGTTGTTTTTTCTATAAACATAATAATTTTCTAAAGTATTCAACTATTTTGACCACCAAAATAACACAACAACCGAGTTTGGATTGCATTAAAAAGATAGCCTTACTATCCCTCCTTATATATAGACTTTAAATCCAATATTCCAGATAATTTTACATACCTTGAAACTGCAGAGATTTAACAAACAACTCTACAAGATTCATTATAATTTTAGAAAGCCTCACTGGATTTAGTGACCAATAATAACACGGTCACAATCACAATTATAATAACAATAACAATAATACGATTTATACTTCTAAATGGACGATCATGGTCAACCACGTAAGACAGGATAAAGTATTGTTACCGTTAATATAGTCATCCATGTAAACTTAGCCATTAGAGTTAAAGCTTTTAGCGTAGCTAAATCAAAAACAGTTAGGTTCGCAATTTTAGCTTAGCTAAATCAAACTTCGCTAAAACCTGAGTGAATGAATGACAAGTGCAGGAGTGAATCAATCAATAAGATAAAATATCTCACAAGTTCAATGACAAGAAGGGCTGGCATCTCCAATATAAATAAACTAGTTTTCGCCTTCGTATACACCGTGATTAATTAACTACATTTACAAAAAGCTAAGCCATTGGTGGGAAAATACGCGAATGGGGAGAAATAACAGAATTTTGTATATATTTACCTGAGTTATTTGGATACTCAACCCATAAAATCTCACTCATATTTGGGGACTCTGCAAACACCATTGTAAATTCTCCTACCTTTTCCAACTTGCCTCTTTTCCCGGCCCTCAACACAAACTGATTGCTGCGATTCAAAGAAAATATGCCGTTGGTTAAACGTAAAATGTCTCCGGGCTGAAAAGCCTCGCACTCTTCATTCCAAAACTGAAAGTGAACAGATGCAGTCTCGTCTGCCACAAGTCCCAAACTTGTCTTGTTTTGACCTCCTGGTTTTATCATCCCTTTTTCCAAAACTATGAATTGTGTGTTTATGTTGTTTTCTGCCGCCGGCACAATCTCTTTTATAGATTGCATCTTTGCTGCTGTCATAAGCCATGAAACCATTAGTTCTTAGCCAAGGATGTTTAGGATTGCTTATTTGTTATTGCTCTATGAAAAAAAAGGGAGAATTTCATGTATATCCTTCCAAAACTTCTTAATTACGTATATATCCTTATAAACTTTAAAATTACATAGATATCCTCCTAAAACATTTAAAATCTCATATATATCCAAATACTCAAATTAATCATAATTAAACTGATTTTAAATAAAAAAACTCTATCCCCAAGTATATTTATACATGAAGTTCCTAAAATACCCAAAAGTAAACTAAAAACTTAAATTTACTCCTCCCAACCGATTGTTTGCTCATCAATCCTAAATTCACGGTCTGTATTATCTTCCATTTAATTTGCTCTAATCCTTTTCCATCTTGTGTGCGTCCATGTACTGCAAGAGAAAACAACCAGCATCTTCTAACATTTCTGCATAATTTAGAGTTCCTTGTAAATCTTGAAGGACTTGAACATGAAATAGGGGCATTAAGGTTGTTAGCTAGATTTTAAGCCAAGGACCTCGTTAAAAGCAATTCATCCATTAGTTCGGTGAAGCATATATTTACAACATCAACGGGGAGACAATCAACGGGGAGAGGTAAAAAAAACTCCGACTTTATTCAAATGTATATAATTTAGGTTGTTAGTTTACATTTGGGTATTTTAGGAACTTCATGTATAAATATACTTGGAGATAGAATTTTCTATTTTAAAATGATTTAATTATGACTAATTTGAGTTTTCGGATATATAAGAGATTTTAGATGTTTTAGGAGGATATATGTGTAATTTTAAACTTTATAAGGATATATACATAATTAAAGAGTTTTGGAAGGATAAATATGAAATTTTCCCGAAAAAAGAAAACAATTTGGACTTAAGATGCAGTCTCGTCTACCACAAGTCCCAAACATGTCTTGTTTTATGATGTTGTAAGTATTTGATATTCTTTGTTTGTTAAACATAGAATATGATTTACTTGTCTATCAGCTATCCAAATCATAGATAGATTATTTTATGTTTATGTCATTTCACCCGTCGACTCGCCTACTTATGATACATACTCTAGTTAATAAGAAGCTTGGTCAAAGTATGTTAATATGACACCTACTATTTAATTTCAACTCAGTTTACTAGTGACCCGAATTATTGATATATAATTTGTGTTTAACCTAATAACCCATCTGACTTGTTGACTTGTCTCTTTTCATACCTTCTCTATAGTTTATTCATTTAAGCTGTTTACCGGCGTCATCCTGTCCATTGTCTATGTTTGACCCAGCTGACCCATCCACTTTTCGTACAACTTTTATATTTAATGTATTTGACCTGTTTGCATGCCAGGGCTCGTTTGTTTTTCTAGATAAGTACTTATTTTTATTAAACGTCTGCGGGCGGACAAATGTTTCTAGAGAAGACTATTTGCTTAGGATCAGACATAGGTAATTCGCAGATCTTATTTTCACTTATTTTTGTCGTAAATTATCAATTCAACCCTACAAACCTTCACACTTCAGACTTCTAGGCCATCTCTTTTTCAGCAGGCATGGAATAAGATGTAAGACCTCTTATGTCTTCAAAAACAAACACCACCTAATATTTATAAAAAAACTTAAATATTGCATTTATTGATTTATGTTGCTTTTGTTATTATTTATCAATTATTAGTACCAAAATTCATTTGGATGTAATGGTTTGAATCTTTTGGGCCAGTGATTTTTTGAGTTAGTATTTGAACCTTCATAACAAATATTTGCATGCGTAAGAATTCTAAAAACAAAAAATGTCCACAACACGTGTTCCATTTTTTATATGCTTCCGTTGTGTGTCGAGAAGTTTCCTATGGTCTTCCGGGGAATTTCAAACACTATTATTTTAGGTGAACTCTTCACCCACAATTTTATTTATAGGTCTGTGTAATTGTATGGTATGTTTGGTTGATTACACATGCTTTTGATTTCATGTTTATCTTATTTCCTTTGAGATTGAATAGTTTTACTAATAATTCTCCATATTGACTCATAAAGCGGTGATAAGAGCTGTATTCTCTGTCTCTCTACTACAAATTTTCTTTACATAAGTTCGCCACAATGAATGGTTTGGTTTGAATATTAGCTTGCTGATGTTTGCTATCTATCTATCCTAGTACGAATAGCTCCTAACAATGTAGCAATCAACATGGAACTGAAATCATGCAGTGATTAAGCTGCTTTTGAAATCAAGTTCATAACTCTCGTTCTCATATGTCAATGCTGAAACCCACAAAATTAAAAGAAGAAATGCGTGCTTTTTCACAATTAAAAGTAATCCACACATTGTAAGGGAACATATTTAGATTTACCATTTTGGTGGTAAAGCAAACTAAAAAGAAAAGTGTAACATGGTTAAGTAACTAAAAATTGTAAGGAATCATTGATAAGTGACCATTACTCTTTTACGCAGTAGTTTGAAAACAGAAGCAAAATATATTGAGATAGAAATCGGCTATGTTAACATTAAAGTTAATCTGCTTCGGCTTTTAGTAAATGTCCAACCAAAATATTCAGCTAATTGACTATGAAATCTTTTAGAATTATTATTATAAGATTTGTGTGTTTTTTGGTTCTCCATTTTAGCACCCCTAACATAACATGCTTATAACTTATACAAGTATTTGGCCCCTTGCATGCATTGTTTACAACTACTGTTTTATGTTAAATGATGGTCTTTACCTTTTCAATAAAAATCAAGCAAAAACTACACCCTGTATAAACAAGGAATTGAATGTTGATGAAAGCTGTGGATCTAACAGTTTGTGATTTGTTTATTTGCAGAATTGCAGAAGCAGAAGAATTTGTATTTTGTAGGTGAAAATGAAGTAAGGTTTAATGGTCAGACTCTATGAATACTTGTTAAGCATTAGAAACAGGTCATTAGTTAGTTGTATTTAAGTTAAGTTGGCATTTTAGTATTATTTAAGTACTGCTAGCTACTATTCCTAGCATAGTGCACCACTGCACCTGGGCTTTCTGTTTGCTATAAGTGAACCAGCCTCTAAAATGCACAAGTCAATAAAACCAAGCAATGAGATGATCACTAATTCCTATAAACATATGAAGCAAAAGAACAAACACCTGGTGTGCAGCATCCCAAACCTAAGAGCAACAATTTTGTTTCACTCAAAATAGACGATGATGTTCAGAGAAGAAACCAAGATCCTGGACCTAATTAGGGCATATAAATGACAGAAACCATTAATAATTCCAAAAAAAACACATAAGACATAAGAAAAAGTTGGTACACAGCATAGAAACTAAAGAGCAACAACCTTCTTTTATTCCATTTCAACCAAATGAACATTCGAAAGAGACGTTGACATTCAGAGGGAAACGAAGACCCTAATCAGAGCATATAAATGATAGGAAACAAAGAAAGACTGGAGAAACCGACCTTAGAGCAAAGGGAGTGAAAGAGTTTTGGGGAGCATGGTGGGAGGACCACGCAATGGTGAAGGACATCTCCTACACCACCACAGCGTGGTGAAGGACATCCATGGTGAAGACAACGCAGGTGCGAGGCAGATAACACGGTTTAAATAAGATAAAGACAGCTGACTACCGAAGAAGGCAACAAAAAAGAGAGGATAAAGTGGCAAGTAACACAGTTCGAACAGGTAACCCCAGGTATGTTAAGTGAAGGTGTTAGCCAACTAAGCTACATCCTATCTATAACACCCGGTCTTAGCATGCAACAGAGGCTAGCAAAACTAAGAAAATTACCTCTGAATACCAACCAGAAAGTACTACCACACAAGCTCCTGACTCTAAATCATTGTTCCTTAAGTCCCTCGAATGCATGCCGCATAAAGAGAAGAAAAATTGCGACTCCCCAGTGTGCGGATATATAACAATATAAACAATAATAATAATAGTCGAAGCAAACACAAAGGTTTCAGAAATCAAAGTCTCAAGATCAAAATACTTTCAGAATCATAATTCATTTAGTAGAAGGCTTTCAGTGTCAAATGCAAACATATCATATTCATACATATCATACAATAAATTTATATCATATCACATCGAGCTCTTATCAGAAACGCATACACTTGCACACCGTCAACAGATATATCTGACAAATGTCAAACATTTGTACACTGGACCTGCAGATCCAAATGGTGAGATGGGTGTTGGGCACCACATTACCATCCACCATAACATAACATAACCTACAAGTCTAGGGTCGACCCATACCTCTCCTAAACAAAATAGCTCTCGGAGCCAAACCCTAAGGAGATGCCGTGGATTGATCACACCGCCATAGAAGGTCTCACACCACCGGTGCCCCCAATGATGTGCCAATAGTACCCCCCATAGGTGGTTAAATAGCTCGATGCATCAAAACCATAAAATATCCAAAACAATATGTATATCAAAATAACTTTATGTTCCACAAGTTTTATAAATATCATTTATAGTTGTACTCAAAATATTTTCAAGAAGCATCATGTGGAACATATCTAATAAAAGAAAACAAAACTTTTCAGATATCATAATATCTTCATAAATCAACAATAGGAGCAGATCGAAAGAAACAAGATTTCAAATATCAAATTTTCAAACAACAAGGATCATCGCCGAAAGAATAAAAGGAATTCAAAAACGATATTTCATATTTTGAGGACAAGATTAATACCAGTGAACACGAAACGAATCAATTAAAAAGCCTTACTTAAGAGATGAATTTGTACGACACTAATAATTATAAAAGAAGCTAGAATCCGTACCTTATCTCCACGATCCACGCTCTATTAATATCCCAAAGTCAATTCTATTTCTCCTCCGTCTATAGAATACATAACTTATGATTAGTATTACTACCTTACCCTTAATTCTTGTAAACTTATAAGTTCATGTTCCAATGGTAACCACTAACAATTTTATACGTACTGATTCTTCACAATTTAATTATCATTGGAAACTATTAGAGAAGTCACGTGGTTTGTTTTAGTTTGTTCAAATACCAACAACATTGAGAGTAAAAGCCCTTATCCAATATCCACTTATATGTAACTCAAGAACAATTTATTAACCGGGTCCAAATGATTTGTTTTATATTCATGAGTTACTAGTACATTGGAAGTAACTTGAAAACTCCATTGATTCAAAATCAGAACAAACATCGTGTATTTTGCTTAAAATTGATTTTGGAGTTCATTGACACTTGATTAATTATTTTTCTTTTTAATACGAGTTCCAGCAGTATTGTTCGAATTCAAAGTTTCAAACATGGCTTGCCTAAAATCACCATGATTTGGGCAATATGGGTCGGATTCATCTCAACCAACGAAATCGATACTTAGCATCAAGGGGTCGAACTAACCTTAATCGCCGCCGCAAATCGCCACTCCTAAATCTCTTTATCACTCTCGATTTTAACGGTTTATAGATGAAGGATTCGTGAATGACGGTGCAGGCCAGGAGTATTATCGATGAGTTCGTTGGAGGATCATGGAGACTGGAGAGGTGATTGCCGCCGATTCAAGGGGAGATCGTTACTCCCGTCTCCGAATTGAACGGCCAAAGACTAAATTAGAATTTAGAAGGGCTTCTAGGTTCGGGCTACTCTAGTTTCTTATTTGTTTACCATTCATGGCCCAATAATAGTTAACTTAATAATTGACTATTAATTTTATTTTCTTAATTAACAAATATATTATGAAGGAATTTAAAATGCAAATCTCATCTTTCTATTTTCCGGACAAACATAAGATTTTAAGGGATTTGAAAAACAAATCCTATCAAATTTTACGAATCAAATGCCACATTAGTATCGCGTTTGTGATAAATGGTTCCTATGTTGATTGACTTCGAAGCACGTTGAAGCAAATTTTTTATTGTTTTCAAAAGCAAGAAAACCTAAAAGCAGATAAAAGTTACTTCCTACAATTCAATTCTCTAATAAATCTATCACTATTAAACAAATAATAAGGTGATAACATAAGTGTATTTTAATTTTACTTTTCTTTTATATTTGTGAGGCATATAAAAAACAATATCATCAAAATATAAGACCACCTACATTTGTAAACAGTATAGAGAGGTGATATATTTTTCTAGTTTTTCCTCATACTCACAAGATCAATACAAGTGTCAATTTTCAATAATATATTCTCATGTCGCAGAAGGAATACAAGAAGACTAGAAAGAAAAAAACAACATATGTTGCCAAAAAGGTTGAAAGATAGTCATGATCGAATTTCCCACTCAAATATATGATTGAGACATTTGTGAAAGAATTCATTTGCTTCCACATACATTCACATGTTGAATAGGATGGGCATAGGCATGGCCACTCAGGGGCATGGGTAGAAAAAAAGTTAGCCAGCCTTCATCATCATGCTCAAAAAGAATATGTCACTATCCACATTTGTAAAGTTTTTTTTTTTAATTTACATTTCTTAAGAGTTTAATTGTTAATATTAATTACATGATTGATTTGCTTTTTGTTAATATTAGTCACCCTCAACTTTCTTATATTCAATAGTTTTATTTACTATATGTTAAAATGGTAAAATGGATTTAGTATTTCAGAGATAGCTGGGTGTAAGTTTGTTGTTTAGTTTTATTTATTATGCAGGAAATGTGACGTCATGTCTAAATTTTTACGTTAGGGTAATAATCCATACATCATACTCTAATGATCTTGAACATATTAGTCTATATTTTTTATCACTTGTGATTGGTCATAGGGTCTACTTTTTATGTTTATTGATTTTGACATTAGTAAATTATAAAAATAAGTGTTTAAAATCATAAACTAAGATGCATGTCGAAACACCCTTTACGTTTTTGTACTTGTCTTAAAACTTTAGTGTATATGTGAAAAAAAATTCAATGTGATCATAAAGGTAAATTTGAAACATCTCTCAACATGCCTTGTTTGCCACCAATGGCTTTCGGTTTCACTTTTCTCTTAATCGCCCACATACAATTACCATCAAAATGGAAGTATGATGCATACAATTAAAATCTTGTCCATAACTTAGATTTTGGATTTGAGTCTGGGCAGTTGAAGTTTTTCTAATAAAATGGTGGAGGGTATTACTCTCTTATGATGTGTGGCTTGGGGCTCGTATACTGCCCTATATAAATGTCACTGCAGACCCATCCCACTAAATTCGCTGTTAAAAATAATTAAAATCTTGTCCGCGCCATTTTCTTTGAAACCCACCTTCCGCTCCGAGTTGGGGTTAAAGAACTACATATGGTCACAATCAGCTTAACACCCTTTCTTCTACCTAAATATATAGTGAAATTATTTATCAAATGATTACCTTTTGTACTTCTAAGCAATCATAATATATCACAAACTAATAATTCCATTTTATAAGAATATATAGGAAACAATTTTTTTTAAGGCAAAATATATAAACTAACAACCGAAAATTACGTAAATGTGTCTTTTCAATTAATGTAAAGGTCTTTAATGCGAAACAATTTAATTTTGAAAAAATTACATATCTTTATACCAATTTCTAACTTTTATAATTATTATATTATAATTTTTCTAATTAGATTAGTTTACTGGTTGCAAATCTTTTCAACTAATGGGAAAGGTCTGGACAAATTTAAAAAAATGCATTAAAATTATGACGCTAATTGTGAGGTTATATACACTGACTTGGTTAAAAAATTATAAAAAAAGGTTCACAAATTGAAAATTGATATAAAGATAGTTACAAACGATTTTATATTGGTATCTAAGTTGTAAACAATATTCAATCTATAACTAAATATAACCACTAGTTACGTACTCCGTATGTTTATCAAAAGAAATGCTATTGAAATTGGACCTTTTTCTAAAGGGGTGTAGATAATCATTGGATATTAGTAAAGGACTAATATTAATTAATCAATATAATAATTAGATAATTATGGTATTTTATTTAGTCAAAATTAAAATATTTTTTAATTATTCAAACTCAATCATTTATTTGGTCAAAAATTATAATCATTTCCTAATCCAAATCAATTGTTAAAGTCTGTCTTAGACAAAATTAATCCACCAAAATTTTAAATTAAAATAACAATAACATAACAATTAACAAAACTATTTCACTGAATCTTGTGCATATATCATCTTAGTTTAAATTATATCTATAAAATTAGCAATATTAAGTATCTTTTAATCCATCAAATCTTGTGCAAATGTCATGGATTTTTCTTCAATTTAAAGTTTATCTTTCAGTAGCTTCTAAAATTGATTTATACATGTTGGTAGATAATATAACCGATGTTTTTTATCACCTCCATTAACCTTAGTCATTCTTTAAGTCAATCTTCAACTACAAATCCAATTATATTCGCATGCATATATAAAGTTTGTAAACATCGTATTTTTAGTTGGCTTTTATTTTATTATTTTCCTTCAATCGAGTCTCAAGGTTACACACAAGTCATACTAAATATTTGATTTTAACAATAATAACAGCACTATTCATTTTTTTATTTGTTACAACTTTACAACATTGTCGCCACTCGTGTAGTACATTAGTAGCTTAGCTAGTAATATATAGAAACATTTGATTCACTATAATGTATTTAACTTGTTATGTTTTACTATTGTAGGTATCTAACTTTAAATGTACCACTTAATATATTGAACTTTAGAAAATTATAATCTAATGTATCGAACATGCAATATCAGGTTAAATGCTAATGTAACACGACTTTTGCTGACTTAAGGGTGACTTGGTAGATGTGACATGGAATTTCAAATTTAAAATTAATTCAAAATTAAATGTATATTTATGGTTTTTAATAACAATAGTAATATTTAATAATAATAATAATAACAACAACAACAACTCATCTACTTTGGTTCATTCTATCGATTTGTTTCAAGTACTATGTCAAGATTTAGGCCGTTAAAAAAAAATTAGTTCAAGATTTACGGTTCATTTTCAATTTATTTGGATCCTTTTCAAATCTACTCCTTAATTTCATCTACGTAGATGCAACATCAATTTGAGTATTTGACTATTTAAAACGTTGTTTGTACAAAAGATAGTCATACAAAGTTTTGAATCTTTTTTCAGATCTATGTACAAATTATGTTACTGTCTGAAATTAGGGGTTTTAGATTTGAGATTACGGGTTTTTAGATTTCAGTTTCTTCATTACTTAAATGTATGCGATTTCAATTTTTAATCGTTTTTGTCATATCTCGTCACTTTTGATTCTTAAATTATGGATTGTTTAACTTCTTCAAAAGAGTTTTGCAAATGGATAAAGATGAATAGATGATGAATGTTTTTCAAGAAAAAATGAGGTGGCAAAGGCTATGATATTAAAAATAAATTAAAAAAAAAGAAATTACCAGAATATCCTGATTGAAAGTTTAATTGATATATAAATTGTTAACTTTTAAAAGCTTAATACATTAAATGATAGGTTTAATACTTAAATACACAATAACAAAATAGATACATTTTCAGTAATTAAACTCTACATACAAAAGACAAAAAAGAAGTATGTTAATTAATTATATAAATTTAGAATTTTCTCAAAATTATGATATATAATTATATACATATAGACGAAGAAAATTGCATTTGTTACCTGCTATATATAAAATTATAAATGTAGCATGCAATGCTTGAAGACTAAACTCGTTGTCCAATTTTTAAATGTTACATTTGTTACCCTAATGTTTTTCCCCTATTATCTTCGTATCAACTTAATTATCATATTTGTAGTATTGAATGTTGATATTTGTAATCTATTAACTTTTTTATTTAAATGTTTTTTAATGAGAGATTTTATATATTTTTGTTTAATTTCTTGCTTGTTAGATTAAAAAAGTAATAAAATTAAGAAAGGTAATAGAAAGATTTTGTAAGAAAGAAATATAAATTCTCTTTTCCAATACTATAGAAGAAACAAATTTGGAATAGCTCTTTATTGAACATGTAAACACAGACATTGGGGACTGTGAATACCAAAGTACACTGCCTAGGACTAACATTGACATATACGAAGAGTACAGGGGCCTAAACGAAACTAATTTGAACTCTTAACGACAATGCCGTTTCAACCTTGACAATAGATTCACTCCGTGTATGTATGTTTGTATCTTCTCACATGTGACTTTTGTCACTTTCTCTGCACAACACATTTCAAGTTCTCACTCAAAACCCCCACTCAATTCCCTTCATTACTTCATCCCCAAAACCACAAATCTTTCATCTTTCCCCCAAAAACACCATGAAAACCCTCTCTCTCCTCCCTTCTCTCTCTACCCTTCTTCTTCTTCATCTTCTTTACAACCCCACATTACAAACCCTAGCCAAAAATCAAGAAAACCCCATTTCAGAACTCCCAATCCTCATAAAAATCAAGTCCTTTTTGGACCCAAAAGGTGAAACTTTAACTTCTTGGTCCTCAAATGCAACCACTTACTGTGGTGGATCATTTGAGGGTGTTGCTTGTGATGAATTAGGGCAGGTGATGAACATTTCTCTTCAGGGTAAAGGGCTTTTTGGTCAAATACCTCCTGAGATTGGTCAGCTTAAAAGCTTATCTGGGTTGTACCTGCATTTCAATGGGTTGCATGGTGAAATCCCTAAAGAGATTGCCGAGTTAACTCAGCTTACTGATTTGTATCTCAATGTCAATAATCTTTCTGGAGAGATCCCACCCGAGCTTGAGAAATTATCTAATCTGCAAGGTTAGTTTTTTTGGAGGTTTTTTCTAATTATTTAAATTTTAAAATTTGTGGGGTCTTCTTTAAATGTTCATTATAAAGAGTCAGACTTGATTAATGAATCTATACATAGACACATAATGTGGCCTTTTTTGTTATGTATTTATTATTATTATTTTGTTTTCGACATTTATTCGCATTTAAAAGAAGGTGTGAAATCATTAATGTGTGTATATAATATAGTAAAATTGCTTGCATTTGGATATGATTTAGTTTATACAAATCTTAACAGAAATAATATTTCTGGAGATATTCCAGCCGGGGTTGGGAAAATGGTTAATTAAGGTTTGTTTTAATATGGTTTTCTTAATATTCTATATTTTATTTGATGGGGTATTTTTTAAATTTCGTATAATTTGTGGGTCTTGTCTAAATGCTCATTATAATTTGGAGGTATAGTAATTTATTTGTGTGCATATATATAGTTTTTAAATTGCTAGCAAAGGGATAAAATTTTAATTAACATAAACACCCTAACATATCTTTGTGGGAGGTTTATAAAAAGTCTAATCTCTCAAGGTTAATTTTGTCGGGGTTTGGTTTTTAAATCAATAATTCTATCTTTTAATATCAAGACAAGATTCTAACTTGATTAAAGCATCTAAGCACAAGGTAAAAATCATGTCGTTTTGTAATGTGACAGTTATTTTGCAATTAAAATAGGCGTAATATACGTGTGTTCAATAAATATAAATATAATTATATACACATCTCGTAGAGCGAGGTATCTTAGGTGGGTAAGCTCTCTGTATTGTCTGTGGTAATCTTTAGAATTAATAAAATCCTGGCATTTAAAAAATAATAATTTTTAATTTAAATATTTTTGTGTCTACTGAATTAATAATAAGTCCTGCAAATGGGTATGAACTAATTAGCATTAATAGCAACATTTAAGGATGAAAAAAAATCAATTTCCTGCACTCCCTTTATAGAAATTCCCAAACCCAAAACATTGTACAACTCACAATACATGATTTACAAGTATTGCTCTGGGTCTGGACATTTTCGCTCTAGAAAAGAGAATTATCAATTCTTTTTATTTATAAGTAATGCTCTATACACACATAGTAAATCTAACTTTAAAAAAAATGTCTAATTCACTAAACTATCTCTTTTCTAAATCTTCATCTTCAATTTTGCTATGTGTGGGTAATCTTCTTCTTAGGTATACATTTAGGCACATATTTTAAGCCTAGCTAGTGACCTGGTTGGCTGATGGATTGCATATAAACCACAGACAAATGACATCTGGTTTTCACTTTTATCTTGGTGTAAACTAATGTTTTATGAAAAAAAGAGTTTCTTGTTGGTTTCTTGATTCTAACAATTAATGTTGTCATGTTACAAGATTCTTAGGTTTCATGTTGTCATTGTTGGATCCAGTTATGGTTTATCATGATGAGAAGCTCTCATCTTCATTAGTTCATTTCCATTCACATAAATGGGGCCCATTGTCACATGTTGGTATTGGTCACCATCTTATAGTGAGTGACTAAACAATCATGTGTTGTATGTTGGTAGGTCCCCGAATTATGTGGGCAAAAAAAAAATAAAAAAGCTAACCCAAGAAACAAACAAAAAATGGTGTGGAAATCATGTTTTTGTGTTTCAAGAGTCTGTGTTTCTTAATTTTAAAATTAGAATTGCACATCTGCACATGGTTTGGCCCAAACTCAATAAATTAGCAAAACCTGAGCAATTTGATCAGTGTAGGCTTTCAACTGGTTTTGAATTTGAAGCTAGTTTGGTTTATGGTTTCTGCTTTCTAGTACCAAATTGGTTATTTTGGCCTCTTAGATCATTAGATTGTAATTAGTAACAATGTATTATACTTTTTTAATATACATTATTGACTTGTATGTTGTGTAATTGACCCTTGTTTTCTTAATGTCAAAAAGGAAAAAGAAAATTAAATTCTTTGGAAAGCACACAAACAGTGCTTACCGGTTTGGCCACATTTTGTGACTTAAACAGTTAAACTGGTCATACCGAGCCATGTTTATACCTAGTTGAGCATTCAATCCCACATATATTGTTTGCAGATATCGCATAGTGAAAAACGTGGGTCTTATTGGTCATTATGCTCATGGACCACCATCACATGAATAAGCAAGTGATGGCTGGCCCCTTTTTATGAGCCGAAATAAAGATAAGACCCACGAAATGAAGTTAAAAGGGTGTAAAACAACGAAACCTTAATCTTGTCGAAGAAAATAATGTTATCTAAATTTTGCTTTCGTATTTTCTTTATAGTTTTGCAACTATGCTACAACCAATTGAGTGGAAGCTTGCCTACACAACTTGGATCATTAAAGAAGCTCAATGTTCTTGCCCTTCAATACAACCAACTCACCGGTGCAATCCCTGCGACACTCGGGAATTTAGGGACTTTACAAAGGTTGGACTTGAGCTTCAATCACCTTTTTGGGTCGATCCCTTTGAAAATAGCAGATGCACCATTATTGCAGGTTTTGGATGTGCGAAACAATACGCTTTCGGGCAATGTACCTTTAGGTAATTTACTTTATGTCTATATCTTTGGTGGTTCATTGTAACATGATTTACTCTTTTTTTTTTTGTCATTATAAATTAGATTTTGATTACTGAATATTAACTTGTGTATATTTTTGTCCAATAATTTTTAAAGTTCTGAAGAAACTCGATGAAGGATTTCAGTATGCAAACAACACTGACTTATGTGGGTCTGGTTTTGCTGATCTAAAAGTTTGCAACTCTTCTTTTGGTCCTGAAAACCCTGGTAAACCTGAGCCGTTTGGACCACAATCAAAAGGACTCACCCCCAAGGCCATACCACAGTCTGCATATGTAACCGGGGACAGGTCAAAGTCAAAGTCAACAAATGCAGGACTTGCTGCTGTACTTGGAACGGTTTTGACCGCCATGTTATTAGTCGCGGGACTTTTTACTTTCATTTGGTATCGCCGGCGAAAGCAGAGGATTGGGACTGCCTTTGAATCATCTGATAGTAGGATCAGTACAGATCAGTATCAAGTCAAAGAAGTAGTCAACCGAAGAAGTGCTTCGCCCCTCATAAGCCTCGAGTACTCAAACGGATGGGATCCAATGTCAAAAAGTCAGACCGGAAGTGGGTTCTTGCAAGAAGTTCTTGAGAGCTACGTGTTCAACGTCGATGATGTTGAGTCAGCAACTCGGTTCTTTTCAGATTCAAATTTATTAGGAAAAAGCAGTTTTTCAGCTACTTATAGAGGAATTTTAAGGGATGGATCTATAGTTGCTATTAAACGTATTGCAAAAACGAGTTGCATATCAGATGAAACCGAGTTTTTGAAGGGATTAAAGATGCTAACCTCTTTGAAACACGAGAATCTTCTTAAGTTACGAGGTTTTTGCTGTTCAAAAGGTAGGGGAGAGTGTTTTTTGATCTATGATTATGTTGCTAAGGGAAACTTGTTGCAGTATCTTGATGTCAAGGGCAAAAGTGGAAACGGGAACGTTCTTGACTGGTCAACTCGTCTCTCGATAATCAAAGGAATCGCTAAAGGTTTGTCTAACACTCGAAACATCCGAATACCCTAAAAATATCTGTTTTTCTATTTTTGATCTTTGTATTTATTGTTTTAGGTATCGAGTACCTACACGAGATCAAAGGAAAAAAACCGGCTTTGGTTCATCAAAACATATCAGCCGAGAAAGTGCTTATCGATCGCCAAAATACACCACTGCTCTCAGGTTCAGGCATCCACAAACTACTAGCCGATGATATCATATTTTCTACCCTCAAAGCCAGTGCTGCAATGGGCTACCTTGCTCCTGAGTACACAACAACGGGCCGATTTACCAACAAAAGTGATGTTTATGCATTCGGGGTGCTCGTCTTCCAGATCGTCTCAGGAAAAACAAGAATCGGTTCATCCATTCGCCAAGGTGCTGAACTGTGCAAGTTTGAAGACTTTGTAGATGCTAATCTTGACGGTAAGTTCTCTGAGCCCGAGGCTGTTATGCTTGGGAAAATTGCGTTGCTTTGCACCCACGAGTGTCCAAACTCGAGGCCGAGTATTGTGAGTGTGGCACAAGAACTAAGTAACGTCGGTTTAGCTCCTTGATCCAGAAATTCGACTAGTTGTTAGGTTTGAGTTTCTCACTCGAAGTAGTTAGGTTCTTGTTTTAGTTTACCTTTGGATCACGTAAAGTCATTCTCATATGACTTGAGGTGATCTAGAATTTGTACTTTCATTTAGTTTTAATCGTTTGGCTTTTAACTGTAGTCGAATTATTTGTAAATTTCTCTAATTTCGGGAGTAAAATTATTGAATCCGTTTTAGAATTTCATTTCTTTTCTGACTCTAATATATGTATAGGGGAGAGTTCAAACGAGAACTTTTTTCGTACGAGAACTGCGAAAATCAATCTTGGTCGATCATTTTGGATAATGGAATTCATGGATGAAGATCGTAGGGGGATTGAGTGATGTAAGGAATTCATGGGTGGTCAATCTAATTGAAGGAGAGGGAATTTGACGGTTAAAATTGGTTCTCGCGGTTCTCTTACGATAAACGGTTCTCGTTTGAACTTTTACCAATACACTATAACTTATTTTCTTCCAAATATCTTATATTTGAAAGGATAACTTTTGAATTAAATAACACTTCTCTCTTCTTTACACTTTTTAAAAAAACTTAAGAATAAACAACCTTGTTGGTTTCTTTCTCCTCCCTTTCAATAAATATCTGGAGAATTAATGTGTTTCTTTCTCCTCCCTTTCAATAAATATCTGGAGAATTAATGTGTGTAAAGAAAGGTGTCGTGTAAGTTTGCGATCTTCATCTTAGAATGGTTACTTAGCTTTGAATTATTTGTGAATTAAGAATTCAAATATAAACTAATTTTTTTAATATAATAAAACATAAATGAAATAAACCGATCGAGTGAGACAAAACTAATTTTCACAAAGTTCTTGGATTATCATTCTAAAAACTAAATTCAGAACAAGCTAATTTCAAAATAAATTTCTACAAGTTGTATTATATGTGTTATTATGTTTAAACTCTGAATCTCGTATTAATTTGTCATAAATTTACCATGTATACAATTTGCCCATATACACAACACGTATAAAATAAACTAGAAACATTGAAATAGGATTTTCCGATTATGATCTAACACGGTCAAATAATTTTGATCCTGTGAAGACTACTTCAATAATTCAATGTATGTGTTGTAGTAGCTTTATTGAGAGTTGTAAAAGGATTCAAAATAGAGTAATTCTATATATCCTTTTTATTATCTACATATTTAAAATATTTGGTTCCAATTAAAGTACAAAAGTTCTAAGTAATAAGACAAATTAGTAAATGAGTGTAGAAAATGATTTTACGTACCCTAAAACAGTAACTTTGATTGGTTATTGGTATCTAATTATTCTATTTCTCGGGAAAGGAAAATGGTTATTAATTAGAAATGACAGGCTTAATTGTGATGAATAAATTCATTAAATATCCAAATGCTTCTTAATGAAAAACGAAACAATTAAAAAACTTTATTTAAAATTATTAATTTCAAGTAATGGAAAAGGTCAATCAATTTTTTTTAAAAAAAACTATTTAAATAAGTATTGTAATTTTTAAATAAGATAAATGTAAACAAATGTAGTATTTTTCTCCTGACAATAAAATTCTTTACTCCTAAGAAAAAGACAAATCACTAAAAAGGCTCTACTTTTGAGCAGCAAATAACATTTGATGCATACCTGCTTGGCAGAAAGTATATTGAATTTGAATGTTGGTAGTCGGGAACCAGAGTTTAAATTGATCTGTCGTCCACTCGTCCATTGCCCATCTTCGGGTATTCAAATAACAATGTATATTTCTTTCATCTTTTTATGTTAAATTTGGTGATTAAATTGCACAAATTCTAATGCTACTTGTTAAAATGATGTAAAATAGTTAGGTCGACCGCATGGCTCAACCCCAAGGGCTTGGTTAGCCATTCGGTTTCCTCGGGTAACCGGGGAACACCGGTACGCTATCCCCTTTGGATACGTCAATCGGCTTCCCACACCCAACGACATCCGAAACTTTTTTTCTTCCAAAATGGCTATTTCTAAAGCAATTGGGTAAGAAAGAGAGTGGAGAAAAGATTTGGTTAATTTAGGTTAGGTTATGTTATACTAGATATTTTGGTAAGAGAGAAAAAGGAAGGAAAAAGTAACGTGGCACTAATGTGGGATTGGAATAAGAGAGGGTATTTGGGTGTCATACGAATTGCCTTATATAATGTAAACATTGATGTTTTATGACATATACAACTAGCAAAAAAAAGATTTTAGATCAGCAAGATTTGGAGCATAGACCATTTTAACACGGGAGATAGAGGTCGATGTTTGGGGGTTAAGATGGAATGGTGGTTTTCTTTGAGAGAAAGGGTGTAAGACGGGGAGAAAATAGGGTTAGAAGGAGAGAGAGAGATGGTGGTGGGCGGTGGAGCGTTGGTAGGGTTGAGGTAGTCTGATTTGACTTGTGCAGTTTGGTTGTGGTGGCCTTAAACGGTGGTGGGTGATGATATACGGTGATGGGTAGCCTTCTCTGGCGACGATAGGCAGGCGGTGTAGGGGCTAAGGCACATAGAGAAATTCCCTGAAGGGAATGAGGAATTGTAGGGTGAAGAGAGTGAAGGGATTGTGGTGGCAGCCTGGCATGAGACGGTGAAAAGAATATGGCTAGAAAAAGTAACCGGGGTCGGAGATGGTGGCCGTGGTAGGGGAGAGGATGGGAGAGAGAATTGAACCAGAGAGCGGGGGGGAGGGCATTTAATCGTAAGGATATCATTTGGTAATAGTATTTATTATAATATATAAATGTATAAAACTTAAATGAAAAGAATAAAATTAAAGCCAGGAGGGCATTTGTGTAATTTGAAGTACATTAGGGACAAACGTTAAAACGAAAAGTAAACCATTAGGGTCAATGTCGTAATTTTTGAAATATGAGGACGTAATTTCGTATAAATAAAAAATGTAATTACCTCACTGCTTTAATTTATACAACAATTATAAGTGTTGATAATTTTCTAGTAATTGTTAATAAATATGATGTTATTTTAATTAGTGACGTGGTTATGAGTGTATTGTATTTAAAACATAAGAAGTAATATTCCCGGAGTATAAGCAGCAGCTTCATTTCTAATTAGTGGTATTAACATGTATTTGTTCTCCCTTTTTATTAACAGAAAATGATTTTTAATCCAAATGATAACAACAATGGCTCGCCTGTATAACTATTTATAGACATTATTGTCGAGACTGGCTACATCTTGAGGAGTTTTATTCTTCTTATTGTCACGACTGGCTACAATTTCTTATTGTCACGATTGCTTGCTTTTTACTCGACAATTAGTTTTCACATTTACACTTCAACTTATTTATCCACACTTACAATTCAGGCAATAACAAATACACTGAAAAATCAAAACTAAATATTCAAATCTTGCTAACCAACCAGAGACAAAACAGGCTCCAGTTGGGATTCTAACCTGAAGGATTTAACCCAAACTTGGAGAGAGCATAGAATATATCTCTGCAACTTGAGGATGAGATCCATCTCCTACCAAGAACTCATGAAAACTTCCATCAACTTCTATCCAACTTACTCCAGGAACTTTCATCAGTTTTTGTTCTTTCATCACTCCCCTCACCTTCCTAACACCATCCCACATCCCAAAACGAGCATATATGTTAGATAACAGCACATAACTACTTGAATCATAATGACCCATCTTGATCGCATGTTTCACTAAAGGGGTTTCTATGCTATTTTCAGCATTATTATTACACGCGCTTAGCAAACTACGCCACAAGACATTGTTTGGCTGAACAGGCATTCTTTCTATGATCTTTGTGGCCTCTTTAATCTTCCCTGCACGGGCAAACATGTCAACAACACAACCATAATGTTGGACTTCTGGCTCTATGTTGTGACATCTTCTCATGATTTCAAAACACACAATACCTTCCTTTACCAAACCTGAATGGGCACAAGCATTTAGCACATTGATGAATGTGATTGCATCTGGTTTTACATCAAGTCTTTGCATCTCAAGGAACATATCAAATGCCTGGTTTCCAAACCCATGGATAGCTAAACCACCAATCATGGCATTCCAATGATCAACCTTTTTCTCTTTTATGCTTTTGAAAACACGCATAGCGGTTTCCACACTCCCAGATTTCACATACATGTCTATGAGTGAAACCCCAAGTTTTCCATCTAATTTAAGCCCATTCTCGGTTATGTATGCGTGTACAACAACACCTTCATCATGGTGTCCTAATTGTGCAATTGCAGAAAGAGCAATAGATAAAGTGGTATCATCTGGAGCAAGATTTCCCTCACACATCATATTATGAAAGACTTCTAAAGCCTCCAAATAAATCCCATTCCGCATGTATCCAGCCATCATTACATTACATGAAATTACATCTCTTTCGGGCATTTCATCAAACAGGCGTCTAGCTATTGAAATGTTGCCCAATTTTGAATACCCATCAATCAGCTTAGCCCAGGTGATAACATCCCTTTTTGGCATCCTATCAAACAGTGCTCGAGCCAAATTAATTTTTTCATTCTTTATGCAGCAATGAATCATTAGATTCCATGAAACCAAGTCTCTCTCAGGCATTTCCTCAAACAACCTCCAAGCCATCTTGAACCCATCTTCTGCCACCACATATCCACTAATCATACAATTCCAAGATCTCAAATTCTTCATTTTCAAAGGCAAGGAAAGAAACAACTCACGAGCCAAGTTCAGCATCCCACACTTAACATATCCATCTATCATCGAGTTAAAACTGACCGAATCCCTCACAGGTATTCTATCAAACACTTGGCGTGCAAGCTCTATACGCCCACACTTTACATACATACAAATCAAACAATTCTGCAAATACAAATCACTCGCCAGTCCAATCTTTTTTAAAACCCCGTGAACCTGCATTCCTTCTTTAATCAACCCCATACGTGAACACGCCTTCAAAACCAACGACAATGTGAACTTGTCGGCACAAGCCCCGTTCTCAAGCATCAAACCTAAAACGAAAACAGCTTGTTTTGGGTCATCCCCATGTGAGAAACTCTTGATTACAGCGTTCCAAACAAAAGGGTCCTCTGTTTTCGAGGTTAGAGGAATCAAATGCGAGAAAAAGATATACCGAGCAAATTGGAATAGAGGAGAGTGTGGAGAAGAAGCGAATTTAAGAATTAGTTTAGTGGTTAGATAAGAGTTTTTGATGAATCCTGTTGTAAGTAATCGAGCGTGGATTTGGTTTATATCGAATTGGGTTTTGCAATTTGGAAGAAGAATGAGTGTAGGAAATGCCGAATTCCATGGCTGCTGATTCAATTGAACGCGGGTTAGCATCGGCTGGAGATTTGCCTCACAAAAAGTATTGCAAGGGAGGTTTCTTCTATCCGGCAGCAAGATAAATTGGTTGAGGTAGTTATTTGATTAGAAAATGTACCACTATTAATGAACACAGTACACATCCAACATGCACATCAGTTTTCAGTTGTTTCTTCATTCGTGGGAATCACGCACGGACGACTTCATCTGATGTGAAATGGGCTTAAGCGAGTTTGTGTTTTCAAGATTCATGAGAGTATGGGCCGTGGGCCTGTTAATAAAATGGGCTTAAGTGAGTTTCTGCTGTGCTAAAGTCCTACGAGACGGGTTTAAACCAGTATTCTTCTGGTGCTTCTATTGTGAAATTCCTACGGTTTAGACCGGTGTTTGGAACTGGTTCGGTTCAGTTACGTTTAGATTGTTTGAACCATAGGACCGGACCGGTTGGGGACCGATTTGAGACCTGTTTGGAATCTAAAGTTAGGGGCTGATTTAGGACTGGTGCTTTAGACCGGGACTAGGACCATGTATGGCCGGTGTTTAGGACCGGACCGGTTTCCGTCTTCTTTTTGGGGACCGTCTAGACCAGTTACATTGGCCACGTCTAGTAGGGGCTTTCAATTTTTATTTTACCCTTTTAGTCTTTAGTCAAAAAAGAGGTCAAACTGATATTAGTGATAAACGGTCAACTCTAGATATTCTCATCTACAAAAATTTCTAAGCTCTATAATGATTATATGCAGTGCTACAAATCACAAACGAAAAAGGTAATATTTGGATACATATATGTATTCTATATTAAACACTGAACCATCACAAAAACTTGTTCACTGTTACATTTGGTTAATTCGGGAAACTGAACGTTATTAATGTACATCTCGTGTGAACCATATATATAACTTACAGCAACTCCAAAAACCCCATTTAGTCTAAATGATCAAATTCCACTGCATCTGTTCTGACGAACACCTTCATATCTTGACGTCTGAAATGTTGCTGCTTAAAACACTGCTACCAAAACCACGTGTAACCTGTTTGACATACGGGGGAGTGTGTGTTGGGGGGATGTGTTCGGGATTCATGTTGTAGATTTTGAATGTGTGTTCCATTTTGGTCGAGTTCAGAATTCCTGGGAGTCTAAATCTGGTTTTGAAGGATACTCGAGACCCTGAAGTGCTGGCATTCTACGTAGATCTTCATCACTGTAAGCGGGAATAAACCAGTATCTCTCAATAGTTCCGAATACCTGGAATATTCACCAAATTTTAAGGTAGATTGACTATAAAACCAACATCCACGCAAAGGGTAATGAAAATGCCTGTTAACTATTATCTTATTATCACAACTTCAATAACAGAAGCACATCCAAACACTGGCACCCAAAACAGGTTTTAAAGCTGACTATCTTATTCTGATTTAAATACCAAAAAACAGTTTCAAAATATGCATCCAAACACCCAAATAAATGAATTACTGAATACTTCATTTTTGGACAACTCATAGACTAAAATTGTTAAACCATTTTAATAAGGGGTGATAGAGAGAGAGAGAGAGATCATCAAGCCTAACATTTTACTGATCAATGTGAACTCACATGCCCCCATCGATAAATGTGTAAAGTATAATATTACAGATTGAGCATATATACATCAAGATTTATAAGGCTCCCCTCAAGACAAGACAAGAAACATGTAAAAAAGATTGAGGAAATCCACACAATACCTGTTCAAAGTTCCGCTTTCGGCCAAGATCATATCGCCATTTAGGACTCGTCTTCTTCTCGTAAGCCTAATCAGAAAAATATTTTTTATTCAATATTTCAATTAACAACTGAATATTGTTTTCTAAATCTTTCACCATGTGAACAAAAACAAGATTATTAAGTGCCGGGTTAAAGCAGATTCGACAATTTCAACTCATCTATATAATAACGGGTCAAATAGGTTGAAAATCATACTTGTTTAGTTGTTTGATAACGGGTGAAATTATATAAAAGTAGATAAATCAAACAGATCAAATGCTTGTTTGATAACATGTAAAAAATTGTTGACCTATTCAAATGCTTACAGCATCCTAAATCATTTTATTTAGGAGAAATTATATTATTATTTTAATAATATATATATTTTTAATCTTAAAACATTAATTATTTACAAAATCCAAAAAAGTACTAGTGGGCCAACCCTTTGTGACCTGCATATGAGAATTGCCTGTTTTGACACGAACCCATTTCCAACCATTACGGCATTACCTACTCCGCCCGACCAACCAGGCATGCCACTTCAAGTTTGAAGACTCTCAGAAAAGTTTTTTGTTGTTTACTTAGACATAGGAAACAACTATAAAAATCAATGTTCAGTGATCAATGCATGTAAACTCGAATACCATTCTTTATTAATAATTGAAAACCGCATACCAATTCTTTATCAGACAAATAAACCATAAACTACAAGTAAACTAGAATTTAAAACTTATAGAGACTGGAAATGATACCTCAATTGTTGTAGTATTGCCGGACACAAGCGATATGTGCATGATCAAAAACCCAAAAACACTTAAGGCGAAAGCCAAGTTCAAAACTGTAAAAAAGAAATAAGAACAAAAGGTTAAAAAAAAGGTGAATTACATAGCAAAATGGTAGGATTAGAAGTTGCATGTATTCAGTTTCAATAGCTCATAAGTCGTACCAAAGGCAAGAAAAGTTGTTGCCAGAGTGCTAGGGGAACCAGCAATCTCTCCATCACTAAAGAATGTTATGAAATACGGTAACAAGGATAGAGTTACAAGAGTTGTCTCCAGAAGTGTATAGAACTGCATCAAACAACAATTTTCTAAGTTCATCAAATTTGATTGCAAGAAAAACAAATATAAATACAATACGAATAATTTATGTACATCAAATAATATAACAAGGGAATGTTTTGATGAGTGTTCCGAAAGTAATATTTTGATATTGTGTATTAGATAACCCGTTGTAATAAAACAGAATATAGAACACAGAGTTTGGATATGTTTCTGCTATTTAAAGTTTTAATAATCAGATAATAAATTAATAATCTATATGGGTGTTTGGAAAATTCTAATTATTAAAGAAATTAATAGATAAACGAGTAAAAATGTCATCTATGAAAGAAGAAGAGACGGTTTCTGAAATGAAATAGAAGTCCTTAAAAATAGATTAAAAAGAGTAACCAAGTGATTGTATTTTACCCTTGGATAATCAGTTTTGTTGCAGCAGGTATGAAACTCGTTATGCATAATTTGTCCATCCAAGCATTAAAGATTGGTTATCGCAATAATCAGATTATTAGTTCGAAAACACACATGTAAACACTCCCTAAGCATTTCCAAAAACAGTAACACACCCAAGTTTTAATTTTGCCAAGTAGTTACTGCTTATTTTAATACGTCTCATTGGGGGTCTTCTAAAAAAACAGCATGATTTGATTAAAAGTAAAACACAAGAAGCAGTGGACATACCAAGAAGAGAAGGAAGTATTTGTAGTTGAGTGCACCAACACAATTGACAACCCACACACAGTGATGGTCCATTTTCAACACACACCTTCCACCTAATATTGACAAGCAACCGTATGCACTTTTATTCAAAAACTTTAAGAGAAGATAGGAATTTTATCAAAAGAAATATAATATAATATCTTATACATGTTATATTATATATAACAGTTAACCTTATCATGTCATCATGCTTGCTGAACTCATACAACAAAGTAATCAAATTTCTTGAAAATCACGAATTGGCGCCCAATAACAAGTTTGATGTCCCTAAATAAACCTCCTTTTCTTTGTTGATTACTATTTTTTAAAGGCTGTTAATTAATATTTTAAGACAACTATAAAAAATTGTTCAAAAAAAATTGTTTAAAATCCATTTTGATAACAAACTTCACTCATTTTACTAAGAAGTAGAATAGACATAATAATAAAGAAAGATAACTGAACTTAGTACTTACAAACAGAACAATGGTGACAACGAGGAGGTTTAATCTGGTTACACTTTCGACAATAACGAATTCTTGTATTTGTTGAATTAGATGTGGCCAATGGGCTGAATTCAGATCCGGCCAAACGGTCAACATCCCCTATTTCCTCATCCACTATTGGTTTATAGTTAGGCGGTACACCACCAGGGTCTGTGAGAACCACAGAGAAATAACTCCATAATAACATCACCAACTGCATTAATACAGTTATTGATGTAAGTTTAACGGTTTAAACTCACCAATTTCTTAACCAGTTAACCCGAAAATCATTTTTGAAATTATAATTATAAAAATTATGTTAACCCGAAAGAACCGAACCAGCAGCAAACTAACAACAGACAACACTGATTTTATTTTAGAAGGAAAATCTGCAGTAAATAACAACACTACTTCAGTCACTGGACTTAACAGACCATTATTAAACCAGTGAGTAAATCAGGAATGAAGTAAAAGTATGGTGATAAGTGATAACTATTACAATCTGCCATCTTTAGAACTTAAATTCATTGCACATCAAAATAAAAACAAAAAAAGGACCCACAAAATAAACTGCTAGGTAGCTGAAAAACCTTCATCTGCCTTGAAACTACTATAAAGTATAATTATTAAGATCATGATCTTTTGCATATAATCAAGTGAAATCATACTAAAACTATGATTAAGAAGAAATACGCAATTCAAATTTCGTATTGTACTGGTCCGGGCAGCTGAAAAGCTTTTTTTCACAAACCAGAGGGCCAATTGAGATCATGATGCTTTGTAAATGGTAAATCTCAGTTTGTTTTACTAAAATTAGAACTAAAAACACACACATCAAACACAAAAACCAAAAACCGGAGGCTTTAATTTAAACCCCCAATTTTAGCAAAGCCCGGGAAGTAAAAATGGAAAATATTGTATGACATGAAATATGAGGCAAGTGCAATGAATGAACCATAGATATAAGCAGTCAAATCAGGACAATAGATAGACAAAACAATGGGTAATAAGTATTATGAGGTGTCTTGATGTGGTTCTCAAAGTGATTATTGCTGTAACTTGAAGAATCATAATCAATTCATAATTTGTCCAAAGTAAGAAACACTTGGGTAGCTACAGATTTATCTCAATAATCGGTTCTTTTACTCCTTTTCGGGGGTTCGTCTTGTTTCTACACGAATCAGGTAACAATTCAAAGTGACTTCAACACAGACTACTAAAACTTTATGATTCCTAATTCTGGGTAGCTGAAACACTCCTAAACTATCAAGCAGTGGAACTATTCTAATTAAAACACGATTTGAGCTAATACTGAAATCAGATTTCACTAAAATAAGAATCAAGAAAACATACACACAAAAGCTCATACTGTTATGATCTAGGTGGCTGGGAAAAAATTTCAATTTGGATATCAAATCACATCATAATCTCTTGACGAACGTCAACTTCAATTTGTTTAACTATAATTAGAACTAAAGACACGAAAAGAAACCCCAGTAAAACCTTAAATATAACAATTAAAAAGAAGCACTTTTTTAAGAAAATAAAGCTTCTAATTCAAATAAAAGATTATTACCAGGGTATGAAACATGATCAACACTGCAAGTGCGATGAATGAATCAAGACCACCAGAGGTCAAAGCAGGGCCATAGATGGACAAAACGACAGCGTAATAGGAAACACCAACAACACCAAGAACCAACAAGATCATGATCGAACCTAACCCCCTGAGTGCCGTACAAAATCTGAACACATTCCAAGCCATCACAGCTCCAGATCTGTACATAGTACTCCTCAAAGTCTATCAAGGAAAAACAACCAAGAAATTCGAGAAAATTTAAACCCAGAAAAAAGGTTTGAATTTTCTTTTCTATTTGTGAGTTATAAAATTTTGTGAATCTTGAGATAGGGGTTTGTCAGATACGTGGGGTTGTTTTTTCCTTTTTTTGATTTTGATTTAGCTCTCAAGGGTTTATAATTCTTTAGGTAAGAAATCCTCAATACATGTTTGAAAGAGGAAAGAAACACAGAGCGGAGGTAACAGCGTTGGCTTTTTCTTGAAGAAAGGGTGAGAGATAGTAAAAAAAATACTAAAATTAATCTTTATATTTTAATTTTAAAAAAACAAAATTAATCTTTATATTTTAATTTTTTTAAAAGCATCGATATTTATTAATCATCTTCAAAATGTGTTATTACAAGATAAGGTCGTTCACCTCAACTAATATGAACAACTACAAAAGGATGTTTTAATTTATTTTTAATTTTAAAATTTTTATTATTCTGTTTTAACAAAAAGGAAGTTATATGTTTTGATACTTGCATAGGTCTTCAATAATGGTTTTAATTATTTAATCGACCTTTACTAATTGATTAAATATGTATATAAATATAACAACAGTACCTACTTTATAAATAGTAAACAATAATACTTTTATTTTTCACGTTAAAGATAGATAAAAAGAAGCCGTTAATTAATTCAAAGAATACAAATTTGCTTTTAGGTTGTTTGTATCACATAATTCCGTTAAAGAGTTTCGGTCAAACAAGAATTAGCTTTTGACTATCATGCTGTTAATGACACTATGGTCACTTGTTAGTAATCCCAACAAATAAGGGACACAATTAAAACACCAATTTGTTTGAATTTTGACGTGGAAAACAAATCCACATTCAACTATATCTACTTGATTTTCTAATTAAGTAATTAGGAAATACTTTATTTCTAACAAAGTTGACAAAAGCTAACCACACCCAATCAGTCTCTTTTCTATTAAAGATTGAAACTTCGTAAAAAACAGAAAAAAAAGAAAAGAAATATAAGGAATATAGTTGTACAAGTCGAATTAATTGACGGGTTTCTATGAACGAGTATTAAGTCGGATAAAACATGCAATTTTACAAGGTCTTTCCGTGATGATTCATATGAATCTTGTTCTTTAGGGGCAACTGAATCAACTGAGATCTATCTTTCCGTATTTTATCTTCTAGAATTTCACTTCCTTCCCGAGTCCCACCAATTTTATATTGAAAAAAATTTACATTTTATTCCGGGTATTCAAGTTACTTGAAACTAAGCCCGCACTTGTTAACCAAGTGATGATATGTATGTTAACAAGTCAAATTACACAAGTCACAGGAGAAACAAATAATCCTGATCTAATTCAGCTTTGTTAGTTTATTCATGTACGAGTATTTGTGACATAAATATTAATTTATATAAATGGCATTCTAATTTTCTTCTGTTCACTAACTTTATCTTTGTTGATCATTGTTGAGTTTATGGGGCCTATCGTTCCCTCGAGCTGGTCAAATCTGCGACTCTTAAACTTGCCGCTCCTATAGCAATGCCGGAGCATCCCACATTAGTAAGGCAATGGGGATTCTTCTTCCTTATAAGGATGGGAGATCTTACTCCTACCATCTGATGCGTTTTAAAGCCGTGAAGGGCAACCCAAAGCGGAGAATATCATTGGTCGGTTTCCTGATTACGATCCTAACAATTAGTATCAGAGCCAGAGGCCACATCAATGGGGGAATGTTGAGTTTATGGGGCTCATCGTTCCCTTGGCCGCACCATATGATGGTGATGGCCAAAGTCGTGGTGATGTTATTCATAAAATATAGGTACGTAATAGACTTTGAGAGATCGAACATTATGGTGATCGATGAGTATGTATCAAAGTTTGAGAGATTTAGTTAATGTGATGATTAATATTCGATTGTCGAAATCTGTTGGTCTAATATATAAGAGAGATTGAGAGATGTACTCTCTTTTTTCAGTTATTTGTTTATTTTCTAGCTGTGTTCAAGGACTTCATGATCTTCATCAGTACCTTCACACTTCATTTTTGTAGTTAATTTAGAGTGGAATTAATTAAGAGAGATGGATCTATATATATACATATATATATATATAGGGATGATATCAAATAAAAAGAAAATTAAAGTAAAAAGTGTAAAAGAGATAATCATTTGATCATTTTTCGGTATATATATCAACTGATTTTCGTTATTTCATCATCTTTATTGATTAAAACTAGTTCTTCATCAATTTCTTTTTGATTTCAAATACAGATTTTGAAAACAAAATTTTGGAATAATTTGTTGATGAACAAAATGCTTTCATCTAAAAAGTGAGGGAGCCGGTGATGGACGACGACGAGGATGCCGATGCCGGTGCCGGTGATGGGTAGCAAGGCGTTGTTGATGGCGGCTCTAGAAAAGATGAGGGGATTAAAATAGGGTTGAGTTATATGTAGGTTTAAATGGGACGTGAAAAAAGAAAAGGATAGGAGAGAGAATGGGGAGATTTGTTAAAAAGTCTGCCCTTTTTTATTTAATTAAAAAACCATTTAAGTTTGTTTAAATTGTAAAAATGCCACTATCAATTATAACCATTGATTAGATCATCTAAGGGATATAAATGCTTCTCGTATTTTTCGTAAATAAAGTACTTTTCGTATGAACTTTCCTTTCTTTATATATATATATATATATATGTATGGAATAGTTCAAACGAGAATTGTTTTTCGTACGAGAACTTCGAGAACCAATCTTAGCCCGTCCAATTTCCTCTCCTTCAATTGGATTGCCCATCCATGAATTCCACTTACCATTTGAATGGTTAAGATTGGTTCTCGCGGTTCTTGTATGAAAAAACGGTTTTCGTTTAAACCTTCTCATATATATATATATATATGTGTGTGTGTGTGATGAAAATCGAATCAATCTATAACTATATATAAAAGGCTTACCTTATTTCTATTTTTATCTAATAAATCAACATTTATCAACCAATCAAAACCTTTAATTTCACAATCCTTTAATTTTGGAAAACAATTTTAGAAAGATGTTTCTATTTTATTAAACACGCAAATTTAATTTTAAATAAATTGAAAGGGGACTTGATGAAAATTGTGAGGGTATTTTAAAAATAATTGAGGGGCTTTTAAGAAAATGTGAGGGGTTTTTTATAAAAATTGTATATTGATGTAATTACTTATAGGTTGTTTATAAATTATGTTTAATAACTTCTGATATATTTTGTTTAGAGAAAAAATAATTATATCTTTGCAACCGTCTTATTTTTATCTACGTTTTGGTATAAATTTTATTATAATATGACACTTTTTTAAAATTAGTATATTCTTAGTTTTTTTGTTATCTATTAATAATAGTGGGTAGGTAATTTTTGGTTTAGCTGAGTAGATTTTTTGGGATTTTGGTGATGAGCTGAGTGGTCAACTTGAGTATATTATTCAAAGTGTTTAATTATTAATTTTAAAATATTTTCAATCTTATTAGAAAGAGGTATGAAAACTTTATAAAATATGGTTTAAAATAAAAAGTTTCATTAAAAGATGATATATTGTATATTTAAAAATCTAAATTCAGATGTGTAAAGATATTTGTTCTTGATGGTCCTAAACTATTTTATTAGTGTAAGTAGTTAGTCAAAGACTCAAAGGTAACACCAATATAGAAGTGTTAATTTTTTATACACAAGACGAAAATTCGGCTTTAGAAGTGGAAATGCAATGGAACCCGTTCAAAAGGTAAGACATGTAGCCATTAGTAGCAGATTTAAGCATGGAGACGAGACTCTTTATCAACTAATTTGATTCATTAAATTATCAAACGATTTTTTATTGGATTATGTTGTGTTTTAGGTTTAGTCTGGTAATGCTTGTGTATATAAATCTGTATATATATTTTTTTTCTCTTAAACTTGTGCGCTTAAATCATCACTAAGTTATTAGTTATACGGACTTGGATTTTCACATTCTCTAAATATGAAAAACTTTTAGTTGTTCTTTATATTTGATAGTTTATACTATCATTTTATTCTTTCCAATTATCAGGTTGACCAAGTAGAATGGTTATTTCTTATAATGTTGATGTTTTTGCTTGATTTAAGAATTTGTGTCTTGAGTACATTCACTTATTTTTCTTATTTCTAAATCGCCCATTGACTAATCCGGTAGAGACATTATTCTTATTAAAATTTGAAGCCAAAATCATTTGTGAAAAGGATATATGTGAGATTACACATATTCTTATAATGAAAATGATTCAATCAAATACAAAACTTCCAGTTAAGTTTCAAATTCAAAAAAGGCAATTTCCTCTGATGTTGTGTTTTGCCATAACGATTAACACAAGTCAAGGACAATCACTTTCAAAAGTTGATTTATTTCTCATGAAACCTGTGTTTATGCACAGACAAATGTATGTTGCCGTTTCACGTGTAAAAGGTAAAAAAGAATGGAAGTTTTGATTTGTGACAACAGTGATAATGTTACAAACAAAAGAACAAATGTAACATACAAAGAAGTGCTTCAAAAAATTTAGTTACCTTTTTTTGTAAACAATTATGCTCTATATATAAGTTTTATATGATATTTCATTTATTGCATTATTTATCATTTGATTTTTAAAATATCTCAAATACGCTTCCGTAATACCCGTGCGTGCACGGATCTATAAACTAGTTATATATATGACATTAACGTAGTCTAGCTTTTAGCAGGGATCGATTACATATATATGTAGTACGTACGTGAATATCAAATGTACGTACGTACGACGTTGTGATCCTATAATTAATAAGGTGATCCTACCGATTATAACAGAATATTACATATAAAGTATAAAGAGTACAAGAGAAACTCCAATATTAAATTCTAATTGGTCATAACCTATATGTGTCATTCTATACTAAACCATAATCTACGTTATCAAATAAAAAAAGTCATAAAATTATACAATCTAATGATTTTAAAAACAATGATATGGTGTTACATATTCGTATTCTCATCTTAACTATGAATTCAATTTCAATATATTTAATATCGCGCAATCATAGTCAGTTTATAGTAATATTTATTTATTTATTTACCGGCCGGCCAATTAAACTTATACAATTTTTTAAGATCATATATATATATAATAGATAGGGATGAGATCAAATAAAAAGAAAATTAAAGTAAAAAGTGTAAAAAAGATAATTATTTGATCATTTTTCGGTAAATATATCAACTGATAATCGTTTGTTCATCATCTTTATTGATTAAAACTAGTTCTTCATCAATTTCTTTTTGATTTCAAATACAGATTTTGAAAACAAAATTTTGGAATAATTTGTTGATGAACAAAATGCTTTCATCTAAAAAGTGATGAATATGTTGGATTCATCAAAAAGAAATTGATGAAAAACTAGTTTTAAGCAATAAAGATGATGAACTAACGATTATCCGTTGATATATATACCAAAAAATTATCAAATAATCATCCCTTTTACCCTTTTTACTTTAATTTTCTTTTTACTTGATCTCTACCCTATATATATATATATATATATATATATATATAATGAAAAAGTATGTATGCATATATAGGGATGAGATCAAATAAAAAGAAAATTAAAGTAAAAAGTGTAAAAGGGATGATTATTTGATCATTTTTCGGTATATATATCAACTGATAATCGTTAGTTTATCATCTTTATTGATTAAAACTAGTTCTTCATCAATTTTTTTTTATTTCAAATACAGATTTTGAAAACAAAATTTTGAAATAATTTGTTGATGAACAAAATGCTTTCATCTAAAAAGTGATGAATATGTTGGATTCATCAAAAAGAAATTAATGAAGAACTAGTTTTAATCAATAAAAATGATGAACTAACGATTATCAGTTGATATATATACCAAAAAATGATCAAATAATCATCCATTTTACCCTTTTTACTTTAATTTTTTTTACTTGATCTCTACCCTCTATATATATATATATATATATATATGTGTGTGTGTACGTGTGAATCTTTACTTTGTGGCAAACACGATATATAGGAATGTCGATCATGTGCTTTCTTCATGCATGGATTCCATCGTCTCATCGATCATAAATGCCTACCAATCCAACCCTCGATCTTCGATCTTTTCAATTTTTATAATTTTATTTATAATTTATTCTTTAAGTTGTCAATCCTCATTAATTAATTATGGGTATACTTATAGTCCGGTAGAACATGATTGCTCTAACATTTTTATAAAATGAATACCTTAAAATAAACACCGGGTTTATATATTAATATGGAATTAACATGAAACATACAATTAGATATATTGCTTAAATAATTTATGGAGTTTTTTTATTATTTGTAATTGATACTCCTAAGTTTTAAAAATGATTGTCGTCTATTGTTATGATGAACCGTGTTTTTTTTGTTTTTTTTAAGACTATCATATTGAAGTTTTTTTTGGAACTTATGAAGACTATTTTTATTTTTCATAATTGAAAAGTAAACAATAAATAAGATGAGTTTCAAACAACCATATCAAAGACATTTAAAAAAATAAATGGACATGATTGATGAAAAATATTCTAAAATAAGATAATAACATTATAATCCTATTTTTTTAATATATTTTAAAGATTAAAGATAAAAGACTAACTTGAATTAAATCAATTATATAATCTTAGCAATTGATTTAAATAAAAAGATTTAATTACCAAAAAACATCTTTTTTAGATAAATAATCCTAAGACATTTCTATCAATATTTAAGAATTACAAAACTATCTTAATTTAATACCATCATAAAAATTTATACTTGCGTGCAATTGAAATTAATGAAAATAAAGTTTTTTTTTAATATTATCCGTAACTATTTTTAAAACTTACTTGCATTAATTTAATATTATCTATAATTTTTTTAAATGACATTATTGAAACTTTAATTTATTTATCTCTAACTATTTAATATTTATAATCGGGCAAATTGCACGAAAATATAACAAACTATGCCAATATCGTCATTGTATGTAACCAACTTTATTTTGTACCTAAAAATACCCAAAACTTACAAATTCACTTCATTGTATGCAAGTTACTTATGACAATAGATAATTTACAGGTAACTTGACAAAAAATAAAATAATTTTGGTACCTAAAAATACAAAAAACTTTTAAATTTTGTTCATTGTATACAATTGATAATCGGTAACCTGGTAATCAGGTAAAATTTGTAAGTTGTATGTATTTTTAGGTAAAAAATAAAGTTAATTGCATACAATGAAAATATTGACAAAGTTTTTTGTATTTTCACGCATTTTGCCTATTTATTATTTTAAAGACATTTAAGAAAATAAATAGATCTAATTAGAATAAAAAATTCTAAAAATAGGATGATGACATCATAATCAAAGAATTAATAAAAAAAGAAAAAAAAGATAAAGATTAAAGATTAAAAATAAAGAAGAATTAAAGATAATAATATATGTTTACAAAGAAAACATAATATATTTTCATTTTGGTAGTCAGAGAAATTTTACATATAATTTTCTTTAAAAAAAATTCTTGTGAAATACTAGCTTTGAGATAAGGCTGTACAAACCATATATATAAATGGTTATGTGATTTATAACATATTACGTTTTCTGTAAGTAGCTCGTCATGCATTTCCAACCATTGCGGTGAATTTCGATTTATCTAAACTATTTACAGAAACTATCTTTATATTTTCTCTTATTCGAGTTTTAAGGATTCTTAATTTAAGTAATTATATATTATTTGTCAGTTCATTCATTTTATATTCAATATACAAATATACTATTTCATTTGGGGTGTGTTCGGCAACTAGTTTATGGGGATGGGGAGGGTTTAAATGAGAACTATTTTTCGTACGAGAACTAATCTTGGCTGTTCATTTTGGATAATGGAGTTCATGGATGAAGAGCGTGGGGGGATTGAGTGTGGCAGAGTGCATGTAAGGAATTCATGGGTGGTCAATCCAATTGAAGGAGTGTGAATTGGACGGCTAAGACTGGTTCTCGTACGAAAAACAGTCTCGTTTGAACTTTTGCCTATGGGGGATTATAGGGGCTTGGGATTCTAGTTTTCATAATCCCCAGCCTTCTAGCCATGTTCGGGTGTTA